>VFFE01005771.1:21732-76999 GCA_008921705.1 Burhinus oedicnemus
CAAAAAAAAAAAAAAAAAAAAAAAAAAAAAAAAACAAAGGAAGAAACTGCTGACAAGGATTAAGCATTCATCCCTGTCTTTCTCCGTTGGTCTCCTGATACCTGTCATGGTTGTTGGGATGGAAAACGCTGGTGCTTCAGGAAGGGCTGGTCAGCAGTGGCATCCTTGAAAGTGGCCGATTGCTCCAGCTGCTTTCAGGCCAGGTGTCTGGTGGAAAGCTCACGTGGGTCATGCAGGCTTTGATCTGCCTCTCCCAGGAGAACCAGGACTTGCCTCCACTGCAGACAGTGACAGCAAAAGCACGATTTCTGGCTTTGAGCTGGGGACATGGTCATCCTGGTCATCCCCATGCTGCCCTCCTGGAGGCGGATGGCACTTCTCCAGGGGGAGCTGCTGGCTGGCAGTTTAGCCTGGGAAGGAGATCCTGCCCAGCTGGGGCATTTGCAGGACAACCTCGCGGGAGCAGTCAGAGGAGCATCCCCCTCCATCACTGAGCATCCTCACAACTTACGTTTGACAGAAGCAAGCAACATTTTGAAAGACACTAATTTTTTTTTTTTTTCATCTTGTTTTAATCTTGCTTTTGGAAATCCCTCACCGAGGAATCACTTTAGAGAAATTCAAATGAAAACAGCAACGGAGAAGTGCAGCCAGTGTTATTTCACTGTGATAAAGCCAAGCAGGATGGCAGGTGCTTGGGGAAATATGAGGAAAAATTGTTTATATCAGAACTATTTTTTTTAATGTTTTGTCTTCCAGTAATAAAAACCTGGATGCTCATCTATAAAGCCTCCCATTTTCTCGCTATTAGATGCTGGGGCTTGAATCTTTTCCTACATCAGTTTAACCCCTCTTTGCGCTCCTTTCCTTTGCATTTCCAGCTTGGACATAAGAGGCAAATAAATGTAACTTGGGAAATGCCAGCTGCACGCATTGCTCTCGCCCGCAGTATGGGCAAGCAGCATCGCCTGGACAGGCAGACCCAGTATTTAATTTACTACCAAAACAAATATGCCAAGGGGTTTTGCCGGTCGTCTGGATCACAGCAACTGAAGGTGGAAAAGAGCAGGTAGGTTTTTACAGTGCGTTTTGCTGCCAAAGCAGGATTGTTCCCTGCAGTATCTTCTAGTGTACTTTCCTGGCCTGTTTTAAATGATGTTGGAGGATGGGGAGAGGCGGGCGGGGGGAATCTGCTAGTACCCTCCGGGGTCGCTTTGTCTAGTTTGAATAATATAACGTGGAGCAAGTGCAAATGGGTGTTCAGAGAATTTAGTTACAACACAATATTTAATGTAGGTTTTTTGCATGCTTTTTCATCTCCAACCTACTTGCTATGCCTGCCGCTATGCCAGCAACATCAGATAGATGTAAAAAAAAAAATAACAAAAATAGTGGCAATACTCCATCGTTACATGATTTCTGCTTTTTCTCTTAGCAGGAGATTGTCTTGGGTGCTTTCTTCCCCTGCGAGGAAAAATGAATAGTAAGAGCTGTGATGATTGGCAGAAAGCCTGCGAACAGCAGATGTGAGCCTGCACAGCTGGACAAAAAAAGTGCACTTTGCTACCTACATTTGTATTAAGGTTGCCCCAGGGATACCCCAGTGCCTGCGGGGGACTTAGCATATGAACAGCCAAAGCCATCGGGCACATTTACATATATAAGAACACTTGGTGTCCTTTTCAAAGTCAAAGAGAGCAACGATTAAAGCAACATAAAGGAAATTTGGCTGCCTGGTTTTTCTCTCTGATAAGAGAATGACTGAGGGAGGAAATATTAAAAAAAAAAAAAAAGGGGCTGATGGAGGTCATGAATTTATGAATTAAACCAGCACATTTTCATTTCATTTACTGTTGTCTACCAGTTTATTACATGGGAGTCTAAAAAGGACTTGATTTTGCCTCCCAGGCTGCAGTTGCTGTGCCAGATACTAAAGTTAGATGTTTTAGATAAGATTTTAATATTAAAGCTACTTGCACAAAAAGGGAAAAACCTTGCTAAACAGGGAAAATTAAAAAGCCTTGTGTCTCTCCATGGTGCTTTACTGTAGTTTTGCACTCCAGAGTTTGCCACAACGTTTGCTGGGATTTATCATCAAAAAAAGTGTGAGGTGGGGTGTGTTTTAACTAAAACTATTTAAAAAAAAATTGGAATTTCCTGTGCTCCATAGCCTGCACGTGCTTATTTCGAGTTGCATCTACCAAGAATCCGGTTCTCCCGTTGGCTCTGTGCACAAGGATACCTGTTATTAGGGCAGAGCAGCAGGGCCTTGGGTGTCTGTCCCTGATCCCCTTGCATTCCCACCTGGACTTGGCATTCCCCTCTGGGCTCTTTCCTCACACTGGCAGCAGCAGCCATTTCAAAACACAAAGCGAGGTGTCTAATTTGTCCGAGCAGAAAGTAACAGGGAGCCTTCAAACTGGAAGAGGTCCCCCAGAGCCATCGAAAGACTATCGTGTTTATGGGATGCAACAGAGTGAACTCTGGGTTTGTGGTCCAAAAATGACAGTTTTATGCTGGGAGAGGTGGGACAGAGTAAGAAAACCCAAGTGTTTCTATGCAGCAGAAAATACCAATGCTGTTAGTTGTTTCTATTCTGAACCACAACAGGAAAATGCAAAAGCCAGAAATATAATGTGAAAAATACCAGTGTGTCTAAATGAAAGTCAATGTTTTAGCCTGGCATTACAAAAGCTTTAAGAAACAAAACAAAACAGAATATTTTTGTTCAATCAGGGCAATAATGTAGTAAACCTAGCAACCTTCAGTTTTGCTAAGACTGCTTTTTTTCATATGGCTGAACAAACGAGGAAAAGAAAGAAACCCGACAGCGCTTTCTGGGATGTTGGAGCCAACAAGAGGCTAATTTAGCACTCTGCCAGCCTGGGTGCTCCGGGATGTCTTCCAGAGCCCTGTGAGAGCTGGGGGATCCCACACACCAGCATCAGGATGCTGCTGCCCCAGCACTCTGGGGTTAAGGGGCTTTGCTTCGTGCTGCACCCCTCATCCAGGGCTCAGACCTTCGTGCCAGGACACCCCGGTCCTCACACCGTTCCCATCTGCCTAAATCTGCCCTGAAATACTTAATACTGACATTTCTTTCGATACTTAAAGGGGCCTTAAGAAAGATTGGGACAAACTTTTTAGCAGGCAAGGGCAAGGGGTAATGGTTTTAAACTAAAGGAGAGTAGATTCAGACTAGGTACATGGAAGAAATATTTTATGATGAGGGTGGTGATACACTAGAACAGGTTGCCCAGAGAGGTGGTAGATGCCCCATCCCTGGAAACATTCCAGGTCAGGTTGGACGGGGCTCTGAGCAACCTGATGTAGTGGAAGATGTGCCTGCCAGGGGGTTGGACTAGATGACCTTTAAAGGTCCCTTCCCACCCAAACCATCCTGTGATTCTGTGAAATCAGAGGGCCTGGTAAAGCACCGTTTCCCATGGGAGCAGGCTCTGCCGCTTAGTACCCAAAGGCAAAGACATGTGGCTCATGCAGTGCAATTTGGAGGAAATCAGATTAATTTTGGCATGGGCAATGGAGCACTCTTGTATTGCTCCTGTTGGTAATTAAGAGAAAGCAAATCACAGGGGAGGACAATAAAAGTATTAATTAACAACACTTTCAATAAGAAAAAAGTTAGTAATTTTAAAAAGGTTGGTTTATGCCTGGAGAAATCCTTAAATAGGGTAATCACGTTGTTGGGCTTTTGACAAATGACACTAATAATTAAATGGTGGTATTGATTACATGTTTAGATAATACATACCTGAAAACCGCAATTGCTTTTATTTGCAAAGTTGCTGCCCCTCTCTCTGTTGGTTTTCTAAAAAATATGTGTTGGTAGCGCTGGGGCAAAGGTAGGGCAGGGTGCTTGGCAGGGCCAGAAGGTAACCTGCCCTTCGGAAAAGTCCTCCCATTTCAGCAAGAGCCCTCACTCCACATTTTGCTGTGATATCCCCATCGGGTGAGCAGTACCAGCTGCTGACCAAGCTCCTGGGGGGGTGCTGCTCCCCTGTGTGCCTGCCACACACCTACCGCGTCGATGGGTCCTTCTGCCTCCCCCTCCTCCTGCACCCACCAGGTCAGGCACTGAGCCCGCGTTGCTGCCCGTCCCAGCTAACCTCAGCTAACACCTTTTATCTCAACACAAACCTTGAGGCACTTTGCTTCAAGCAGAGGATATTTTTTCCCCCCTCCAAACAGACAATAATGCAATAAAAGAGCCTGCTAGCAGGATCCTGGACAACGGGTGACACCGTGTTCTCATCAGCATCCCACTGCTGTTCTGGCAAGGTACCTGGTGCTCGTGGCGCCTGCCGGTGTGGCCACTCTCAGCCGATTCGCCCAACAGCGTTCAAAGGCAAAGAGTGGCACAGCTTATTGAAGCCACACCAGCTTCTCTGCGCTCAGATTGCCATGCAAATACTGCCAGATTTTTCATGTTATCATGACATCAGGTGTCCTGGTTTATATAAAATGATAATCTAGGCAAGTAAGAGAAATTCAGTTACTTGCTCCATGCTGGGGGTATCCAAATGACACTAATTCTGTCTGATAGAGACTTTTAGAGACATCCCTTCATGCTGACACAGATTAAGAAGCAATAAAGGGCATCCAAGGAGCTCCAAACCAGAGGAGTTCCTAAAAAGGGCTGGACTAGGTCACCTTTAACATAAACTGGTAGAGTTTCAGCACTGCTTAATTAATGTATAGTTTGGCCTCAACCATGCAAAGAGCACATTTTTGCCTTTGCACATGTGAACTTCTGAGAGTGACACAACTGCCGCTTTGCTTTGGGCTCCTGTTGGGAACAACGAGCCTTTAATGGCATATAACATTTAGGGTTTGGTAACAAAAAGGTAGGTAAACAAGTTACACTAGCAGGGGCAGAAAGCAAAAAGTAGGGACTCTCGAGCCTTTGGGGTCTTCCGGTGTCTTCCTCTCCTGGTTTTCTTTCACATTAGCAATGTATTTTTCCATTGGAAAAAAGATCTTTTTTCTGAGTCATCTCCGCAGGAAATCTCCCATTCTAGCGGGTCCTCTCCGCCAGGCAGCAGTGGGTGCTGGCGGCTGCTGCCTTCCCCAAGGCAGGTCCCATCCCTTGGTGGTGGTGTTGAAATAAAAATACAGACATCCTATTAATAGACAAACTGTAGACAATTCCAGATGTGGAAATTGGTTTCTGAAATTACAGACCCAACCAAGCCAGGCCTGAACCAGTAAAATTCGGCTGTGTTTCCTCTGACTCATAACTGGTTTTTCAAAGAGGTTTTCAGCGAAATTTCTTCAGCAATTCCTGTGTTGTTGCCTGACTCATACTGAAACACCAAAATCATCATTGAAGTGAAATTGTAGCAAAAGGGGTGTGAATACTTGGCATTTACCAGTTTAAAATGCATTAGAAACCATATTTCACTATGGAGCACGCTTTGTCCGATAATTAAATACTGTATTAGTTACAAAACCAAGAAAAAAATCTGTCATATAGAGCACAGAGGAAGTCAAGCGCTTAAGAAACAACAATTTTGAAATGTAAGGTTAACTTAAATAAACCTTCATTTATCCTCTGAACACTTGTGTAATATTTGTGTTCAGCATCCCACCTGCTTTCAGTCTGAATCCCCCATCCACACCAGCAGGGAAGAAGATGCTCATTGTGAAGCATGGGGTGTTCGGATGTCCCAGGGATAGGCAGCAGTACAAATCACACAGCTGTGAGCAGTCCTTCTTAACCATGGGAGAAGAAATACATGCAAGGGTGGGGGCAGAGGTGCACCCACAGCCCCCCCCCAACAGTGCAAAGTGATGGGAGAGAGGAGTGGGGCAGGTTGCTGAAGCCTCTATCCCTGAGGAAAGACCCCAAACCTACTGTGTTTTGCTGCTGTTAAAGGGTGGTTTGCTGCAGGAGGGCTGGTGGTGTCATGCAGGCATCAGTTCATCGCCCTCCCCATGGATTTGCGGCATGGGAGCAGCATCCCTTTGCCTCATGCAAAGCTGTGCGTGGGGGGGACCTAGCCACCACCCACGGCAGGAGCCCCGCTAACCCTGCCTGGGTTTTGCAATGCCATAAAGCACAAGGAGCTGTGAAGGTGGACATCGAAGGTGGACATCAAAGGTGGTGGGTTTGGGGAAAAAAAATGCTGCAACAATGATTTCTTTGCTTTTTAAAGCAAAACTCAAACTGTTGCTGTGGAAGAAGGGACTGAAAAAAATGCCCCAAGTCTGGGAGCTCATATTTACCTTCTCATCAGCTCTGCAGATACTTAATTTGAAGATTGCTTCATCTCCTGTCTCCCTCATGTATCATCGCTAATTAAAGTACACACTCTGCACTTACCCGAATGGGGATGTGGGAGGCAGAAGAGGCTCAATCTCATTTTCCACTGCTGTATTGCCTCTGCAGAGCCAACCGCAGGGGAACCGGGGTCTTGCTCAGAGCCCGGTGGCTGCAGTTTGGACTCTTCACCACCTCTCCATGCAATGGAAACCCCCAGTATGTGAGTGGCAACCTCCAAGGGAAAGGACTCAGTGAAAGCCATGGCTATGACTCCCTCGGCAGATGGGGGGAGCTTGAGGAGGGAGGGAGCGACACGCCAAAGTGGGCACTGCTCCCCACACACCTGTGCTGGAGACAGCCCTGTCTCCAGCCGAGGAAGCCAGAGGAGCTCTGCTGACAGCAGCCTTGTAGGTCCGTGCTTTGGTGCCTCCATGCCCTCCAAGCACGCCTCATAACTTACAACTCAAGGGAAATTCGAACAAAGCCTTAGAGCTGTAAGGACACATCTCCCCCAGCCTGCACCCCAGAGAGACACCCCTCTGGCATGTCCGCCAGAGCCCAGCCATCCCCAACTGCACGTCCGCTCCCAGCCAGCAAAATGAGATTGCTAACTTCTCCCCAGCTTCTGGTTCCAGGCTAAAAGCCTGTCTCCTTCAGGCTCCCCATTGCATCCCTGCTCCACTTTACTCCCATGCCAGCCAAAACGTGGGGTTGTGGTTGGCAGTGCCCAGTTCTGCATCCACACTGGTCCTCATGCTCATCGCAAACCCTCTTGCCCCATGATGCTACAGGTGGCATCAACCTATAATGGGTAAAGGGTTACTTTAAAGCCCATAAACACCAGCGAGGGAATACAGATGTTACTAGGCTCAAAGATTTTCAGTGCCTCAAAAGGTTCAAGGAGATGGTGTCAGAGGAGAAAATGCTGAATGCAGCGTGTTTAACATTTGGCCAAAGTCATTCCCTCGTCCCCGTCTGAAGCGCCGGCGCATACTCCGCTCTACATGAGCCAAATGCATCCGTGTCCATAAAAGCTGGGGAAAAGCACTGCTGAGAACTTCCACAGCTCTGAATAATTAATTCCCAGAACTATAAAAAGCTACGAGGGAATGAAATTTAGAAAAATCTAGTTTTAGGATAATTATAGTACAAATCAGGAGAGCACTTGGACCCAAGACAGATGCATTAGTAGGACAACCGAGCACAGTGGGTCAAATTCATACTCAACAGAACTGCATATTCTTCTACAGAGCTCCTCCCAGGATGGATTCAGCCCAGGAAGAGAAAGAAGGCCCTGCAGTTAAATTAATGGAGTGAGTAGGGATCTAAAATAGCACCTCTTAATGTAGAAAGCATAGAAGAAATGAGTGAAATTGTTTCAGGTTAGCATCCCTGCCCCAGATGTAAACAGGGACGGATATTTTCTGACTATTTTGTTATAACACTAGTTTAACCTGCTTCTCCCCACACTGTCTCCGCTATCATGTCTACCGTGTTACAACTGGTCCTGTACAATCTCCATTTGTTTGCAGACCTTATCACATCTGGGCTTTTTTCAAAGCTCCAGATGCTGGAATTCACGTGTTGCTTGTGAATGCAGACCTTGAATTTTCAAACCAGTTATATTTCTAGTCCGTATTTTTCATGGCAAGTTTGAAAACATTAAACCTGAGCCCTCAGCCACCAGCAAGCAAACAAAGATATTTTCTTCCAGTTTCCCAGTTTTTTAAGCCAGTCATTACAGTGCCCAGTTCAAGGTGTTGAATCCTTGGGACTGCCCATTTAACTTGCCACTCACAGGTAGGGGGATATGGGATTTTTATAGTTTACAGACTAACATATGTAGTCAGGCTATATATTAGGCACATTTTAATGGAATACTGAAGGAGCCAACATTGGGTGACTGGTTTATGGCTGGCACCATGCGACCCCAGTGCTCTCAGCATTTCAGCAGGCTCCCCAAGGCTTCACGCAGGGTTCCCCGGGACAGACTCTGGCCTTTATGTGTTGCTTTCTGGAAAAAGAGCATACCCGTACAGAGGCAGAACTTTATTGCCTTTTTTCAATAACAGCAACAGATCACCCGAAAATTCAGTTTTATGCAAGCCAGAAGTGGCAGGCTGCTCACAGACTGACAAACAGGGAGATCATCACTGCTCCAGAAGAGTTCTTTTAGTGTCCAATGCCCTTGGTTCAGCATGACTCTCGGTAGCACAGGACCAGGCACTTCCAGCTGTACCTCCTGGCCACAGGTACATGCAGAATGGCAGAGGAGTCTGTCCCATGTCAGCTCATGTTTCCATGAGCTCCCTGTTATGGCACTATTCATTCCCAGTACAAAGTTATTGGGTACAGTCATAGCATGCTATCAAACGAGTGCTTTTTTCATAGTGGCGAGCCATGATTTTCTATAGACTTCATTTATTAAGAGCATCAGCATCCTTCAAAGCGAAAGGCTCTCCTATAAGCCCATGCCATTCCTTGAACTTAAAATGTGCATAAGAGGCGGCATGTATTATAAGCAGATATCCACTCCTTTGTTCGTAAGTGCAGGAGCTGTTTGACATGAAATAAAGCAACTGGAGAGAGGAAGCAAGGATTACTGTATCAGTCAAAAATGCATCCAGCTCTGCTGTGGGGTTCTTGCTGCAAGGGGAACAAAAGGCCACCTCTATGAGGCTCAGCTCTTTAGAGCTCTTAAGCTCTTAAGTGGCTGGCAGGTAAAGCATCGCATATTTCCCTTGTGTCCAAAAACATGAGGGTCAATTGAAGAGAAGAGCATGTGGTAAGAGTACAGATGATGAAGAAATGAAGAATATGCTTATTAGCTTATAGACAAGGCAAAGCAAGTGGGAGCTGCAGACACAGAGGAGGATGGCAATTCGAAGGATGACAATTCAAAACAATGCTGACATGTTCGGGAAAAGCCTGGAAAAAAGGATGTGGTTCAGTAGAGACCATGTGAGGTAGACAGGAACAATCAGCTGTGCAAACACAGCCTGGGTTCAGCTGCAGCAGCTCTGCCAAAAAAAGGTCTGAGAGGGTGGTTGTGGATTGCAGAGCGAACATGAATCAACAATGTCACGTTGTTGTGGAGAAGACAGATGTTCTAGGGTAGATAAAGGAGGAGCAGAGCCGTACAATGGGAAATTACCCTTCCACACCAGCCAGAGTGGCTTGAGGAGTGGCACTTGGAGAGAGCCCGGCTGCCAAGCGGGGAGGTGGAAAACACCCTGAGAGCAGAGGCTGACTGAGTTGGGGTTTAGCCTAAGTATGCACAGCCTGAAGGGAAACATAATCCTCCAGCTATGTAAAATGTTGTCTTAAGTGAAGGGGGATGTCTGTGGTGAAGAGGAGCAATGAGCTTAAATTAAAGCAAATAAGAGTCAGAGCATGCATGGGAAAAAAAAAATCTGCAGGTAAGGGCAGCAAACCACTGGACTGGATCGCTGTGGGGGACTGAAATTTCCATCACACTATGAACAGGTCAGACAAGTGGTGGTTAGAGATGATAAAGTGGTACAACCTGCCTTGAGGCTGGAGAAAAGATTAAATGAGCCCTTGTGTATCTTTCTAGCCCTGTTTTTCAGTGATTTATCAGAGGATTCGCAGCTGCAGTTTTCCACGTTTTCAGGGTTTAAAAATGGAGTTCTACTGGCCAACACCACCATGGAGATATTGGGAGAAAGTGGAAGCCCTCTTGTCTAAGCCCAGTGACAGCCCACCACTTTTGGAGCAAAGCCCCCATGAAGTGACCAGCAAGCTGTGCTCTGGTCTCCTTGAGAGCTGAGAAAGTAACACTCAAAGATTTTCTCTCTGGTTTTTGTGGAACTAAAATACCAATAAAAAATTATGGCTGGGCCAAAATAACAGCAGTATCTCTTTTCATATTCCAGGTTGTTTAACCCTTTTCTCTCCCATCATCCCTCTTCACCATCTAGGCCTCTTCAAAGTCAAGGTGAAAGAGGAAAACTCAAATTCCTGTCCTGGAAGTGCCAATGCCAAGCTATTGACTTTTCTGAATTCCTTCTGCTTTTGTAGCAGAAATGATTCACAAATTAAGATTCACATGGCCTTTCAGTCCCCCAGAAGCTATCATGAATATGTTGGCTCAGTTCTAATTCCTTCATTTACTATTTTTGGGGGAAGCAGCAGTGCCTCCCGCTGCCTAACAGCATGGTAGGTGACAGAGAAGGATAAAGCTAGACTCTGCAGATATGCAGAACAAGGGGACAAGGGAGAGTGGTCACAGATGAAGCAAGGGAAATTCCAGTTCAAAACAAGGGAGAAATTTTCATCATGAGGGTTGGTGGTCAAGCACAGGAAAAAATTACACAGGGAAGCGGTGGTTTCTCCATCCTGGACTTTCAAAACTCAATGGGACGAGGCCCTGGACAACCTCACCTAACTTTGAAGTTGGGCCTATTGGGATCTCGGACCCCAGAGGACCCTTCTATGATGCCAGAGGAGGTAAACCAGTAGTTTCCTAAGTGACAGAAGAATTTCCCATACTTCTTCATACCTAGAACACACTTTTCCCCTGGATTTAAGTTGGCAACTGTTAGCATGTGTCCCCAGGCTGCCCCAGTCCTACTCAGTGCCACCAAGTAGCTGACCCAGGACTTGCTGCTGGGTCTGTTCCACACCACATCCCATCCCTTAGCTGTCCTTGGCACATTTCTCTGACTGGGCTCTGGTGGCTGGTTGATAAGGACAAACATCTCATTTACCTGTTTTGTTTCATTACAACAGAATGCAAACGAGGTACAAATACCAATATGGTCTTTTAAAAAAAAAAAAAAAAAAGAACACCCTTTCTTTCATTGCTGTGCTACTGCAGCGTGGGAGAGGACAATTTATGCTAACTCCTCTCCCTTTCTCATAGTGTTTGTTGGTTTTTCAGGGCCTTAGTAAATCTACCAAATGTCAGCCAGAGAAGACACACCATAGCAGTAAAGGTGTAATCAGTACAATCTCATAACGCACTTTACAAAGACTGCAAAGCATTCGTCCTATCTGAAAAAAAAGTGAAAAACATCAAGACTAGCATGTTACTCAGATCACAGTGAGCGCCTTAAAGCTCTGAAGGCAACCGATCCCCCTAAGCCTCACACATGTTTTTACATAGGCTTTGCTCACAACTGCACCTAGTGCTATCTGCCCTTGCTTTACCTGCTGAATGTCTAGCCCTGATTACAGGTCACCAGAAAGGGCAGAAGCCATTTTGACTTTCAGAGCCAGGGTGATTTGGCAGAACAGGGCTGTTAGGAGATGACGGTCTTGTAACCAAGCCAATTTTAACACAGCTCTGGAAGCCCTATGCTGATGCAACCATGACAGTATACGTAAGGAAACTACCCTGTCTTCTTGCAACACTTTTCTGCCTATTAGCTAGATAATAAATTTTTAGGAGTGTCCTACTTCTTTGCATAGAGGTCAGATATCTAAAGTCAAGACAGTATTTAAAAACAGCACAGAAACTTCTTGGTTGAAACATTAAAAAACCAAACGTACCTTTACATCCACCATTATAAAGGGATATGCAGGGTTGACAAGGCTTTCATCGCCTCCATGGTGTGGCTCTCCCAATAAGCGGGGTACTTAGTCGTAGGTGGTGCTAAAAGAGCCTTTCCGGATGCTTGCTTAGGGAAAGGATGGACGAGACAATCGATCTGCTTGAATTTAAAAAGACAGATTTATGAAGAATAATTGCCTTCTAACTTGGCAGAGAATGTGTACTGCCTTTAAGGGATTCACAGCTGTGTCCTGTCCTCCTGGAGTTAACTGAGCTTAGAAAAAAACATTTGATCTATTCTTCCTTCCTTAATTCAACATAGCTGAGAATCTCCCAGGATATTTCTATTCGAATTGCAGCAGGCTTTCCATTTCAGTGTGTTGGCAGTGAATATCTGTCACACTGATGGCATTTTCTACATGGAAAGTATCACCAACACTTACAGTAGACAGCAGCATATACATCACCCAAATGGCTGACTGTGCATTGTAGGAAAAGCAAGACGGGCTACCTTTTTCTCTGACTACAAATGCAGGTTGCCTTGAGCAACACGAGTTCAGCAGCCAGATTCCCAGATTTTGTACCGTTTCTGTGCTAGATTGACAGTTCTGGCATTTAGCATCATTTAAAGCAAAGGCACAATTAAGTACAAAACAAATAGATCAGGCAGCAGAAACACTCGTGTTTGTAACAAGCTTCCAAACTTCATCCATCATTTCCTGCAACTCTGTGCAAAGATATCTGACTCTCACCTTTTAAAAAGACAGATTTCTTTTAAAGTTCATATTTGCACAGCACTTGAACACAGCTGGAAACTCCCTGTATAACCTTCTTCCCAGGGAGGAGGAGGAGGCAAAATCCCCTGCAGGAGCTCCTGAAAAGTGACCGCAGAATTAAATGAGTTATACAAAACCCATGAGCCTAAGAGAAGAGGGAAAAGTAAATTTCAGCTCCAAACCGATGCTTTTTTTTTTTTTCTTTTTTCTTCTGCGTACACAATGCTGCTGCAATAGACCTATATGATGTTGATGGTACCAGCACTGAAACCAGCGTTTATAGAAATATGATGCAGCCACCACCAGAACCGGTTTGCAAACCCTTTCAGACATTACCTACCTGCCCTGGCTCAGACTCTGAAGCTCGTAAGTTATCTTTTACTTATATGAAAAACCTGAGTAGAGTTATAGAATAGTACTCCCAAGGTAAATCATTAACACTGACAGAAAAGGCTGTCCCATGAAAACTGTGTTTCCAGGGAAGTGCATGAATCCTAAATTCCCTGTATGTTAAGCACCTCATTTCTTCACTGAAAGTATATCTCAAGGCTAGTTGCTTTTATGCGGACTTTTGCAAGGCAAGAAAAAGCCTGTTGCGACACACACAATGTCTGCTAGGCTCTGCTAGACGTAAAGGGACCCAGACATTGCCCAAGTCCATGTTAGGACCCGGGTACGCCCTAGCTCATCCCTTCAGTCCATAGAAAGGAAACCCTGAGCTTGGTCCCAGCCTGGGGACCGAGGTTGCAGGGGATAGGGCCACAGAACCGTGCCTCATTTTAGACTCAGTCTAAGTGCAGATGAAGCAGCACTTAACATGAAATTTATGTTAAAATAGTGTTAATATTAAATTGTTAAATTATACATTTCTGCTAAATCCAATATTTGAGAATTTTGAATCCTACTCTGTTTTAGAAGTAAGAGTGACACACATTTTTGTGTTGATATGGTGTTCAAAAAGTGCCGTTTAGGCCATCTCTGCCAGAAAAGCATTGCCCTAGAGGGGTACTTTTTCAGTCTTGTTTTAAATATCCCCGCATTTCCCTGAGAGGCCATCCAAAGGTCTCCTTCATGACCTGCATATAGAATTTCTCCTGGCACTTACAGGATATACATATGCTAAAGACATGCAGAAGTCAAACGAGGCTTCAGGAAAAATTTCCAAATGAGTAAATTCAATTATTTGAGTTTACCCTTGCAAATTCATCATTATTTTCTAGCAACTCTGCAAACAAGCATTCAGCAACCATGGGATCGTTCATATGGCATCCCATCAAGGTGGCTAAACTCGGGACGTAACTGGGAGTACAGGGGAAGGTCGCTTCCCTGTACTAATGTCACGAGTGCACTCAGACAGCTCTGAGAGCCGGCAGCCCCTTGCACTGCTGCCCAGGGGACCTGCCCAGACTGCTGGGTGGCCTCTTGGCCCCCATGCCCCAACAAGGGTGCACCCCTGAACTCCCTGCAAGAAGAATCATCTTTCAAAAAAACCTCCTCCATTGGATTCAAGAGCACTAATCTTGTATTGGAAATGTATTGCTCTAGCAAATGTTACCTCCAACAAATATTTTGCAGAGACTCAAGGCTGCTTCTTCAAAACAAGCCTGCATCAGTCATTCACAACTGAAGTACTGCTGCTCACATCTCCCCGGCTCTGAATGGAAGCGCAAAGCACCCCCTATACACCCCCAGCCTCCTGCCTTCATGACTCAGCTGCATCCCTCACTTCTTCCCCAGTCTTTCAGTTCTTCTGCTCCCAGCCAAGGTATCACATCCAGCCTGTGCTCAAGCTGCAGGACCGTCACTTTCCTATGATCAATGCCCCTTGGCTGCCCACCAAGTTTAATAACTGCCTGGTCCATTCATTGCATCTCCACATCAACCCTGCTCATATGCTGACAACCCTTCACAGCCCGTTCATTGCCACCCAAGCTGTCTCTCATGTACGAGACAAGCAGACTCTTAAGCCAGATGGCAAGTGCGTGCTAGGGTTCGCCACACGGATGTGAATGAGCCGCTTCAGGTTTGGCATGGAAACACGCCGAGCTCTTTTTTTTTTGCAGCCAGTGTTAATACAAAAGATATTAAGTTCAATATCTCTTCTCTCCTGTACCTCTCTCTCTCTCTCGAAGTACCACGCATCCTGTGCTATGATGTGCTCTGCCAATCTGTCCCAGTTGTCTTGACAAAGCTTGGCAAAGCAACTCAGTCCTTGGCTGATATTATATAAGATATTAGAGTGTTCTGAAACACATCTGCCAGCATTTTGATAGTATTATTCAAATGCTGCCACTAGACACTAGTCTGCTTATTGTCGTCGACATGTTCCCCAGAGGTGGCCTTGTCCCACAGCAGGGGCTGAGGAGGCTTTCCACTGAAGTGTCTCAATGCTTTTCTGCTTCCCTCTGATGCACTGGCCTGTTGTCTCTTGTGTGCGTGGGGCACGTCAGGTGTCTATGCTCCACCCCAAAGCAGTCCTTACCCAAACCGGGCTGTTTCAATCTGTGGATCCCTTCAAACTAAGATAGTGGAGCAGAGACAGCAAATCCTTGCCTTCTGTGTAGGAAGACGCTCACATTTTACTTGACATTCTTTCTAGTCCATTTGTTGGGGAAGATGCTAAAGAAATCCACTCATCCTGAATTTGATCTTAGAAGGTCATACGTCCTGTTGGTTACAGACCGACCTGCCTCCCCACCATCTTCTCTTGCTTCATATCCCAGCTCCTTCCCATGCTTTTTACCCTGCTCCTATTCCTACCAGCTAGATTACCTCTGTCTATCTTTACATCTGTTCCCCCCTCACTAGTATGCCTCATCTTCATCTGCTTTTTACAGCTCTGCCTTATGCATCCATATGCTTCAACTGCAAGCGTAGCACTTCTTTGCTCTTGGCTCCAATACCCAATTACAAAGAAAGAGATCCAGAGACTATGCTGGGCTGGAGCCTTGGGTTTGGAGATGAAATCATCCAAGAACTTACCTGCACCACTTTATCTCTAAAGTGTACGTGAGATAGTGAATTTTTTTTTTCAGAGGTTTGTATCTTGGCCAGATTTGGGTGAGAGGGAAAACTGAAAACTGATCCAGTCACAAATCAAGCCCTCCTACTGAGCTTCAATTCCTGCTCAAAAATGAGGCACTGCAATTTGGGCTAAAGAACTCCAAAATTTCTGATTTAAGGAAATTAAACTGGTTTGTGTCAGACTTTTTCCAGATTTGCTGGATCAGATTTGCTGAAGCTTGCAAAGCCACCTAACTCTGAGATAGGCATTATAATACATAATCCACTTGGATTCAAGCTTATTTGACAAGGCAGAAGCAACTAAAACTAGGACTTGAGAATGGAAATTGTTTAGTAACTCTAATTCTACACAACTGTGCAACTTTAAACATCCTTCTCCTCCAAGAGTCTGGAGGCACAGGGAAAAGGTAAGCCTTGATGAAAGGTAGATTATCTGCACTAGTCTTCATATTTAGTAACATAAAATTAGAGACTAAACAAGCTTGATCTGTATTAAGTGCCAGAAAAATGTGTTGTTGGCAGTAGTCATTTTGAGCCACTCCTAAATACCCAGTTAAATCTTCTGAAAGACAAAAAATGCAAGGTTAAGTTACAAGGTGAAGGAAGACCTTTCATGGTCATGCTTAGGAACCCCTTGCTCAATTACCCCAAAAAGTAGGTCTTTATGTTACCCTGCATCGTGCTGCAGAACATGACATCTCCAGGTAATTTGGGCCTGTCATGGGCTTTAGTTTACCCTTAATTAGAAAGGGGTTCTCACCTCAAAGCAAAGCTGACATTTGCTCTCATTTGCAGATGGCAATTATGTGTTTACCTCACACTCAACACACGAGAGCCCCAGGCTTTGCCCTTTGAGTGTTACAACAATATGAATCGACAATATTACTTCTTTATTACCAGCACAGCTTTTTCCCAGCTCTTTCTTTGCACCTCCACCCTTCACAGAAGCAGGTGCCATTGCTCCCACTTACTTCCAGTAACAGCAATAGCTGCAGTCTCGGGCTCCCGTCCCATCCCGACCCTAATGCTGCAGGCTGCCCTTCCCATCCCAGTCCTCTTTCATACGTGCAGACCCAGATATTTGTCTCTGAACAAGAGTGGGACCTCTGTCCTCCACTTAGTGAGTGTCTTAATTTCCTTTCCAGAGGGGCCTGAGACAGTAGTTTATCTGGATTTGGGGATCTATTCTACCAGCCATCTGTGGTAAAGGAGAAAAAAAATGATGCCTCTGGCTTGGGGATCTGCTAAAAGTTGTTTCAGGTCTTCATGGAATCCTTCCTCCTTGCAGATTGCAAGCTGCTGGACCACCCCCAAATGCATGCACCGGAGTTGGCTCTGAACCTGTCTACACAATACTGCCCCTGGGCAAGGCGGCTTCATCCCACCACCCTCACCCTCAGTGCTTTCCCCAGTTCCTGTCACAGCCTCAGCAGAGGCCTCCAGCACTGCAGAGGCCCCTTTGCCCCTCCACGACTTTGTCTTTGCAGATCTCACTGTCGTACGTCGGGGTGTTGTTGTTTTCTAAGAGCAAACCCCTGCAAATACCCACCTTCAAATAGCCAAGCAGCAGCAGCCGCTACCGATTGCCTCTTGCAGACCCCCACGGAGTTATAAAACTCACACAGTGGGACTGTAATAACTATACGGCAGATTAGCCAGATCTTCCACTGCACAGAATTTTAACACACAGAGCCGAATAGCATCTTTAGTCATTTACCACAAAGAATGACACAGACTTCAAAAATGAAATAGAGCTGCTCTTCTCAATAACTCAGAAGAAGATATGCTCTTTCAAGACTCCATAAATATATCTTCTCCTATTATGTAAAATTAATTTCCGTATCAGACTAAGCCAAAGAATTATTAGGATGAAAGGTTGCTTAAAATGGTCTGTGTTACTGATTTTATCAGTTACTACTTACAGCTTTAAAAAGTCAATGCCATCTAATAGTGTCCATATTTTATCTGTTGAGAAATCTAATAGTCTCAGAAAAGAAGCAGTATCAGACTGCATGGTCAGTCTTACTTGGAAGAGAAAATACAATTCTGAGAAATTTAATCTTGAACAATAAGAGAAAGAAAATAGTGAAACCCAGCCGATATGTTGCATATGCACGTGGAAGGAGAGAAGAAACAAAATTATTGTGATCAATAGGGAGAACATCTTACAAATAATGCAGATGCCAGCATAAAATATTGTTTCTGGAGTTGGTAATGGAAGATAAGAAAATTGCCGCAATATCGCACCAATACTCTGAGTGCATTGTATTTAACATATAAATTAAAATTCTGACAACGATCCCAGGCAGAGCGGTGTGCGTATGCGGGAGGTATCAGTTTCTGAAATTCAGGAGTACAACAGTGAATGTCTCATGATCATATTAACATCTCTTTCTTCCATAGTTTATGCAACATACTACCACCCATATGCTGCTGTTTACCCTACGGTAGCATCCGGACGCCCTGACTTGGGGTCCTGCCGTGTGAGAAGCTGCAGTTCCAGCCGACAAAGGCTGTGGCTACTCCCACTGGACACCGACACGTGGGTGAAGGTCAGGGAAAGGCAAGCTGTGCCTCGGCAGTAAGCGGATCCTGAAAAAGGAGCACGTCTTTTCTTCGTTTAAAAGTACTCAAAAACGCCTGGCACAAGTAAGCCTAACTAGATTAATCTAGCAGCAATGAAAATCTCTCTCCCAGGGATAATCTTACCTGCCATTATACAGTAATTGTGTCAGAGCTTGCTTACTCCCTCACCTCTTCCAAGGCAAGCCCATGGCACACTTCCATCAACAGTATCGAGTTGCATTAAAAAGCATAGTTAACGAGGCTTTACTACCTCCTCTCCAAAGGAATGCAAGTATGACACATCAGGGGCTCACGTGCGGAGAGACGAAGCATGTTTCTGCACTAAGTGAGCTCAGTACTGGGCACCAAGTTGCGTTAGTTACTGCCTTTCAGCTGCTCTTGCAGGTTGTCTTCTTTGGTGTGGACAGGGACGTCTGAGGCCTTTGTCCACCCCGGCAAAGCACTTCACCTGGTCAACGCCAAGGGGCAAGGCACGTGTAATGTGGCCAGCCCTGCCCCTGTGCTGACAACTGTCCCCTCCCTGCCACCGGCTGCGCGGGGCTGGGGCAGCTGAGCACGGGGGGGTGTTTCTAGCAGTCCTCCTGCCGCAGCTGGCAGCAAGGATCCCGTCCGTTCCCCGTCTGCATTTACACACCCCGCTGCATCTGAAATGATCCCCTTCCAGTGCCTGGCCGGGGCAGCTCCCAAGGGAAGGGCATGGTGCTTTCTGAACTGCTCCAAGCAGGAGTCTAGTCCTCGCCTCTTATTTTACCACGTGCCATTACTTGTTCCTGCTCTACGTTAAGAGACTTTTTTTTTCTCCTCCTCATTTCATATTTTAAAGAGTCGGCCTTTGTTAGTGTTCTGGCTGCCAGAGCTGTCCCAGGCGCACTGCAATAGCTCAGAGGACAACACCACCAACATGAGCCTTGGTTTGAAGCTGATAACCCCATTACAGGTACTTTGCTTAGGCAAGGTAAGTACACGAGATTTCAGCGTCTAACATCCTCCCATTCCAATACAGTTCTATTCGTATTTTCTTTGCATTTTAGCAAATGGGGTTTTTTCTTGTTACGTTTTTAATCTGCTTTTTAAGACTAGCTCTGTCTCCTTGATCTGGTCCATCCACAAAAATACCACCGTCAAAAGAAATCTGCCTGATTGTACTAGGTCACTGATTTGGAGTGAGGGCATCTACTCTCAAATTCTGCCTCAAATCAGCAACTGAGCTACTATCTCCCTAATCGGGAGGTCTGCTATAATTTGCTTTAAAAAGCTACATGTGATAAAAGCAAGTCAGCTGACTCCCTGAAACTTTTAAATGTCATTATCTATATATGCATCTGTCTTATGATCGAATCTAATGTGGGTCTTATCCAAATGCTTACTGCAGTGCTTTGTTATCCTAACTTAAATCTAGTTAGGAATGTTGTTCGCAATTGTTATTTTAATAGGAGCCCGCTCCTGAATTACCCTCGTGATCAGGACTCCTGTTCAGAGGGTGAATTTCATGGTTTTGTCGAATTAGGCCTTACATTATCACAATTATGTGCAGAAATTACATGACCTTGTTTTGTATTTCCCTGACATAAAATTGTATGTTTCCTATTAGTTCCTGATTTTTTGTCTGATAGCACAGTGATAATTTTTTCCTGAACACCGAGTATAATGTGCTCTGCAATTTCAGCCTCAGAAAAGAAGCAATTATTTTGCTTACAATGCTTTATGAATTAAGTTCACAAAGGTCTAGACAGAGGTGTCAGCTATTCTCTATACAATCTGATATTTGCATGTTAATTGAATCCTCCTCCGAGAAGGCCACCCTGTTTAGCTCATCAGAGGAGCAAGAAAGCTAATTCATACCTCAGAAGGGGCAGATGACGAAGGGAGGCCATTACTAACATGAACAATTACTACATTTCTTTTATATTAGAGTTAAAACACACACGTATGCATAAGCAAGGCACAGTCCGTGGTTGCTGTTAATAGGCCTCCTCTGCAGTCAATGGGGCTACACAGATTTATTTGTGCTGGGTGAGACTCGGATTGATGCTGAAAGAGTCCAGGAGGAGTCTGTTAAAATTTGGGAAGTTGTCAGTGCCAAATCTCCCCCGGAGGAAGCTGCAGCATCTGATGGCTGTTCGGACATCGCTGCTGAGCCCCTGAAAATGACAACTCACACAAGCTCAGGGTGTCAGAGGCACTGTCCAGACAGGAATCCCCGGTTCCTTCCCAATCAGAAGACCTCTATTATCAATGCTAAGGTTTACCTGGAATAGCTGCTAAATTGCATTAAGAGTTTAGCCAGAATATATTACTCAAGTCACCCCACTGTTCCCCTTGATTTTCACCTATTGCCATAAACAGATATCATGCGTGACTCCCTAGACATGGTATCTTGCTTACAGACTTGGAAGTAAGATTACGAGATTATTTTGACTTCATCAGCCAGGCAGAATTGTGCGCTGAGCTGCTGGCTGGACCAGAGGATGCTGAAGTACACGTACAGCGACGGCTCTCTCCTAAAGAGCTGACTCTGACCACTTGCAATTTTCACCAGTTTCAACACGTTCTGACAACTGCAGATAGAAACAAATTCATTTTAATCATACTTTGCATATTTTACTTGAGCTAAAAAACCTCCATTCTTATTGCCTGGCATCCACCAGGACACAGTATTTTGCCACTTAAAAGATGGAGGTCCACATGGTACTTTCTGAGGATGGGGGATATATCGTATTTGTACATCTGGATCAGCAATTTTTATTGTAGCTCATAATTTCCCATTTTAAAATGTAAGTTAAAGATCTGTTATTTGCTTATGACTTTTTTCTTAGGTAATTCAGGTCAAGCTGTACTTGGCTAAAAATACAGATACAAAGCACAAAAGCAACTTTTTAAAAAAGCAATTTTTTTGCTTGTATACTCTTTCAATCCTTAATGAAATGTAACTGCTCTTGAAAAGGTTTCTCATTTATTAACATACACATTTTCTATGGCAAGTGAATTGAACTGGCCGTAAGTCCACAAGGTCCTTTAAGACATCAAGACCAATAGAGCTGGTCTCCTCACATCCCACTTCTACTTCTATGTTAGTGCAGAAAAATCACACTTTGCCTTTCCTATTTCAAAACAGTTTTTCAGTTTCAATTAACTTGTCTTTGAGCTGAACTACATGAACATGCTGAAACAAAAACCCCACTGAATTCCTGCTGAGATGAAATAGCTGTAAAACTGTCTTATTATTTTGACAAAAAACTTGGTTTAGATGCTTGTCTGATGACTCTTATGAGTTTAATGCTATTTCTTTTTCAAACTTTGGAAATAAGTAATGTCATTCTTAAATATCATATTTCATTTACATTAACTTAAATTCTCAGCTATTATAGCAAGTTCTGGCGCTAATACACTTGTCATGATTTCCTGTCTTAAAACAGATCATCTGTTTCTTTACTGTATTTTAATTTTAACTTTGTTTCCTACCGAAATCTGTTTGAAATAAATATCTTCTTTTTTTAAAGCAACATAATTTTCTATAATGACAAATTAAATTCAGTGTGGATAAATAAACAGAAGAACAGTTCTTGCTTTACTTTCATGATAGTGGTTTCTGAACAAACCATTAGCACTCAGGAAAAAGATCCTGAAGTTATAACAGATGTAATGAGCTGTAAAGAGCTTGAATAATGACACGAAAAATGTTGTTGATATATGGAGTTATTTACAACAAAAAAATCTGAAAAATGACAGAGGAATTTCAGAGGGACCTCACCAGGCAGCAACTGGGCAGCAAGCTGGTAGTTAATTTATGGTTAATGGATGGGATAGTTTTTGAAAAATTCAACACAGTAGCTGTTAAAAGTAGGAACATAAAAATAAGGAGAGAAGCAAAAAACAGAAAAGAAATTGTCCTTGTGGGACTGGGACCATGCAAGGAACATCTTTGGTACATGGTGTGCGGTTCAGGTGCCCTTCACTTCCAGCAGCACCGACTGGAGCTGGGAGAGACAGAGGTGGGCAATGAAGGCTCAACACACCGGTCATCTTCAGGCTGGTAGAGCATTGGATCGGAGGCACCACAGAGAGCCACAAAGTCTAAGTGGGACATGGAGGACAAACAGGATGATCATTTCTGAACCTGGCTCCGACCAGTTTTGTTTAATGCTCTTCAACTGGACAAAATGGTGAACATGCAGAAAATACCTGATTATGAAACATCTCTAGAGTTCCTTGCCGCAGGTCACAAAAAAGCTTGTGGGTGCAAAAAATGGAGTTACACAGATCTGGAGGAGGATGGGAGCCCACTGAAGTGTATCAACAGGGAGAAATACCACCTGTGGCTCTCAACAGGTTGGAGATGCAGATGGAAAGAAGGTGTGAACATGTTGCCACATGCTCACTCTGTTCCTTCACTCTTCTATAACTCTGAAAATTAATATATTTCTGGGAAGAGTTGGATCATCATCTAGGCAGGATTATGCACTTGAGTAATTCCTTGTGCCTACAACCATAACCTATAACATGCTAATAGCTGTCAGGTGAAGCCATTCCCTAAGCAGATACCAGTATCATGCAGGTACAGGTAACATCTCAGAAATTAAACAGGAAATGCTTCTCATGGAGAAACAAGCAAGATTTACTTTCATTTGTATTTAATATATTTAATTCTGGTACTGCAGATAACAAAACCTATGAAGGTGCTTAAGCATTTGGAATTGGTAAACGATATCAGAAAGCAATCAGAAAACTCAATCTATTAGCCTGATTGCTACAATATCAAAATAAGATTCATTTATCAAATAAGTCATGGAAGATTCAAGTATCCTTGACCACCACCTGACTCCATCTCACAAAACACATTTCAGCATCTCTAAGGATGCTGACACTCAGCATCTAAAAGGGACCTCTACAGCTTGGTTGGAGCTCTACCTCCATATGTTATTTACATTTCTAATTTGACAGCAACTTAGAAGGAACGTAAAACAACAGAAACTCAACATTCCCTTTCACCTACCTGGGCATTCATAGTAACTGAATGGACCACAGTGTGTAAGAAGAGAATTCAGCCACAGGAATATAACCCAGAAGGTTATCACCATTTTGCATCTTTAAATGAGAGCTATTTCTACATCTTACCACAACAAACGCTGGGACACTTTGCTGCATAAGTATTTGTAGAAGAGCAAGGGCAGCTGAAGGCACAACAGGATCTTTTAAAAATCTAGGACCCATTACTTTTAAATAATGTTATCACCTAGTCCCGGATTGAGGAAAATGTCTTCATCCACCCTCTTGGGATAGTGCGGGCAGCAGCAGAGCTTGCTGTCTCCAGCTGCAGTGGCTGGACCATGGAGCAGGGCTGGGAAACCTGCCAAAGCCTGTGGCTGGTTGCTGGATGTGAGAAGAGGGCACAAGGAACAGAGGCAAGCTAAAGATGGCAAGTAGAGAGGCTAAGGGACAAAATGGGATGACTTGGCCTCTCCATTTTTTTTCTGGCTTAACATCTCATTTATAACATTAACAGCAATGCCAGGCTCGTATTTAGCCCGTTGTTTCACCAGTTCTCAAGGACTTTGTGAAGAGAGGCAGAGCCATCTCTCCTCCGGCCTGTTTTGTGCCAGCGCGTCGCCCTGCATCACCCGTGAGTCTGGTCACAGCCCAACTTCATATCTTACTTTCTTTAAGAGTCATGCTAAGAACATCTGCCAGGAGCAAAACTAGTGTTTATGCACCATATTTCAAGTGCCAAAAGGTTCCTGATTTAAATCTCCCCAAGTGTTTCCCTCCCCACAAAATTAGTGTTTTGCTGTCATGGAGACAGACGATTGAGCGCTGATCTCTGCACTTTGGTCTGAAAAAACAAGAAGCAGTTGCCTGAAACCAATTCGGATGAACTAGACTGTCCACCATTGGAAGCAGCTCAGCTGTTAATAATTTGGCGGTTGACAGAAGGGAGACATAAGAAGAGAAAACATTTCCTCCCCCTGCTTTACCACGACCTTGCTTTCCTGGAGTTTTGAGAGTTTCTTGATAATGTAAAACCTGAATCTTTTCCTGCAAATATAAGCTTCTCATTTCTTATCCTGTCCACCAAAGGCACAAAAAATTGATTTCTCCTTTCTTCTCTGCCTCTCCTAGCAGCTCCACGCTAAGGTCACCGTGAGCCTGCTGCCTCTGTCAGCCCTGCCACAGAAGGGGGCTGCCACCCACCCTCATGTTCCCTACCTTCCTCCACACGTCAGCACCTTGCATTTGCCAGCACTGACTCACCTCCTACAGTTTCAGTCCATTTTTTGAAGGTTATTTTGAATTCTCACTCTGCCCACTGATGCACTTGCAGGTAGTCCTGGTTGCGTGTTGTCTGCAGATGAACAAGCTCAGCCTGCCTTTGTCCATCATCCAGATAATCGTTGAAGAACACAGAGCAAAACCGGATCCAGGACGGATGCAGCAATGCCCAATGGCAACCTAATTTTATTTTAAAGTGAACAGTTACCACACTTCATACACTGTTATCAACTAACCTCACATGTATGTCATGGTAAGTTCAGCTAGACCGTGTTTCTCTTCCTGGCATTCACGTGTAACATCCAAAGCCTGAGGACAGTATTTCTGATACCTGTTTATCCCTTGAGCACATTGGCTTTTATCTAACTATAAAGAGAAAATACCTGGGAATTTAAAAGACCAGGTTGTATTTGCTGCTACCTGTCTTACCTGGTCCTTCCAGGTGCTTTCCAACAGTCTACTGTTCCACGTGCTTTCGGGTAGGAGGGTGGTACCTTCGGCTGACTCATCTGTGAATCCTTTTTCCCACTTTCTCTTCAGTACACCTGCATGCTCCTGCACTTCCAAATACCTCATCCACTCATCATGGTCCTCACATCACTTTATCTTCAAAGGTGGAAGCAAGAATGAACTCTTAACTTCAGGAACTACCCTCTAACATGTTCTTTTCCTATTCTGGGTTGAAACCTACTGTTGTTGACAGGAATTGTGCTTGCAGTGAAGCACAGGCAGAAAGGCAGGGAGCCCTGGGACAATAGGGAGGTATGAGTGAGCTGGAGCCCCCAAGGAGGACAGGAGAGGGATGCTCATGGTATGCCCTGTCTCAGAGCAGAAGCCAAGCACAGCTGCAGGACGCCTCTGAAAGCTGCAGCCCAGCCAAAACGAGGAGGAACCTCCCAGGCAGCCCAGGACGGAGCAGTTCAGAGCAGCCTTTGCCCGAAACAGTAGAACCATGACAGCTACAGTGGCTTTGCCCAGACATCCCTAGAGAGTCCCCCCCACCTGTGGGACTGTGCCCAGAGAGCTGATCCAAACACGCAAGCAGATAACCCCGGCCCTGGGAAACTGCTTCCTGGCTCCAAACCAAGCCAATAAGTCCCTGTAATTTCTTAGTTAAGTGAAAGCGAAGTTGGATGGAAGAAACCATCAAACCAAACCCTTAACCAGACGAGGGTTACTTGTCTCCCAAGAATCCTGTGCATGTACTACTAGTGAAAACAGATGTCGTTTACATCATCATTAAAAACTGCCAACAAGCCTGAGGAGTTTTTTTAAAACCCAAGCAACAAAAATATGGGTAGAGGCAATGCTTTTCTGAGGATGTTTTTGATGAAAATGCTGAT
The DNA here is from genome assembly GCA_008921705.1 of Burhinus oedicnemus. NCBI lineage: Eukaryota > Metazoa > Chordata > Aves > Charadriiformes > Burhinidae > Burhinus > Burhinus oedicnemus. The sequence continues at coordinate 47,527 of VFFE01005771.1, forward strand.
GCTGTTGCAACAAGGCACTGGTCTGGGAGCCTTCGGCATCTCTCCCGTTGCCAGTGAAACATTCCCACCTTTGAGAGAATTTCAAGCAGCCACGATCAACCCTGCCACCAGCTGTGGCTGGGAATGGATGTTTAGTAGCCCATCTTCAAACCTGACTGAAAACCAGCATGGGTTGTGGCGGGGCCAGCGGATTTGACTGTTGTTCATCTTGCAGAATTGGACTCCCACTGGCACTGTATTTGATAGATTGCCAACAAAAGTGGAGTCAGTCCGGTGAATGATGCTCTCTACATCTCATTTGAATTCCAAAAAGTCTGCTTTTTCCCCGGTAATGACAGTCAGCAATAGCAGGGTAGCTCTGAAGTATTGAATGATTACAAATAACATTCACAAAATACCTTTCATTCAAAAGGACCATTATAAATAAAATTATCAGGAAGTCACAGTCTAGCCTGTAGCAACGTATTCTTGCTCTGATCCCCACTTTAAAGTCCCAATGAAGTTGTATAAGCAGATGGTGATTCTCAGCTCTCCTTTACTAACTCTGTGCCAGAATTTCATTAACAATTAATAGTATTTCTGTAGCAGTGTCATATTATACAAATTATTTCACATGCACAGAGTTAGCTCTTTGGGGAACAGACTTACTAACTTTGGCAAATAAGAGGCAAAGGATTCACCATAGCCAACATGGATTCACCAAGGGGAAGTCATGTCTGACTAATCTGGTAGCCTTCTACGATGGTGTGACTGAACAAATAGATGAGGGGAGGGCAGTTAATATTGTCTACCTTGACTTCAGCAAGGCTTTTGACACTGTCTCCCACATCATCCTCATAAGCAAGCTTAGGAAGTGTGGGTTGGATAAATGGACAGTGGGGTGGATTGAAAACTGGCTGGCAGAGAGAGCTCAGAGGGTTGTGATTAGTGGCACAGAATCTAGTTGGAGGTCTGTGACAAGTGGTGTTCCCCAGGGGTCAGTACTGGGTCCAGTCCTCTTCAACATATTCATCAATGACCTGGATGAAGGGGTAGAGTGTACCATCAGCAAGTTTGCTGATGACACCAAACTGGGAGGGGTGGCTGACACACCGGAAGGCTGTGCTGCCATTCAGCATGACCTGGACAGGCTGGAGAGTTGGGCAGAGAGAAACCTCATGAAGTTCAACAAGGGCAAGTGTAAGGTACTGCACCTGGGGAGGAATAACCCCATGCACCAGTACAGGTTAGGGGCTGACCTGCTGGAAAGCAGCTCGGTGGAAAGGGACCTGGGCGTCCTGGTGGACAACAGCATGACCATGAGCCAGCAATGTGCCCTTGTGGCCAAGAAGGCCAATGGCATTCTGGGGTGCATTAAGAGGTATGTGGCAAGCAAGTCGCAGGAGGTTATCCTGCCCCTCTACTCTGCCCTGGTGAGGCCGCATCTGGAGTCCTGTGTCCAGTTCTGGGCTCCCCGGTTCCAGAAGGACAGGGAACTGCTGGAGAGGGTACAGCAGAGGGCTACAAAGATGATTAGGGGACTGGACCATCTTTCTTATGAGGAAAGGCTGAGGGACTTGGGTCTTTTTAGTCTGGAGAAGAAAAGGCTCAGAGGAGATCTCATCAAAGCTTATAAATACTTAAACAGAGGGTGCCAGGAGGATGGCACCAGTCTTTGTTCAGTGGTGCCCAGTGATAGGACAAGAGGTAATGGGCACAAACTTGAATGTAGGAAGTTCCATCTGAACATGAGGAGGAACTTCTTTCCTTTGAGGATAGCAGAGCAATGGCACAGGCTGCCCAGAGAGGTGGTGGAGTCTCTGACTCTGGAGACATTCCAAACCCGCCTGGATGCCATCCTGTGCAACCTGCTGTAGGTGACCCTGCTCTGGCAGGGGGCTTGGACTAGATGATCTCCAGAGGTCCCTTCCAGCCTTCTGCGATTCACATCTCACAAACAGAGAAGATCTAGATCCAAGTGCTTAAGTCACACTGAAGTTAACCAGAAATAAATAACATTCCAAGTGGTGTCAGGCTGCTAAAGTTATCTTTATTGATATGGACCTACCTGACTTGGAAAAAGAAGTCTATAGCAAGGGTAGGAACTGATGCCTCTGATTTCAGTCCAAAGTCTTACGGACTTGACAGCACAAGTCCACAGTGCAAGAGGTACTTGATGCTTATTTGGTCAGAGAAGTTCACCTTTTCCTTCCTGGGTTACGAGATCCAGCGTTAGTCCCTGAGGGTCCCATCTGCTGCTGAAGCAGCCAAACCTAGGGGCTTTAACCATGGCATGGACTCAGGAGGGGACATCCAGGAACCAGCTCAGGTGGACCTTCCACTTCAAAGGCCGTGCTATGGATCAAGCCAACACAGCCTGGCTTTCTAAATCACACAAGGAAGCTGTTGCTTATTTAGAGAATAAGGATATGGAAAAAGTTTGACTTACTTCCACTGAGATTATTCCTACATCCAAAGCCCAACATAAAGCCCAACCCTGCCACCTTGCAGGGATGGAGAATAGGTACCAACACGGAGTGGGAAAAGAGTGCAAGCATGGACAAGCTGGGGTAGGAAGTAGAGTCACCTCCAGGGAGTCACAAGGGCTGGGGAGCTTTGGGAAGGTCATTGGGAGTTTTAGTAGGGAGCATCACAGGACCAGCACCGAAGGACTCCTGCGGGACATGGGAAAAGCCATTGAAGCTGCTGCCATGGCTGGCAGTGCTTTAGTGGGAGCACTGCACATATGAATAGCACTGTATATACAAATAGATGTGCCCAGCATTTAATTGTATTGGGAAGAACTGAGGTAGAATCTACGTAGTTTTCATTAATTTAAGGATCTTCAGTCTCTCCTTATAGAAATGCATGTGGTATTAAACCATTCACTATGAATAAAACTGTTTCATCCAAATTAAAAAATAAAAAATAAAAATCCTGAAAACTTTCCATAGTTTGCTATATGGAAACTTGCCTGTTTTATGATCCAGGCTTTATTTTGGCAAGTGCTGAATTCAACAGCATAGAATGACGTAGAAACCGTAACCAGCTTAATCTTCCTGTCAGTCTGGGGATCTTTGATACAGCATGTCTACATTAAAAAGACTGTTATTATATTTTGCCTCTTGACTTAATTAAAGTCTCTTTTATGAGATGCTGTATTTGTAACCACTTTCCCCTTCCTAAAATGAGCCATCTTGTCTGGTACAGTAATTATAACAACATCATTGAATCTGTATTCACAGCCTGTTTTTAAAATAGTTCCCATTTCTGAGTAAAGACTAAAGATGTTTGTGGGTAGAAATGCTAATAAGATGGGTCTCTCTGGCTATGTTCAACCAGAGATACATGGATCACACAGCTCACCTCTTAACAGGAAAATTTTAAGCCACCAAAGGATGACACCCCCAAACTTGGCATTAGAAGGACATTGCGCTCAGCCCTGCCAAGTTGCCACCATCCCAAGAAGTGCAACAGGATACAACCAAACACTTTTTCTCCAGCTGGAAGTTATAGTTAAAATCAGTCAATTCAAGCGAGGAACAGGACTGAGCTGCCTTGGTGGGACCCTCCAGAGCCGAGCGCTGGTTCCAGCTCTGCAGCTGACTGATAGCACAACCACAAGCGTCTCACTTCATCTCCTTGTACAAGAGCTTCCTCTCCAGTATTTGCCTCACATTTCATTACATGAGGAAACTGAAGCCAGCAGGTCATCTTTTGAGTGGTGACTACAAAGTGCTTGGCACAAGCTACAGCTGACCTCCATCAGCAGTTTTTTCTAGGTAATACTGGATGACAAAGAATGGCAATACGCTAAAACGGCAACAACTACACAAGTGTTATACCCAGACTAGCTGTTCTCTCTTTGATAGCATGGCCAACAATTTGGAACTCCTGTTTCTTCATAGGACCTCTACGTTCAGTCTACCCTTCGGTTGCTGTTATCACTTTACCAGGAGCAGGAGAACAAGGACATAACTTCCTACCTTTTGTAACTCACTAGCAGGAACACAGGGCAGAACGGATCATTGGGCTTATCAGCTTCAGCTCTGGCAATCACAGGCAGCTGTGCCGTGCCATTAATGTTTAGCATAGACCTGTCAGTGGGAATTCTGTTCCCTCTTATCCCCTCACTCCCCATCAGCTGCTCACACCACAGGCCAAGGAAGATTTACCTATGATTAAAAAAAAGAACTTCAGGTACAAAAGGTGAAAAGCTATAGAAAATATAGTAAAAACAGAAAAAAAAATAAGGGAGGAAAGTTCAGTGCCTGTGCCTGACATATCAGTGTGGCAGCAAATTCATTAGGAAAAAGTGCAGAGCAGGCAGATGATACTTTTTCATAGCAGCTTGCTTCTTGATTTTTAGCAACTGGAAATCCTTGTTAATCTTTGAAATTTGAATCCTGCTCTCTAGAGCTCACACATTTCTGTCCACTTACCTCTCTTGCATCCATCCTAACATCATGCCAAAGTCTAATCCAGGCTTTTTCTGTTCTCTAAGGCACAGGACTTGCTTGATAAATAACAGTGTCTATACATATATATATGTATGTAACTTTAATTCACTCCCCTGCTTCTTGTTACCGTTGCCACTGGCCTCTTCTCTTCTGCTGGCTACTTTAATAGCCAAAGCTTTGTTTCACGTGAGAAACAGAAGACAGATGAAGATACAATGACACCGCTGTAATCACAAGAGATTAATTATCTGGGATTCAGATACCTGTTCCTAACAGATGACTCATGCTAAGAGCTCCAGAGAAGGGATGGAAAAGCTCAAGTCCGTGGTGATCTGGGATTCTGGGAGATTTATTGCTTAGAGAATGCTTGGTGATAAGTTTTTACCATGCATAAATGAAATTAAATTTGTAACACAGTAATCTCCCATCCCATGGACAAACTTAACCCACCACATGCTATTTCAGCAGACAGTAGATTCAATATTTACTCCATTTCCTGCCACCCCTTTTTGCACCCCAGTTCTTTGCAAACTGTAAAAATTACAAGTTTTGCAAAGTCTCCTTTAATCCAAGTAACTTACAGAAGAAAAACAGACATTCCGAGTACAAAGTCCTGTGGGACCATGCCTCAAGGAAAACAAGACACCTGCTAGTTTTGTTTTGTGGTGGTTTTTTGTTTTTTTTTTATTTGACATAGCTGTGTTACCACCATGTATCCCTGCTCTCGATCATCCCAGTCAGTTGCTATCAGTGCTTTATTAATCACTCTGCAGTAACCAGCTACTGGGGGAGCTGAGCGTTTCCACCTGTGCTGAGCGCTGCCACTATCACATCCTTCCTGCTGCACATCGTGTCTGACTGTCTTCATCACTGACATACTTTGGGAAGAATTTCCATTAAAAACAAAACAAAAAGAAAGCAAACAAACAAACAAAAAGAAACCCTTGACTTTGTAATAAAGATGAACTAAAATTAGAACCTTAAAATTCAATCATTGTTAGTTCTTGCTAGTCAGGAGGCATCCAAATTAGATTCCTGAAATGTATAGGAAAAGATGAAGCTGTTTTCTGGCACCATTTGAATTAACAGTAATGCTAGAGCTACTGATTGGGTAAGATTTCTACATTGTGAAAAAGTCAGCCTAAATCCCAAATATGTCAGTTTTTACAGAGAGCCTGTAACAATAGCGCTTGAATTCCTGCCAGACATTCTGGGGACATTTTATGGATTGGAAATTGAGGGACAGAAACCAATTAATTTGCCCAAGCTTAAAAAAAGCCTGTGACAGAGCCAAGAACTGATTTGAGATTGGAGACTCAACATGCTGTCTAATTGCAGGCCTATCTTTCCCCCTCAGGCCCCAGCTTTCTATAGCTTTCTGCTATTTCCTCACTAAGCCACCTCTAAGATGCTTTTCTTCCCTCATTCCCATCAGATAATTTATGAGGCTTTCAAATTTTTACTGCTAGAAGTCAGGGAACACCATCCCTGGACCTCACAATTTTAGTGCCTGAATTTGTTTCAGGAATAATAATAACACCATGTTGTATGCATTTGCAGAACTAAGATATTTCTGCCATCTATTTCTTTGAAGCTTTTATAGCTCTTTCCCTCAGAGTTTATTGACTGCGGCAGCAAAGGAAGAAAATGCTTTCCTTCTTATTCAACTTCATATAAGAAATTGAGAAACCAAACAAGTACAGCGAGGTAAGCAGACCCGCAGATACACTGGTCAACCTACATCTACGCCTACCATCTAACAAATACAGGGACTAACTAAATCAGCCTTGGTTTTCTAAGCCTATTCTGTGCCTCTAGAAATGCTTCATTTGTTACGAAGGGAGAAAAGAAAATGGAAATGGAAAAGAACAGGAAAACTCTTCCCTACAGAAAGCTAAAATTTCTTCTAACAAAAAGAATAATACTTATGGTTTTTACACCCTGTTCTCATTTCCACAGAAGCAAAATTTGGGGGTTAAGAGAGGTTACAGCTACTGCAATGGTACCTCAAAATTGTCCAGCGGTAAAAATGTCAGAGAATGGTGATTCTCCTTTAACACTGAAGCAGCACTTTGTGAAGAGTGGGGATTTATTCCTCATAAGTTCTTTAAAGATACAAAAGGATTCTAAGCTTCTTTCCAACGACCTTGCTTTCAAAATCAATATTTTAAGTATTTGGGGTTTTTTGTAGATTTTGTATCAGCAGCATTTTTGAGTTTCCAGTGCTGGTTTCTTATAGCCCAAAATTTCATTTGCTGACCTTTGACCTAGTTCTCCAAAGAATATACTGTGGAAGCCCTGTGGTTTGTCCAAAACATCCATATTGTGGAGCAGAGAATGTTTTGTTCCTGTCTTGTTTTAGTGTGGATGACAGACTGTCAGCATAATGTAGACTTCGTAAATGTGGGAATAGTTGTTCATCCAGGTTTGCACTTTATTAAATTATCGTTCAGAGGCAATTCCAATAGGCACATGTAAATGAAGTGCAAGGAGGTCTCACACAGTCCAAGTCCTTCATTTCTTGCTATTGAATATTATTAAATTGCGTAGGAGAGGAGGGTTACATGAAGCGATTTGCTATTAAAGCTACAGCTGTGCTGATATAGTTAGGGGAAACTTGAGGTCCAAACTCTCTGCAATGCAAAATTCAGCCTCTAAGAGAAATGCAGACCAACAGCAGGAGCTCTTGGGTTTCTGCATCAAAGGTTACCTCGTGTCTGGTTTTGCCTTCAAGCCCTTCCCTTTCAGTGATTTGCCTTGGGAGCTGCTTCTGGAGCATGGCCAGCAGCAATGCCCTTGCTCTGGGCACCCACATCACCCCACTTCTGTCTGCTGGGAGGAAGCAAAAAACAACCAGAGCAAGAGACAGGCAAACCTTCAGGCTGCTTCCTGAAGGGCTGTGCTTCAGGGGACACGGGACGCACATACACCAGGAGGCAAGAGCCGCGGTACCAATGTAGATTGCAAAATGTTAAGTAAATGAGGGAAGAGCAGCTTTGGTGTCATGGGCTGGTTGCAGATGCAATCAAGAGATTGACACTATTTAGGAAAGTTAATGTAGACAAAGCTTTCCTATACAGATTAAAAAAACCCAAACACATCTTTCGAAGGGATGTTCAGTTGCAAAGCAACTTGTTCAGATAACTAAAAGCCCACATTAGGTGAAGAGCTCTATGGTGAACCCAGAATACTGATATAAAGAAAAAAGAGACAAACAGAAGTGTGAACTCTGTAAAATGCCTACGTGTCTATATAGGTAATTTCAGGAACATGGGAGAGAAGGTACATTTGACAAATGAGAAATAAACAAACCTTGTGCAGAAAGGTAGTTGGGTATAGTCTGGGAAAGGTCTCACATCAGCCTACATTATCACGGAAGGTGCAGCTTGCTGAATTCAACATAGGTAATATTAGACGTTTTCTGATGGAAGAGAGTGAGCTAGTTTTCCAAAAACTGTGAGCTACACCCACAAACAACTGTTGACGTTAAAAAAAGCATTGTGCATATAAAATGCCATTCTGAAAGCCTGAAGATTTCCATTCCAATGTTTCAGAGCATTTAACAAAGGGAAAATGAGTTAAAAAAAGCAGCACCACATTTTAGTCCAAAACTTTTGATCCAGTTCTTCTCTAAGCACATTTAAATTGGTTGTCTTCACCAGTTCCTCAAGTTTAGGCTGGTTACAAAAAACCTCAGGATTTCAAAGAGACCACCAGAAAATAAGTTACCAGAACTTCAGTGTAGAGAAGAAAGAGCTTGTCTTACCCAAATAAATATGCAGTTACAAGATTCAAGTGATGTGGAGGGAAGAAAAGATCAATGCTTTAAAAAGTTGCTTTAAAAATAAAACAAAATTCTCCAACAACTCCAAATAGCTGAGGAAGAAAAAGTATTCATTTTCTACAAAAACTATTTTCAGCCTGCAGTTACTGAATCAGAACCTAAATATCCTGAATTATCTTTAATTGGCTCAACATTGTCAGGCCTTTACCAGAATGCTAACTGCTCACCCCTCAGCCACATCTCCACATAAATATACAGAAGACTTTTTCATCTTCTTTGATGCAATATTGCAACTACAGAGGGTAGAAATGGCTGGCATTTCAACCCTGCCAGCTCGAATCATTACCAGGCTGCGACATCATCCCAGCATGGAAAAAAGGAACATTTCTAACAGAACCGCACTGTCAAAATTGGAACAAAAGTCACCTCAAGCCATGAACTGGGATGGTATGATTTCCTATTATGATTTTAATTATTCTTCTACATCTCTTTTCCATATTTCCAAGGCTTCTGTTGCTCTGTTCTTTAAGAACAATGATTAATTTCAAAAGGAGCTCAGATGACCACCGTAAGCATTCATATACAGGAACGTCAACTAAGATTTATACAAGAATGCCAACTTATATTAAGTGCATTCCATTTAAGGGCTGAAGTTCTGCTGAAGATGTCAAAAAGAGGAGCTCTACTGAGCCGGATGTAGTCCCAGAAGGGTTTAGTAACTACTTGGAAAGAGATATTCAGCAAAAGTAATGGAGTAAGTCCAAAACGTGGTGTTCCTCATGGGGATTTTGTCTGCCTTTTGTTTCTCTTTCTTCCCCAACCCCATTATTAAATGGCTCAGGGAAGCCCCTGTATATATTTTCAGAAAGTACCTTTCATGCACACCCAGTAGTGTCTTGTCTACTGAATTGACAACCTGCATCTTCAACAGCTCATCATGATGTTGTCGCTTGGCTCAGTGACCCAGCACATGCAGCTGGACAGGAGTTCAAAGGACACCCTTAGTGTGCAGAACAAGTCAAGATGCTTTAGGATGTATTGTGCTTGGCATGGAGAAATAACGTAGGACCTCGGGGGCAAAAGTTGCTCTGTAATGCTGCAGCATACTGCCTTGCTGGATGGACCACTCAGTGGATAAAGAATTGGCTGGATGGTTGCACTCAAAGAGTTGCAGTCAACGGCTTGATGTCCAAGTGGTGAGCAGTGACAAGTGGTGTTCCTCAGGGGTTGGTACCAGGACTGGTACTATTTAACATCTTTGCTGGTGATATGGATGTTGGGACTGAGTGCACACTCACCGAGTTTGCCAACGACACCAAGCTGTGTGGAGCAGTTGCCATGCTGTAGGGAAGTGATGCCATCCAGAGGGACCTAGACAGGCTTGAGAGGTGGGCCCATGCAAACCTCATGAAGTTCAGTAAGGCCAAGTGCAAGGTCCTGCAAGTGGATTGGGGCAATCCCATGCACAAATACAGGCAGGGCGGAGAAGGGATTGAGAGCAGCCCTGAGGAGAAGGACTTGGGGGTATTGGTAGATGAGAAGCTCAACGTGAGCCAGCGACGTGCACTCACAACCCAGAAAGCCACCCGCATCCTGGGCTGCATCAAAAGAAGCATGGCCAGCAGGTCAAGAGAGGTGATTCTGCCCCTCTACTCCACTCTTGTGAGACCCCACCTGGAATGCTGTGTCCATCTCTGGAAGCCTCAACATAAGAAGGATGTGGACCTGTTGGAGCAGGTCCAGAGGAGGGCCACGAAGATGATCAGAGGATTAGAGCACCTCTGCTATGAGGACAGACTGAGAGCGTTGGGGTTGTTCAGAAGAGGAGGCTCCAGGGAGACCTTACAGCAGCCTTCCAGTATCTGAAAGGGGCCTACAAGAAAGATAGAGAGGGACTTTTTACAATGGCATGTAGTGATAATACGAGGGGTAATGGCTTCAAACTGGAAGAAGGTAGACTTAGATTAGATCTCAGGAAGAAATTTTTCACTCTGTGGGTGGTGAGACACTGGAACAGGTTGCCCAGGGAAGTTGTGAAGGCCAGGAAGTGTTCAAGGCCAGGTTGGATGAGGCTTTGAACAATCTGGTCTAGTGGGAGGTGTCCTTGCCCACGGCAGGGGGTTGGAACTGGATGATCTTTAAGGTCCCTTCCAACCCAAACCATTCTATGTTTCTATGATTCTCATACATCATGATAACTTGGAAACTGGAATATCATTTACTACAAAGATGCATTGAAGAAATATGCAAGTTCAGCTCAAATTTCTAGAAACCTTGTTCGTTCTGGCTAACTTCTACCTGGTGTCCCTCAATAAACTGTGACAAAAGTCCCCAGATTCCCAGTGACAGGACATAAGGACTGCAGGCCACCTGTGCAGAACATGTGTACTAGGAACAGAGTCCTTGTCACTGAGGCACAGTGAAATCATTCCCTCTCTCAGCTCAGGGCAGCCGTGCTCTGCTGCTATGCACCTTTTTGTTACGGCAAAGCTGCGTGCTGTAGTGAAACCCCACGATGGCAAATCACTGCGCCTGTGACAGCTGGTTCACCACAAACCAGTGCAAACTGAGGGGTGGATCTAACACGAACACTCAAAAACACCAAGAGAGTCTCAACTCTCTAAGGCTACGTTTTACTTGCGAAATAAGCTTTTTTATGCAGAGAAACTCAACTATGCCAGATTAGATGTAAGCAGATCTCTTCCTCGCCATCCGTGGCCTTGCAGGGCAGATCGCAGCCTCTGGGCTAAACTTTGGTCGGCTCAACGAGGCTCCTAGTTTGCAACGAGCCCTGTGCAGTCCCTCTGGGCCCTGAGGAAAAGTCTGTCTTTCCCTCTTCTCTCAGGATTTTCCCCGGTCTCTTTTCCTGCCGCCCGGCTCTCTGGGAGGCAGTGTTGAAAACGTGCCTTCCCTGAGTTGCAGGCATGCAGTCCCTTTTCCAAAATAGGGTCCCCACCTCACCCAGGATCGGCAGTCGGAACAAGGCAACCGGGGGAACATCTTCCTCCCTGGTGCCTGGCTATGCCCTGCTCACAGCGCACAGGATCGAGCACAGGAAGATGCAAAGCAGAAAGCTACCGCAGGTCCCCCTGCCCACGGCCAAGCTCTCGGGAACAGCGAGCTGTCCCCTGCAGCTCTCCCTTCCTGCCATTTGACGATGAATACACTTTTTAGACATGTTTCTATGGGAACGAGGCTTAACGCAGCCACACTGTCTTCTCGTCTCCTCCTAATAACTTCTGAACCCTTTGGCTCATCCCAGCCAGAAGCTGACAGAAGAAGAGCAAAACTCAGAGATAATGTAGTTCCTCCAGCTTCATGAGCACAGGGGTTGAGCAAGTAATGGGGAAAGAAAGCATACTGTAAGTGCCTTGACAAATGGAAAAGCTGTAGCCCAAGCCCACACATTAACGCCAGCTACATGAGCCATTTTATGAGGTCCCTCTGTTCCCTAGGAAGAGGACATCCGCTGGTCCAGTGGTCAGCTGACAGACAAATCCATTGGAAACCAGGCTTCATCAGTACCCGTGCACACAAAATTGCTTGTTCTTTCTTCTCATCCAGTAGGTAGAAATATAAATAGCACTTGATTCTGGAAATCCTGAGGGATGAAAGATCAGGCTGATTGTCTTCATTTGCTGCTGCTGGACAGGGTTTCTTCTCTGTTTTTAACCCCTTCTTTTCCTCAAGATTTTTGGTTGAATTTGGAATTCTATTTTCTATATCAATATAAACATTTTCAAGCAAACTTACATACATACACCCTTTCTTTTGGTCTAGTCATATCACCAGACAGTTAAAACTGGGAACGTCTGGATGAAAATCTGTATGTTGTTCTTGTTCCTGGGTTGTAATACTGGCTCCAGCTGAGTTGGGAGTTTTACCGTAGACTGTAATGGGGTCAGAATTGCAGTTCTGCTGCATAAGATTCACCAGCATTCACAGCTTCTGCTTTGGAAATTGCAAAATTTAATCCCAAATGAAGTAAGTGTAGTTACAAGCTGCTATAGAAATAAGTTTGACTTCACGCAAAGGTTTCTAATTTTACCAACAGATAAGATCTTATTTTCAGGTGAGTGACCCATGTCATAAAGAAGATAGAAGGTAATACTGAGAATTTTTTTAAACTGCATTGTTCACCTGGGGATGCTGTGAAGGTATAAGGACAGGGCCTAAGTAGTGTTTTCCCCTATGGCAAGTTCTCAGCTGAAGGAACAACTGGAGCATAACTGAACAAAGGCATAAAAGCTGCTCTAGGACCACTGGATATTCTGCCTGTCAGTAATTTAGCGTGTTTAAAATGGAGGATCCTTTCTACATTAGAAAAGAAGGTTACAAGCTTGCCAGGCAAAAAGATTTGAGGCTTGACTCTATTGTGGGCTCCTCTTGGGCTGGCTGAATGAGAGCATCCAGAGCACCAGCCCCCTGAGGTGCTCAGAGCCACGGAAACCGCAGCAGGGGCTGGCTACAGCCCCCTCCATTAACAGCCTCGGGCATGAAGATTTGCCTTTGGCTAACAAGAGCCAAAACCGATGGCTTACATTTTGCAGTGGTTCACTTTCTGATTTTTGACTGCTGTTTGTACTGTGTGAGCTTCTATATCAAGAGACTGCTGCCGAAGCCGCAGGTATGGTGCTCAGAGCAGCCTTAGCAAGAGCCTTTCCCGACCCACGTGCCACCATTCATGTTCCTCGTCTCACTTGTGCCATGATTCTTTCCTGTCCTTCACCCTCCCAAGTAGCCATGTTAACTCCTGTTGTATATCTTGCTAAAAAGTGGCATCCCCGTCAGGGCAGCCTTTTATTCTTGCTTGTTGACAGCAATGATAACAGTTTAGCAGGGATACACACCGTGCACAACAAAAGCAAAGACCCCCAAGTGTTCTCCTACATTTAATCATGGAAAATAAAACCCAGTCTTCCCTCATAAATTTTGCCATAACGTTATTATACTGGATCACAAATGTTAGTCTCCTCCTGGTATCCTCTTTTTCCCACAGTGTTTAGATATAGATGATTTATTCTTAAGAAATCAGCACAACATGAAACAGTATATATGAAATGTGATTTTTTTTTTTTTTCCCTTGGATTTACTCATTTCTACAATATTAACAGAAAGGAATGTCTTACAGTAGTCCCAGATCCGTTTTTCCTTACTAGCTCATTTAAATTGTCTCTTGGGTACCCTAACCTACTTTCTGAGACTATACAGCTGCCTTTTCTTGTAGCACGCTTGCTTTGCAAGTTTTCCCTTTATAAAAAGGTTGAGTAGTTTGCTTTCAGCTACTTTGGCTTTTGTTATCTCTTTAAATACTACTACACTCATTGAAATACACAATCTGTATCCTGCCTTATGTTACAACCTAAGTAAGAGGAGCAGTATGCTGATACAGAAATACAGATGAATCGGGGTGCAAAACTGTCATTAGAGGGAGAGGAACTTGGTTATCCTGCAGCAACATAGCAATGTTTTCTACTTCATAACTGTCCACAATGTCTCCACTGAAGGAAGAATAAAGCAGTACATTTTGACTTGATATTATGAAAGAGTTTTTACATTATTTTTACTTGGAAAATCAATGGAAGCATTTAAACAGCTATAACGCAGAACGACGATCCTGTAGCAATACAGTGTTTTGCTGGGCTGGTTGTCTTCCCCAGACTTTCATGACCTACTGCCCAAGTACTTGTTCTGTTTACCCTCTAATTCATAAAGCTTCAGATTATTACACTTTCATCTTTCCCCTCAACTGTCTTCTGCCCAGATCTTTCACCCTTGGCAGCTGTATACTTTGCTTCCTCTGGAAAACAAATCAAGTGTTACGGAGCCATTAACAAGGATCAGGTAGAAAAGGTTTCCCCTTCTGCAAGTCTCACCCCTTATGAGCCAGATTATCAGTAAATTGTTAATTCTGTGGCAAATTAAGTAAATAGAAAGCCTCTTTAGTTGAATTTTAGTTGTTTAGCTGCTTTACTCAACTGAGTCATCCCACTACAGGAATGAGACTTAGTGTTGAGTAGTCACTGACACGCAAAACAACATAGCCTTTTTAGCAACTCTGCTTTAGCAATGTGTACATTAAGGACACAACCAGCAGGAGAGTTTTTGCACTCTACACACAGTGCAAGCATACATAAACAGTTAACAAACCAAGGCCAAGATTTGCCTTGCCCAAATTAAACTAGGTAACTAAACCAAGGTTATTGACAAGCAGTTAAAATTTACCGTTAAGGTTCCACCCATTGTTTGAAAGGTTTTGCCCCGACTGGGAACCTGAGGCAAACACAGCATCGCAGCGAGCTGGCACAAATGTGGGTGTGAGCCATCCCTGCAGGTGCAGGCAGAGAAAAAAGTAGGACCTAGGGTGAAGATCGAGCAGAAAAGGGCAGGGACGACAGAGGGGACATGGCACCCAGGACCGTACTGAGACGTGAGCAATGTGATGGGCTGGGAGGCAATTACCACTCAGACAGCAGGCATGAGCCCTCTCATGTCACAGGGACACTTGTGTATTTGGGTCCTGTGGGACAGCAGAAACGTTAAGCATTTCAGGAACTGTAGGGTAGTCCCTCGTTTCGCATGTTCAACCAGCTGGCCATAATGGTACAGCACCTAGCTCTGTGGCGTCATCTACAGTCAGAGGTTACTGGCACCGGCACAAAATAAATACCACAGGTTTGGAGGTGTAATATTTCTCGGTCATGAAGGATTTCGGGATTTAAAATGCAAAAATGTCAGTTAACACAGTGAGAGTGTTTTCTTGTCCAGAATTTAGTGAAAGAGAACCTGGAATCCCAGGACTTGGAATATCAGTTTTTAAGTGATCATGGACACTGAAGGCCATGGGGATGTCTTCCCAGTCCTGACTCTCACTGCAGGGAAGGTCGAGAACAGAAAATTCTGTCCTGTAATGGGGAAAAGTTGATTTTTAAACTGTGCCGAGTGTGCCAGCTCCTCTAGCTCTCACATGAAACCACTCCCTGTCTCAAGGGCCAGATATGGCTCTCAGCTGCCTGTTTCACAATGAAGCTGTGTATTTTGGCATAGATAACACCAGATCTGCACCTGCTGGCAATTCCCTACTGGAATGCATCCTCACAGAGCTCTTCCAAGGCCTTGTCTGAGAAGGTTTCAGCATCAGGACTGGGGGAGGGTTTGACTTCTCCATTTCTGCAGCTCCATGGTCAAAACCCCACAGGACCTGCTCTCAGGAGCTGGCAATGAACCCATATCAGCTGGTCAGTTAGAACTAGACCTGCAAGAAATCCCACATCCCCTCTGACTATTTTATCTCCAGGTAAATGACAGTATGATTTCTTTGCTCTGCGACTGGCCAGCTCACGGTTTTCAGCAGCTCCGAAGAGCCCGTTCTCTCGCTGTAGCCTCTCTCAATCCCATTTAGCAGCTGCCTAAGCAATAGACTTATTTTTCCTTATCCGTAAGGAGATCTCACTTCAAATTTGCCAGCCAGAGTATTCAGAAAGCAGGACATACCTTAGAAACAACCACCAAAGAAAGGAAAGCTAGCGCTATCTTTGAGGAAGTGAGAGCAGTTGGAAAGGATGGACAAGTGTTCATGCACTAAGGGAAAGGCAACCCAAGGAGGAGGCAGCAGGATCTCCAAATCTCCAGAGATCACTGCAAGAAAGAGAGCTGACTGGCCAGCCAGGCAGTGCAAGCTGTGCTTTGGTAGGGCATGTATGTAGCCTGGTCCAGGGGAGGAGTTCACAAGTCTCTCTCGACCACCCTTACAGCTCTGATGAGTTATGGTTCATTCTCCAGACTCATGAGAAACACAGACGGGCATGAGAACTGACAGCTAATATGCGGAGTTGATACTGGGCACCCACCGGACCTGTGGCCCCAGCCTTTGGTTCATCTCCATCTGCAACTTGAAGTAGTATGTTGGTTTGGTTTTGGTCGTTTTTTTTTTTTTCTGCAGACTGCCTCAGCCAGCAGGCAGAGGCAGGTGCTCCTTCCCTCACGGCAGAAGGGTCTCTCCTTGTTGGTGGCCAACTAAATTCTTTTCCTCTAACTTTGGGTAAAGTACCAGTTTAATCTCTAACACTCTGACTGGAAGCCTACTCTGACACTTAAACAAATCTAAAAATCACATCAAACTCTTTAAAAACATCCAGGCCTTCATTATCATGAAGTGGGGAGTTAATCAAAGGATGTTTTACGTTTTCCAGGGAAGGAACCTCTGAAGCATTTCCACTTAGCTTGCTGGAATTTAAGCAGTAGGCTAATTAATTTGTGGCCTGTGGAAGAACTCAAGGGCTTACTGTAAATTCTTAAACACCTTTTAAAATGATTTAAATGTTACAAAAAGTACTGAGGCACCACCCCTGGAGGCTGAAGATGCCTTCTTTTCTACAGAGGGGGTCAAGCTGTCATATGATTCTCAGCATCACTAAACCAGCATCCCTTGGACCAGCCAACCTGAGGTGGGAAGTCAAGTGTTCATCTTACGCTGGTTCATGATTAAACACATACTTGAACACACCCTTTCTCACACACACATATTTGTCTCAAGGCACGGCAAACTTCAGTAGAAGACAAACTTTGGACTTAACTGCTATGCTGAATTAGGTCCTTGTACCTGGCTTCTCTGTGGAGAAGAGTAAATGTCAGCAGTTACAGCTGTGATTCTCTGCCTCTTAAATTGTAATGAGACTGGAATTAAACCAGAATATCATCCGCGAGAGGCAGTAGAAAGGTAATAAAAACCTTGGCCCTCATCTTCAGAAGAGATGTAGCTGCTCAACTACCACTGAGCAGCTGTCAAAGTCACTGTAAAGGCTGTAAGTCTGAGATTTGGGCACTCATGATGGCATGATTGCTTTACTGTGTTTCAGTCCATTGCACCATATCGCATTTTCCTCCTCATCTGAGCTGCTGTCTCCCTCAGAACATGTTTAATCATGAACCAGCATAAGATGAACAGTCATTGAGCTCCAGACACTTCAGGCCCCTGATCTTGGAGGGCTTCGTCACAGTGTTCCTGAAAATGGCTGGCTCTTCTGATCAAATCAAAGGATGTCTCTTCGCTCTTTAGCAAGAATAAGCAAAGATAAGTAACTATAATACAGTAAAAAGGAAGCAACTTTCTACTGAACCCATGCTTTGACTTTGAAATCCTACTCCATCCCTCTCACCCTGCAGGATTTCTAAACCAGCTTCCTTGGAATCCATATGGGAACATCCTAGTTTTTCCTTTACCTGAAGCTCTAATTAGGGACTGGTAAATTGCTCATTCCTTGCCAGCCACCTATGCACCGTTCCTAATCTTGTCTCCCCTAGACACCTGGCTATGCTATAGGAGACCTATTTCACTCCCTTGCATTTCCTTCAAGCCTGGACTCCGACAAAGTCATGTCCACCCACTGCAGGTGTCCCCACCTCTACTGAGAGCAGCAGACCTATTTTTTTCGGCTCCCAAAGTCTGTCACTTGGAAGACAAGCTAAAACAGCTTTAACAAGAATCAACATAAGACTTTTCAAGGGTCCTTCCCCCTCTCTGGAGAGAACACATGGGAATTGAACACACAGTTCCCACAGACCAGCTCTAAGAGGCAGAAACCTAAATGCTCCTTAAAGTGCTCAGTAAGCACTTTAGTGCACTTGGTGCTCTACTTCCAGCCTTGCATGCAGTGTTTTATTGCCAGCCAGTGCACATTATATGCAACATTGAATACAGTGCGGAAAAACAAGGTGATTTTGTGAGAGAAGGGCTGGCAGCAGAACTTCTGGCTGCTACTATGCTTCAGAGCCTTGGATCAAGAACTCTGAGCTTACTCACTTGCATGAGCAAATCTGAACCACGCTGAATAATTTATTTTACCTCCTTCACTTGACTCCAGTACTGACTCAAAGGGGAACCTTACGTGCTATGAACTTGGTATTATTTCAACATATCCTATGTGAAGGAGTCAGAAGAGTATTATTTGTCCTGATAATATGGTTTGCGTAAGAAAACTCCAGTGGAGCTTCAAAGGGAAAGGAACTACTCTGAGATATCACTTCATAAAAATCTTTGTATTTATTTAAGGAACAATGATATAGTAGATGGATAGAAAAAACAGGCAGGTGAGGGCTAGAAATGGAAGAATCAAATTTAATAACAAAGAAGTGAAAGCCAGAAAATATTTAACACAAAAAGGAGGTGTATTTTTGTGAAGATTTCCATATAATCTAAATTCATCCCCTCCACTCCATGTTGACAGGACATACTGTACCAGCATGTTGGTTCAGACCAGAGGATCACTGCTGTTTGCCAGACCAGCCAGCGTGCTAACATCCCAGCAGCTCTGCACGAGGCAGAAAAGCCAGTGACTAAACACCAGCGGCAGAAATATATCGCAGCCCTTCTCCTGACTCACCAACGCAGGTGACAAGCCAGGTCAGGAGGACATTTGACATTTGTTCCTGCTTATAAAAGACCCACTCGGGAACTTTAAAGAGAACAAAGACCTCAGCATCATACGGGAACCATCATACAAGTGCACATCACGATCATAAAAGAGGAACAGCTCTTCAGAGGTACAATGTCAGTAAGAAGACATAGCTTCACTGGCTCCGTCACAGAGCACTGATGCTCACCCCTTGCCCTGAGCTTTATTACAGGGCTACCAAGAAGATAATTCAGGCTCCTCCTGTCCTTAGCTACTCCCAGGTTTCCCTCCTGCAAGGTCACTCACTAAGAAGCATCAAGTCTCTTGCACAGAGCACAAGACAGGTTTTAGGGTCTGTTGGAGGTCCCTGCCATGCAGCCAGGACTCACTGAGACCTGTGAGCTGATGCAGTTCCCATCACACCAGCACGACACTGTCTGTGCAGACTGGGGAAATGTTGATCCCTGGACAGTTGTAGCCAATTTTGCCTGCTAACACATACAAGTGCCAACACATGCAAACGGTGCACTTTAAAGTGCAGCACTCGTACGCCCTCACACTGGAAAGCAAAGCCTGACCCCATCTCCAAAGGTGCCAGCTCTGCTTTCCAGCTCAGCTTGGCTGTAAGGTGCATCCCAGCATCTCTGCTGCATCACAGGCTGGAGCCACCAGCTCCAGTGGCTCACATCCAGGGGCAACTGGATATACCCCAGCCCAGCTACTCAAGGCATTTTGATGCAGCTGTTCAGCAAAATGTACATTTTTGCATCAGTAAAATGTAATTGTGGCAGATACAGAAGTGTTTCTTACTGCTTTTTCGAAAGGACTCTGTCCTTCAAAGGAGTCCAGCTGGGCAACCCTCTGCAGCAGTGGGCACCTTCATGAAAAGGGGCCAGGGCAGAGGCGGGGAGAGCTACACCCCTGCAGCCGAGAGCAGAATGAGGGCTTGGCCTTCCTAACCCTCTCCTTGCCCAAAATGTTAATTGGATTATTCACTAGTAGCATCTTTACGTCTCTAGGGTGGAAATGAGGAACACCTCTTAAAATTAAAACCTGAACCACTGCCCTTAACAGAGTGTGCATTTTTACTGCCATGTATGCTTTCCTACCGTCATAAAATATGCAGTTATATTAACATATATAATTATCCAAAGCATCAATTTATTATTTAAAATGGCATTTAGTATATTTAGTCAGTGCTTAAGCTCTTTAAAGGGATAATTCAAACTAATTCGACACTCAGCAATTGCAGAATCAATATTTAGCAGGTTTATAGAATCTGTCCAAGTCTTAACACACACACACACACACATACAAAAAGGTCTCTCCATTGTTGAATTTCAAGCAGAAATGAAAGCAGCAACCTCCATTAGTTCTAAGAAGTAGAGACAGCCAGGAGCTGAAGATAAAAATATCAAATCACTTCTAACCCAAAGATTCCTGAAACATATGAACACTGTTGAAACGAAAATGTGAAGTCAGTATTTGAGAGCTAATATAGGCCTCATTAAATGAATATTTTTCCAATATCTTTGATTCAACTTAATTTTCATGTCAAATTCCAGCACATACGATCAGGTTTTTTTTTCTAAATTTAACTTGATAACAGGAATGCTCTCAGGATATTGTGAAAAAGCTAATAGTACTCCGTAATAAAGTATCTGTCCATCATCCCTATTGTTTTGTACGTGCTTAGGGAAGGAAGAAAACCTTTGAAGAACTTAATATTGCAGTGAGTAAGTGTCACCTAAAACCATGTCTGATAGAAAACATTTAACAGCCTTTCAGCTGGACGTGCCTTAACATTTCCACATGTTCAGGTACTGACAAAATTAATTCCCTTCTGTAATTCTGAAGTTTTCATTGTGCTGAGATGTGTGATTTGAGCTGTGGTGAATATAGGAAGATCAATTTTAAATTTACCGTCACAATCAAGTGATCTATATAAAAAACAGTGGAAAAATCTGGGGCATCATTTCACAGTTTCTGCAAGTCATTAATTTTTGTACATTGATATTTTTTGGCAAAAAGATTTAAGAGTTTAGTTCTTAGATGATAATGGAATTATGTGTCCCTTTTGCATACTTTTACAGCTGACAGTCCATAATGAGCAAATCAGTATGTAAAATTTGCATAAACTATATTATTCCTCTTTTTACAGGTCTGTACAAGATTTCACAACTCACTGACAAGCGCAAATCTCTCCTTTCAGGAGGTGTATCTTCAAATGCTGAGACAACCACCAGTGTCATGGTCATCATTTAGGTAGAGCTGTAATTTCAACGACTAGGAATTTATTTATAACACTGAGATTCAAGCCTAGATCGTGATTGCTCTCTCTGTTCTGCACCTTCTTCATTCCAAGCCAGGAGATCCTGGAGACTGTCCCCTGTACAGCCAACATCTAGGATGTGATACAAGGCTATGAATCAATAACACAGTCAGATATCAAATGGTCATGTTGTCATGGTCATCCTGCTATAGCCTTACAAGCAGATGTCTCACCCTGCAAAAACATTTTAGGTGTATCTTTTTACCTTTTTGGTGGCTGTTAAAATCATTTCTGCATAAAGCTGATTTTAAATGCACTGCATAAATGCAAACTGTTTTTGAGGAAACGGAGCCGCCATAGGCAACAATATTGCATACTGAGTCATTCAGAAATGAGTATTTCCTCTCCTGGGGGCATATCAGTCATTCCCTGATCTTTATCCGAGTCTGATCACGTTCCTCATCCTTCTAGCGGCAACTTAGGTGGAGCGTTGCCAGAATCTCTTCCCTAGTGTGTCTTGGTTTTCAATTAAATGCCTGAGACTTCCATCTCCTTTCTGCTCTAGTCCTCATCCCAGGCTCATGGAAGCTCCACCTCAAGGCTGTGCCACCTTCCTTCTGCAATCTCCTTGGCTGTGACAGAGGCAGCGGTCGCTCCGCGTCCATGGGCTGCTCAGCCAGGATGAAAGCTTGTGCATCTCCATTAATGCCTCTGCCAAAAGGGCTGGCCCCACCAGGAGGGCCTGACTGCTTACCGTTACTCAAGGTCCTGTCCAACACAGCCCCCACTAAATCTTTGCAATGAAAACACAAGCGTCTACTGGTAGCAAGTCTTTGCTGCTTGCACAGCCATTAATGGACCTCTTCAGTGGTGTTCTTCCTTCTAATCCAGGTAAGCAAACCACACTTACATGCCAGAAAAGGGTTCCCCCCTCCCCGAGTCATGTTTCCCACCTGAAACCATACCCTGAATTTTTTGTGGATATGCAATGCAGGACAATATGAGGTAAGGTCAAAATGAGAATATCTTTTCTTATACCCTCTTTTTCAAGCTCTCCTCTCCTTTATTAAAGGTGTACGTTTCCTCAAGATGACTTTACAGTATAAATCAAATTTCAACAAGCTACATAGCTTAGTCATGCTTTGCAGAAGGTAGTTGGTTTGATCCAGCGCTCCTGAGAATGACTTAAAATAAGGACCAGATCACAATTTACTGGGAAATATTAGCAAGCAAGAATGCCCTCCCAGGAAGAAAGAGTCCTTTTAAAGACAGAAGAGGTGAATTGTTACAATCAGAAACTAGAGACATTAGTAATTGTATTGGGTCTGGCGGAGATGGAGTTAATTTTCCCCACAGCAGCCCTCCCAGTGCTGTGCTTTGTGTTGGTAGCTGGAAAGGTGTTGATAACACACCAGTGTTTTGGGTACCGCTGAGCAGCGCTCGCACAACATCAAGGCTGTCTCTCCAACATTCTCCCCTCCCCAGTAGGATGGGGGTGGGCAAGATCTTGGGAAGGGACATGACCAGGACAGCTGACCCAACCTGACTAAAGGGATATTCCGTACCGTATGATGTCCGCTTAGCAATAAAAGCTAAGAGAAAGGAGGAAGAGGTGGGGGGCATTCGTTATTTACGATGTTTGTCTTCCAGAGCAACCACTACTTGTACTGAAGCCCTGCTTCCTGGGAAGCGGCTGGACATTGACTGCTGATGGGAAGTAGAGAATAAATTTTTTGTTTTCCTCTGCTTCAGCACACAGCCTTCGCTTTTGCTTTATTAAAGTGCCTTTATCTTGACCCACAAGGTGGGTTTTTTTTTTTTCCATCTTATTTTCTCCACCCCCCCCCCCATCCTGCTGAGGGGAGTGATAGAGTGGCTTGTTGGGCATCTGACATCCAGTTGAGGTCAGCCCACCACAGTAACACATTCCTGAAAGTAACACTGAAATGCATGAGTGGGTACGCCTGACAAAAGCAGTGTTTCTCATCCCAAATTCTTCCATTTCCCTGAGTATAAGCAGTTCCTTCCCGGCCACCACAGGTACTATGCATCTGTTTGCTGGTGATACCAGGGTGACAGAGGTCTTGGTCCAGCCCAGGTGCTGTGTGTGGAAATGCATTTTTCTGCCTGCTCAGGGCCCTGCAGAAACTCGTGGAGTCCAGCCGGACACAGATCACATGGCAAGGACATAGCATTCATTCCTCACAGCAAAAGAGCTATGAGTACGAACATGAGAAGAACTATTGTACAACATATTGGGCAACACTCACAACTTACTAGCTGCCACTGAGGCTGTGTGAGACTCCTGATTAAAGTTTCCAGTTACCTTAAAGGCTCCATTGCTGGACTTAGACCCCCAAAAGCTCTAGGCACTGTTATTTTTCATGAATATTTCCATAACTCATACATACTTGATCCTGATCTTTGTATGTTCCTGTTTCATCCACTTACCTTACTCATTCTGAAGGTCTCTTCTTCAATGGTCTTCCATTCTTATTTATTAGGAATGCGAAAAACCAGTTCATTAGCACACTCCTTTTTGTGCCAAGGCTGTTAATGAAAACATTACTGTGAGATTTCCCACTGGGACAGACCTTGGGAAACTCCTCTAGCAAATTCCTGCTGCCAAAGCTTTCGTCCTCACTGCGTCTCCCTCCCTGTAAGCCAGTTCCTCGCAGACCGTGCAAACCCTGAAGCAACACCAGTCTTCTCCATTTCCCTAACATTTCTCCTGCAACACCATTTGATATATGCACAGTACAGTGGTATTTTGCCTTGTTTACCAAGGATAGGTTGGATTAATCTAGCATGATCTGTCCTTACTTTATACCTTATCCTATCCGTTTAATTCTTTTCTTCAAAACTTGTCTTCACATCTTTTAGGCTATTGAAGTCAGAGTAATGAGACCTGTTCAGCTTGCACTTACCAATGCCAACAAATTGTCCAAAGGACACTTAGGAAGCCATCAGACATTTCCAGCAAGGATGAGGAAGCTGTATTAACAGAAAATGAGATTTACTCTGCAACTGTGTGCTTTGCTCTGCCTGCTGCACACAAAAGAGAGGGGTTAAAAGCAGGGTGGTTGTGGAGGGAGGTTAACTAGGATAAGCAGAAGACTACAACTTGTCAAAGAGTGAAAAAGGATGGCTTGCTTTGCTAACCATAGGCTGAGAAGGAATATGATTGCACTTTCTAAATACATCACAGGACAAGGCATAAAAAGAGGGACAAGTATTTCAGTCTAAAGGTGGCACAAAAGTAAATGATTACCAGCCCTGGATATGCAGTAGCAGAGCTATGGAGTGTGCATCTCCATTTAAAGAAATCAATGTATTTAGTAATGAGACATGATTGTCTGATACAGGAGGAAACCAAACTCAGTATTACTGAAGTTGCAAACAAGATTTCACAAAGTGTAAGCCCAAACTGCTAAAATGGCCAAGAGGAGAAAGGCTGTTAGCCCACCTTCCAAGGATCACTCTGACCTCCTTCTCCAAGCTCTCCAAGTCCCTCCTTTGGAGCACGGGGCACCAGGGAGTCATGAAACAGTGGCATTATAGACTGTGTCCAGTGCTGCCCACCCGTGCACAGGTATGCTGTAAGAACCAGCAGACCTGGCATTTTCACTTGCTCAGTAGAGCAAGTTCAGCTCCCAGACCACCGCAATGGGCACACACAAACAGGAATCATCCCATTCCTGGGCTGCTGCAGGCTGGACATGGTCCAACTCCCTCCATTCACCTCCTGTGGCCACCCTTCCAGACCAGTGCCTCCTCTCTTCCCTCCCTCTGATATCCCTGCCCCTTTCCCTTGCTTTTCTTCTTCCCACAGGCTCTGCACTTTTCCTTTGCTGCACTCCTGTAATGTGGTGATTTGGGGGACAGGGTACTCCCTCTCCCCTGAGGCATCCCAGCTGCATGCTCCTTCACTACACTGGTGTCTCAGGTGCATGCTCCTTCACTACACTGGGCCCTCTTGCAGCTCCAGTCTGTCAGTAAAAGGAGAAAAGCAGAGAAGGTCCCCAGCAAAGGGAGGCTCTGCTGCATATACGTCCTCCCAGGCAAGAAAGAGGGACCGCACGAGCTCACTGTTAAAGCCTGTGCTGCAGTGGTTTGCCTGTGAAAGTCATTTGAACATCACAAACAAAAAAAGAGACCTCCTGGATATGGTACCATTTTCATAGTCACCTCTTGAGTTCAGCCGCATGCTGAGCTCATTATTCCTTATTCTGACCTCACTCATTACTGGTGATACTCCATCCCTGACCTCTTTACTGTTTCCTGTTGTGTACCTGCAGCCATCCCATCTCTGCTCAGGCACTCTTATTTAAGCTCAGTCTGCTCTGATGAGTTCTGGCTTTCTTGGCTCTTCCACCCATGTTTAATTTTCAGACAATGTTTTGGGCTTGCTGCATGCTGAATTCCCTCCAACTTTGTTTACTTGAGACAACAGTGCGTTTTATTGAGGTGGACAGCAGTATTACACTTTCATGCACGCTAAACTCCAGCTTCTCCTTAAAACAAACAATTTGGCAGCATGGGTTTTCTTTGGAGCCCTCCTCCTCCCCCAGTGTCTTGATCTCTGATGCCTCCCTCACTTCCCGGTGTCTGTCTTCATTTCTCCTTATTAGTAGTCCTCACGCATTAGATTTTCTCAAAAAAACTACTCGCGCAAGTTGTCTGATAATATTATTTGAAGGCTTGTTTTGAAGGCCTGTCATATGTGTCAAGGTTCAGATGACCTGAAGCGAGAGCTGTATGCGTGAAAATGCAGAAATTACCACTGCAGAGCGGGGTGTACGGGATTAGTGCTACTGCTAGCCCAGCAATACTGTATATCGAGCCCAATCCGGGCAGGGAGGTGGGTATAGCCCCTTGCACTGCAGTCCAGGGAGGAGTACTTCTAGGGCCGAAGTAAGGCTGCTGTAAACACACCGGAGAGAGCAGCTTAGCTGGGGCAGAGAAGATGAATGCTAAAGCTAAAGAAAGGAGAGTTCCCTAAGCATTTCCAAATCACCCTCTGCATCACAGGGGCTGCTTCCCACATCCCTACAGCCCTGGTATCGTACAAGCAGCCTCTGGGCTGGGAATAGTCCCAGCAGCACCCCAGAGCTGCAGCCATGAACCCACGAAGGAGATACCAGTAAACACTGTTTCCGTAGCCTTCATTTTTCTTTGAGACTGATTAAACTTCATTTTATCCCACCACATGTCAAATCATAATAAAGTCTGTAACAAAGGTATAGCAGGGGCCCTTCAAAAACAAAAGTCTCCACATACGTACAGCAACCTATTTTCCCTAAAAGATAGGGCAACTACCAAAAGAACACTTAAATGAGCTAAGATCTTTCATACAAGATTTTAAACTGTGCATTTGCGCTACATCTCAACAGTTGGATCACAAAGAGCATTCAAAGGAATCTAATCCTGATGTAACAAATTAGCTGCTTCTGTAAATCTAAAGGTGTCAAGCTGTCACACAGGGGATTTCAATCCATAACTCTAATATAACCTCTGCAGGTTCTCTCCACAGCTTTAGTCTTCACAGATGAAGGGTTTGACCTGGTAATTCGTGACAGGAAGAGGCCTCCCTCTGTTTTCATTGATCACTGCAGGAGACTATAGCTCACAATAAAGCTTGCAGCCCAGCAAGATTTTCCCCTTCCCTCCCTGCTTTTATATTGGTGCATTCAGAC
Organism: Burhinus oedicnemus; assembly: GCA_008921705.1. Lineage (NCBI taxonomy): Eukaryota > Metazoa > Chordata > Aves > Charadriiformes > Burhinidae > Burhinus > Burhinus oedicnemus. The sequence continues at coordinate 74,112 of VFFE01005771.1, forward strand.
ATGAGCCCTGCAACTGTTACAGTCTACATACTGCATATTCCAAAGGAAAAATGTTTCCATAGACATGTGAAAGGAGACTCCCAGGTAGATGGGAAATTTCCTTCTGATACAGCAACACCATAGCTTTAGGGATGCTGAAATGCACTGTCCCTTTCAATGTGTTGAGGCATCTGCAAGGTACATGGAGCTCCTGGAGTCCAGTGTGAAATCGCAGACTCACAAAATGGATGAGGCTGGAAGGGTCCTCGGCCCCTTGCAACTGGGTCTCCTCTGGAGACCGTCTTATCCAACCTCATCTTTTCAGAGCAGGTTGCCCAGGACCACGTCCAATCAGGTTTTGAGTATCTCCACTGATGAAGACTCCACAGCCTCTCTGGGCAGCCTGTGCCAGTGTTTGACCACCCTCACAAGAAAAAAAAGTGTTTTCCTGTGTTCAGATGGAATTTTGTGTGCTTTAACTTGAGCCCAGTGCCTCTTACACTGTCAGTGGGCACTCCAGAGAAATGTCTGGCTCCCTCTTCCATACTTCCTCCCCAGCAGGTATTTATACACATGGAAATCCAATGGAAACACTAGCAATTTTATCCCCCAGATTCAGGATCAGGCAACTGTTTCCTCCACTGGGAGGGCTTGAGTGCATGAAAGACTCACAGAGGACTTCACAGTGGGTGACAATGTCAGGAACCATTTGGGCTGGAAGCCTGGAGAAGATTTGCCTTCTCTGAGTTTCTGAAGACGTATAACTTGGCATAGTGGGAGTACATAATATCTATCAGTCTCTAATATTTCTTTGGGAACACCTGAAAAGGACATTTCTGAAAATGAATTTGACTCTGGCTTCTAACCTGTGCTTATTTTTAGCAAGGTGTAGGCGTGACAATAATAAAGATAGCGATGTCTTGAAAGAAATTATGAAGCATGACATTTATTTTCACCCTGCTTCAAAATCCCCTTTTATTGATCTGACTTGTACAATTTATAACCACTGTTGTATAAAGGTAAGAAAAGGGACTGGGCATGCTTAGCAGAAGTGGAGTGTGAAAATCCTTTAAATGCTGCAGAACAGAAAGTTAGCTTTAACCACTGAGGTGATCTAAGAAGATGATATGTATCAGTTGGACTCCTTCCAACTAATCTCATACTAACAATATTTGTTGATCAGCTACTAGCCAGGGACAGAGTTCAGGACAGAAGCTTTCAAGCAAGGAAGTTGGAAATTCCTATGTGATGTTACTCAATGCAGTAACCTCACAGTAATGCAGACAAAGTCAGTATTATAAGATACAAGTGCTTTACTGAGGTCCAAGGGGGGTTAAATAGTTTGGATAATTGACTAAAAGAGACAACATTGTCTCAGTCAGGCTGGGGGAGGGAGGGGGGGCAGGCTTTAAGTCATACAGATTATATATTTCCAACTTGAAGTTTACCTTATTTTACACTTATTTTGTGATGATGGAATCTGTGCCTGCATAGAAAGGAAGTACAAATTCTGCAGTTTGGACTCAACTCTAAATTTGCAATGTTCGACAAAGCTTCAGTGGTAAGAAAAAATGCCTTTACATAGAACAGTTATAGTTCTAGCATGGACCCATATTATGACCATGCTTGTTGCCAGGCCAAACCATCCACATGATTTCCCTTTTTTACCTGAGAAAAATTCAGATTAGGCTAGGCTTGCTCTAACTATACTACCGACAACTTGCTATCTCTTCCCAGCACTGTGCTCCATGATATTTTGGGTTGGTGCAAGGCAAGCTCTCCATAAACACCTTTCCTTGTGTATTTCAATGAAAACGTTAATTTATTCATGGCACTATCATCCCAGGCATTCCATGGTGTAACAGTTTATACTGATATATGCAACAGCATAGGAAAACTGCAAGATCATAAAGAATAGAGACAACACAAATAACAAGGAATGATGCAGAAGAATCATAATAATCTCTTTCTGAGGGTGCTCAGTATCTCAGTAGATAAACTGGATAGACTTATCCAGGTGGTTTAGAGTAGTCAGACAGACTAAGGATGGCTTTCAACGGTGTCTATACCACAGTTAATTTTTGCTGTAGCCACAGATGAGATAGAATTTCCTTCTGCAATATTTTCTAGATTAAAAAAAAAAAAAAAACAAAAAACAAATAAGCAAAAAAAAACCCCACACACAAAAAATCCACCCCAAACCCTAAAACCCTAATCACTTATGCTGCAGGTACTTCAGGGCACCTGTAAGGCTCTGGGCTGCAGAGCACTAGTAGCCTTGTTCTCCAGTTCAGAGAGCTTCCAGCAAGGGCAGCCTTGTCTGTTGAGGAGAGGGAAATTTCTGGGGCTAGTTTAGGACAAAACAAAGCCTTTGTCAAACCATCAACTCCACAGTCCACATTGTCTGTGAGAGGTTTTCCAACAGCCTCATGCTAGGTATGACACATGTATGCAAAATCTTCCACTGTCTAAGTGTCTTGCCATGGAAAAGAAGAACCACTGATGTGTGACACATAAGTCACATCACTTAACACAATCACAAATAGCACATGGTTATTATAAGAAGCTGCAGCATATGAACGTGTCTAGAGCAGAATGAGAACACGTGCAATGGCTACAGTGATGTATGCAGCATATACATATTTAGAAAGACCCATCTGGACGGCGTGAGTTACCACATTGACACCACCACCAATGTTGTTTCTGATAGCGTTTTGGGAGGATGGAGAGGAGTCTTTCTGGTTGTCCACCACCCACCAGCTGTGCAGGTCAGGACAACAGAATTTTTAGAAAACTAAATTGTAATAAAAATGGTTATCATGGAAAGCATTGCTGCATTTTTCATTCAGGTTCACTGACTTTCACTATAACTGTTTTCAGTAAAAAAAAAAAAAAATAAAGGGGGGGCG
>VFFE01005778.1:0-39280 GCA_008921705.1 Burhinus oedicnemus
AAAAAAGGAAAAAAAAAAAAAAAAAAAAAAAAAAAGGAAGAAACCAAAGGTTTTGACAAACAAAGTGCCACAAAAGAGAAATATGGACCCTATTGTCATGCCTTGTACTCACAGCTGGATGGTAGGAGTCTAAGGACAAATAGCTGGCTTGGAGGGAAGTGGTTATGAGTGATGGGCTATACTGCCTGGACATGCGCACATGAAAGGAAGAAGAAGCTGTTTAAAAAAAAAAAGGTATCAAAGTGAACTGGTGTAATCCTGCACTGTTACTGAAGTCCGAGGAACACCACAAGGGAAATTTGAGACTCACCCTGTTTCTTTTTGATGTTTTCAGGGCTGTGTTTTTGGTTTATTATGGTTGGTTTCCATTGTTATTATTTTATTTCTTCTTGCTGGTACGGAGTTTTTCATCTGTTTTATATATATATGTATTTCAAGAAAAACTTGAACACCTCAGAGACGCTGAGAATGAAACTCTTAGGGGAAATGGGAAGTGCCATGAGATGGGTGTCTTAACCCTTCCCAAGTTCCCATTTAGGCATTTCCATTTTCTCTCCACGCTCTTCTTTCCCCCCTCCCCAGGATTTGAAAGAAAATCTGTATTTTGCTTCTCTTTCATCTCCTCCTTATTTTCCTTTTTGTTTTTTCTTTTTGTTTTTCTTTATTTGGTGTTTGAGCTGGTTTCAGTTTTTGCTTGCAAAATGTGCCAGAATTGTGATGTAAATGCGTAGGCTTCCTCCCCTGTCCCCTTCAGTGCCCTCCCCACTTCCAACCACTGTCCCAGCATCCCCCAGTCTATGAGAGGTCTTGGCATCTTTCTTCCCAGCCTCACCTGCTGAGCTAACTGTTTTTTTAAGTGCATGTAAAATACAACTGAAAACAAAGACACAAGCAGAAGAATGAGCCCTACTACAACACGGATGCATTCTTTTCCTCTTCCTTTGACTTGTTTCCCCCTGCCTCCCTTTCCACACAATAAAAAATGCCCAATAGGTGGTATTGCACACTGATTTTCAGGTCACATGGAGAGAACTGGAGCCAAAGTCCCTAAAAGTCAATGGACAGGCTGTTAATATCCAGAATATGCCAGATTGATAGGCTGAACTTTATAGGTATTTCTCAACCACTCCAATCAAGACAATGAATGCTGACACTTGCAGCACCGTCAGAAATGGGGAAAGGGAACTCATGAAGACTCTCTGTGGTCCTACTGAGAGAGACAAAATTATTTCTTCACTGGAGAATTTTCTCTGGGGTTTTGCACCTGGGCTGGAGGAACAAAAGGTGAACAGACCCTCTGCAAACACTGTCCTCCCTGTGAATGTACTCACCTATCGGTGTCACACTGATCTGCGACATAATCCATCATGTCATGTGCTTTTACACACTGACCTTTCCGGTAAACACTGTTGTGGGAAAAGCTGCGTGTTATCTGGAAGAAGGTGTTAGAGATTGTTAGCACTTGAACAGATAGCAGAAGAGAATGTAACCACCCAAGGGCACCTTGCTCTCCCAACATGCCCCCATCCTTCTCTTCACACTCTTCATTCTGTCTTGAACATATCTGAAAGTCTGGTCCAATCCAGAATGCATCAGCCTTGCTCTGTTAGGTAAGAGGGCTATGCCAATTTTCTCATCTGTAGTTTTACCACTGTAGTTATCTTCTGATACTTTTGACACTGGAGACCATAAAAAATTGCTGTGGCATGAAGAATATTTACAAACAGAATTTTGCTTGGCATTTGCTTTAATTGAAAAGTGATTATCAAAGGTCCCAGATCTTGTGCATTAGCCCACAGGGAGGTATTTACCATGAAGGGAAAACATCAAGCGTATCACATAATTGTCATCATTATTTTTACTAATGCTATTGAAAACTGAAATAGTTATAGAGTGTTAAGAGTCCAGCGGCTACTCTCACTGTTGAGTCAGCCAACGCAAAGATTACACATCCCTTCCACATTTCCTAAAGGCCAGGATTTCTGTGGTGTAACAGCCCAAGCACAAACCAGATAATATCAAGAGGAAAGTTGTTTAAAAGTAAACCGAAACACAAAATGTAGATCTGTCCTTCTCCAAGGCTTTAGTGAACTACTTTGGAAAGAAACGCTGTTATGTTGAAGACTCTTCCATAGGAAGGCTGGAAATCTGACAGGACCGAGTCCTGGGCTCCTCTTGGTGGTGCATACATTTGTGTCTCCACATACACAAAGGACCCTCAAGACCAAGAACCATCTCACACCAAAAAGAAAAGTCTGGGCTGTTGGAGATGACCAGGACTACTCTCTCACATCACCAAGGCATCACTAAAACAAGTCATGCTTCACTCTTCCCAGCAGCCTGTAGAAGAATTACTCATGAAGCAAATTCATCTAATAATGTAGAGATATTTCTTGGCTCTGTAAAAGGAACGAGAGAGAGGAAGAAAACTGGTCCTGTTTCCCAAACTCCTGGGGCAGGCTCTAGTGTGTAAAAGGTTTGCTTCTCCATAGAAATCTGTTGTTTTCTGTGGTGACCATTGCTGATGTGGGAAGATGTCATGACCAGATAAACACTTTGCCAGAACCCTATCAGTCCCAACAAGGTGTTTTTAGTCTCTTCTACTTGGTTCAGCATTTAGCTGAAGAAGCCAGACAGAGGACAATGTATAGAAATGTGCATGTTGGCCCCACCAGGTCTGCGGGGTTTTGAGTGGCTCACCAAGAATTGCATCCAGGAATCCCAGTTTGCATATCCCTCACCCTTGAATGAGGAAATCAGTATAAAAAACCAGCTCTCGAATCAGTGCTGTTGTCTAAACTCCTCTGAGCCTCTGATAACCTCCTCCCCTGGGATGACCAGGGGAGTCCAGGAATGGATCTCTTTCTCCAAACTAGGGAGCTATGATCATTTACACAACCATAGTAGCTTGTGTTTCTATGTTGGCAGATGCCTCACCATGACAGCTGTTGGGTAGAGAAGTATTGGCATAGCCTCGGTGATGCCAGGACAATTTGCTCTGTGCATCTGGTGAGTAGTAAAAAAGTTGTCCTCCAGGGCAGGCGGAGGTCTTGGGTTGTCCTAGGTCTTGCCATCCAGACTTGGTATGCTGTGGAACAGACAACTGATGAAGTGAGTGAACCTCAACGTCCTGGTGTGAACATCAGGCTGCTGACCATTCACAGCCTGAGTTTTCCTGTTTTGCACCAAATGCGGTTCCCGTTTCAGAATATTGTTGGGTCCATGGAGTCCTACAGTTTTCCCTCACCTCTGCCACTGTGCAATGCCCCTTCCTCCAAAAAAGTTTCATTGGCTTACAGGGGATAAACGTTTTACAGAGAATACTTTGAAAATGGATTCTATCAACCATGTTTTATTTGGGATGGCTCAGTTCACTACACTGTTAGAGAAGCACCTAAGGGGACACAGGCTTACAGCAACAAATTAATTTGTAAAAGGATGGTCAAAAGAAAAAAGGAAAAAAAAAAAAAAAAAAGATTTACACTTGGAAAAAATAAAACCACCAAAAAAACCCCAGCGAGGATATAAAGCTGCTTAGTCTAATCAACCTGTCACGTGTGTGATTTCTGTTGTTGTCGTCGTTGTTGTTTGTTCATTGGCGCTTTTTTTTTGTGTTAATCTTCTGTTCTAAAAATGGAGAGTTTACCTCAAGAAATTCTTTCTGCTTGGAAACAGATCACCTCAAAGACACTCACAGCAGAGAGCAATGTGCAGGGAAGCTCAGTAAAGCGAACCTGGGTGTGGAAAACAGGGGGAAAACCAGGACATTTAGGCTCTTTCAGCATTCCCTTCTCTTGCTGGTGTGGTCTAATGTGGCTCCTTGACCCTGAGGACAGCATTTCCCAGTAGGAGAGGTTGCTGCTCACTTTCAGATAGACTGAGGCACAAGAGCCAGTTGGAGAAATCAAGGCACATGTCCAAGCTTGCAGTCCTTTCTGAAGTATCTATCTTAAGAGAAACTTGGTGTTATTTAAAATTTCTGTGCTGCTCTTTCTCCAGTCCCTGGAGAAAACCCACTTTCCAGCCCAGAGTGGGGTAAGGAAGCAGAAAGATTAGGTGCTAGCTAAATGCTCCCAGTGTTTTCCCTAAGGAATCAAGATGAGAGGCAACTGGATTATTTAACGTCACAAGACAGGCCCTTCCTAGTGTCTGACCCTGTGTCTTGGACATACACATGAGCCCAGAACTCTCATTCTCTGTTTTGCTCAAGCTTCCACCTTAAATACAAAATCAATGTAAAGACATATCCTTTCACTACAGTGTTACTAACAGCCTCAAAGAGATGTCAAGACAGCATTAGAAAGGAGGTTGGGATCCTTTTTCTTAGGTTGTTGTTGTTGTTGGTTTGATTTTCTTTTGAATTGATCCTAGTTAAAAAAATAAATAAAATCTATACTATTTAAATTGGAATCCCGTTGTTACTTGGTAAAGGCAAAGCTTCTGTACCTTTGTTATAATTAATTGTATACCTGTGTATGTAAATATAAGGCATTCCTATTTTGCAGTCCAGAACAAAAAAGAAAAAAACCTATTTGTAATATAGAATAAAGTTTATTAAAAAAAATAAAGAAATGAAAATGCCCCAGGCTGTGATTGCTGCTTCCTGTGGCCAAATAGAGCCAGAGAGAGGGAATTCAAGTGAAGGGGAAGCATGAGACCGGAGACCATGCAAGTGCTCAAAGCAAGTCCACTTCACATCTACACCATAGGAGTCCTCTCCCACGTTCAGGCTCCCTCACCATCCGCAGTACCTGCTCTAGAGTTTCCTTAGTGCTCTGGAGAGTCAGCACGTGTTGGCATTTCGGACTTGACTTCAAACTCATGCCCATGGGCTGGGTCGGTGAAGTGTGGTGGGAAGTAGATCCCAGCTGAGCAGACCCCAGCTATGTGTACAGAGAAGGCAAAGGCGTGGGGATCAGCACACTTGTGTCAACAAATGACTGTGGAAAGCTTTCTTCCACCAATCCCCTTCCTTCCTTCCTCCCTCCCTCCCTCCCTCCCTTCCTCCCTCCCTTCCTCCCTTCCTCCCTTCCTACCTCCACTGCCCCTCTCTCTTTCTCTCTCACACCAAAATCCATTTATTGGGTTGTTGGAATTTTTTTTGGAGAGGTGGGATCCAGCCAGGTTATTCCTTCCCATCTGCCTTTGGGGTGTCATCAGCTGTGCATTTTGAAGATGATCGACAAGATCATTAATTCAGGGATGCCATTGAAGGAACCATAGCCTAGGGCTCTTGAAAGTCCTCAGTGGGAGTCTCTGACTCCTTGGCCATTACAGTACATCACACTGGGTTTCAAACCTTGAAGAGTCATAGGTAGACTTAGGTGGACAAGCAAACACCCCAACCCACTTGCTGCTTTGTTCCCAGAATGTCATGCCAGACCTGAGGCTGCTGCTGTGGCAAGCCCTGCTTCCAGGACTTGTGGTTGGACATGCAAATAGGGAGAAATCATCTGTCCTGAGCATCTATATCTTTGGCTGGAGGCAGAAGATTAATATGTCTCCAATGAAGAGGGATCAACTGCCTGTGGGCAGATCTGCAACCTTCTGCTGCCAGGCATGGTCTCTTGTCTCTGCATCTGTGTTCAAAGCTGAAGATGTTCCCCAGGCAGTGAGAAATGCAGCCTCCCTCCTTCCCCTGCCTCCCACCCCTGCTCTCCTCCCACACACAGCAAGAAGAAGCAGCTGATGGACATTCCAGTGTCTAGACAGCTTAGCTTAAAACAAGAGGAGAAAATCCATTTTCCCTTTACCCTGTCTGCACCCCAACCACTGTGCTCCCCTTACCTGACAGTTATTATGATACTGTCTTTTGAACAGCTGTTGCAAAGAGTAAATCTTTAATGAAGGAGGTCACATTCCCTGGGACTGATGGCAGACTTGGCCAAGCCTGGGCTGGGTTTACACTGCTGTGACACAGGTCTGAATGGTTTAAAATTTCAGCCTCATCATGTACCCCAAAGGACAGGAAACTTGACCTGAGACACTTCAGCTGAAGGCAAACTGGAGATAAAAGACCCAGAGGTGCTTTTCACTGACCCTGCTCTTGAAAAGCCAAACTGATATAAGCAGAGCCAGGTCCCTTCGGAGGTGGAAAGGGGACGTGGTGATGGGGACTACTGAAACTGCCATCTTTCATAATTCACCACTCTTACAGCAATGAGACGTGGCAGAGGAGGTCAGAGCTATGTACCTGTTCCCTCCTTGTGTCCCACATCCCCCAGCAGACTCACAGCCCGCGCTGCATGTAGACACCAGCCTCCCTCTCCCCGCAAAGCAGGGACAAAGCTCTTATCCTCATTGTCATCCCAAGAGCTGGGAAGTGGCATCAGCATCCTTAACGCAGGCTCCTCTGCCTGTGTATGCTCCCAGTGTTTCCCACCGCTTTCCTTCTCCCAGCCAGCCCTGTGCCACTGTCCTCCGTTTCACCCAGCAGAGAGGAAAACAGAGTCAGGGCTGTGTGGTTGGAGCTGGTGCAACTCCTGCCACGCTCTGAAGGGCTAAGCCTCCGTCTCCCACCCAGGAATGAGACAGCTGGCAGGCTTTATGGGATTTGCAGACCACGATGGCCAACATAAGGCTTGTGGAAAGCAAACACCTCTTTGCTGAACTTGGATCTGCAAGTCTCAACTCAATGGAGAGCATGGGAAGGAAGAAAGTGGGTTTCAGAAGGGGAAGGGGGTAAGATGAAGCTCTGACAGCTTTTGCAATAGGCTCGAACAAGTGTCTGGGTACCTGTAGATGAGCAGCATACGTACACCAACAGAATGACTACATCCAGCCATGGAAATGAGACATCTGTCCAGCTGCTCCTTGGGACACAGCAAAGGAAAAGTTCTTGTCACCCAAAAGGGCTCATGTGAGTCTGCCAGCATGTCCCAGCAGCAGTCAGTCCCAGCTGGGTGTTGCCCGTACAGGTATCACCCCTCAGAGCCCTCTGGGCAGCAGGGAGAATTGCAGGAACTTATGCTAGAAAACTTTGTGTGCAAAGAAGTGCTTTGGATTTCAGCTATTCCGAATTATTAGCGTATTTAGGGAAAAAACAAACACACCTCTAAAGAAAAGAATTATGAAGGTTTTTATTTTTCGGGGCCTTTGTTAAACCTAAGGTAATATATCTCACAAAAGTTTCCTTCCAGACTAAGTGATTGTACTTAACATTTCCACAGGAGCAGTTTTAGGCTGAGCCTCTGCCGGACATCGCATAAACAGAGAGAGTGTCCCTGTAGAGATGCCAGCTTCCGTGCCAGTGGGACCGGACAGGAAAAGGAAGCGGTGGGGAATAAACTGAGGCACGAAGAGGTGAAATGAGTTGCCCTCAGTCACCCGGCAGCTCAGAGGCAAAGCCAGTGTCTCTGCAGCCTGGTTTTGCCCAGTACCAATCATCCCAGTCCCTGTTTTTGCAATTGGACCCAGCAGTGTATTACATGTTTGTGAGAATCCATAGAGCAGGACATGGTTGGGACGTACGCTGTGATCCTGTAGCTAAACCTCATATGTGATATGTGCTGGACCACAGCTTCCTCTTGCCTTCAGTGCCAAGACTGGGAAACAACACAACACCAACTATTCCCACAAACACGCCCTTCCAAGCATTAAACGGGGCTGCAATTACTTAGCACAGCCAAACAAACAGATTCCAGGCTTGTGGTAACTCCCTGTTGTCAGCCGTAAGCTCAAAATGTTTGCTTTCAAGGGGATTACGTGTGTGGGCTCGCTACTACTTAGTGAAGAATTTACCTAAACCATTAAATGAGAGCTGCAAGAGTAGGAGCGAGGAGGGAAATCTCTGAGATGGGTATGTCTGCAACAGGACAGGTCATCAGACTGGTGCCTGCTGGGGCCTTCTGGAGATCCTGAGAGACCTCGCCCCGGGTCCTGTTGGCTGATTTGCAAGTGCATGACAGAGACAGCACAACTGTGCTGGAAGCACCAGCCACTTCTCCCAGTTTCAGCCTCTGAAATTACTCTATTCAGCTCCCAAATGGGCTAAGTTGGATATTCAAGGCCAACCAGTTATCTTCAAAGCCAGCCAGAGACATCTTGCCATGTCTTCGCCGAGATCATTGGGTTTTTTCTGTCCATGCTGGATTCTCCCACCCCCAAGCTACAGAAAAGAGGCATTTTCAAAGCTTTCCTGCTTTTACTGTCCATGAGAGGTGATGTCCATTTCCTGCATCTCAAACCACCCCTCCTTCAAGCTCCTCCACTGAGGAGGTGGTGACGATTTGCCTCAGCTCTGTGACATCCCTGGTGTAAATGCCATCCCCCAACCATCCCTTGAAAACCTGGCAGGGGAGAGGGCAGGGCAAAGCCAGGAGCCGATCTGCAGCTCAGCTTCCCAAAGCAATCCCAGATGTCAGCTGAGAGGGGCTATTTCCAGCAACCTGGAGAACATTCCATTTGCCTTTATTATTTCCCGGTTCCCTCAGCTGCTTTCTGACACTTCACAGGTTTGGCTGCCTGCATTGTATTAAGCTAATCCCCCCACCAGTCCCCTTCCCGGAGGTTTTCCTGGTTCGGCAGAGTATAACTCCAGGATCAGCTCTCTCGTGCCTGCTGGATATCGCTTGTACAAGAGAGATGAAATGGGAGCTTGTGCTCAGCCTCAGGTTCCTTATCCGCACCGAGGTGGTGAGAGTGATGGGGACCATAACTCTGGGTCAACTTGTCCTGGAGAGACCTCCTAGCTTCACTGTCAAGGTGTGCCAGCACACTGCGGGGCAGAAAGGCGATTCTGGGATCAATGAGGTTTTATTCAGAGTCATCCTAGCAGGATCTCTGCAAAATCACCTCTTCTCGTGCTGGGGAGTGATCTGAATTGCCATAGGTATTTTCTTCTGTGCTAGTTGTCCTGTCTCCCCGCGCGGTCACCAGTGAAAAATGGGTCCTTTCAGGATACGATTCATCTCATGGCAGCCTCGATGGCTAAAATAGATCAGTGAATGACAAAGGAAAACGGTTGTTTCTTCTTGCTGACCCTAGGGAGTTTGAAGGTTGCACTATGCCTTTTTAAAGCCAGGTGGGATGAATCCCTCCAGTGGGTCTGCTTTGACCTTTCTTCTTGTGATTGATTTAGGAAAGGGAAGGTCTCCTGCTGTAAATGCAGCAGAGCCCCCAGCTCCTCTGTGGCGTGCTGTATATTCCCACAACCCAGCAAGCATTTGCGAGGAAAGCAGGAATCAGTTTGGTGTTTTGCCTTCAGCTAAGACGTTCAAAGAAAAAAAAAAATGAAAGGGGAGTAACTGTTTTATTTTTATTATTATTATTTGCTTCTTTGAATTTCCTGCCTTCTCATAAATTCTAATGGGAAATGTACTCACTGACCTTATAACTCCCAAAACCAAACATGATGCCAAGACATCTCCACAGGCCAGCGTTCTTTCAGTACACCATATGGGATGCAGCCCTTGTTCCTACAACATGGGCAAGCGGATCTCCAGTTAGTCACAATTCATGACACATAAACATTTTATGGGTAGGAACATGACAAGCAGATAACACCACCAGGCATTATGTTTTTCCTGGCTACATCTGTGCTAGTAAATAAAAGAAGGCCAAGGTGGAGTATCGAGCACTATGCTGGAATTGTCCGCGATGTTTAGCTGTTAGCATGCTCCCCAGCACAATTTTGGACAGTGCCAGCTAAATCTCTCCCAGAGGATGCCCAGGCACAGTTTGGGAAAAGTATGTACTGGGAAATTTTTACCTTCGTGGATAAAACTGCATCCAGTCTGGCTCCCTTTGCCCTATTGTTCTTAGACACAGTTGCTTCACTGGGACAAATATAGACAGCTAGACCAAAGAAAGGCATATTGGGAAAAGGGTCTACCGGGTCAGGAGATGTTTGTAATAAAATATTGGAAAAGGAGCTGCTTTAAAGGTTCAGTCTGTTATGACTGTGAGAGTGTGATGCTTACCTGTTCAGGGCTTGTACGTGGGGACAGGACAACGGTTGGCTTTGAAGTTAGATCTGAATTTTCAAACACGGCCTTTGGGGGCAAACAGATGATGGCAGAGAGAAATCTATCCACTGGAGCAAGTGATGCATCCCAGGACATCCTGGCTTTGTCCCTCAGACAATACTGACCGGTGTCAAGTTGGTCCTCTAAGTGCTGCTCTGTCCAGTTTGATTAACCCTTTGCTGGAGGAGCACCAGAGTGCCAGGGTACAGACCTTGAGATACTGTCAAGACCTGTTCTGCTTTGTAATGTTATGGGGCAGGTCTACAGGCATGGACATGAGCTCGTGTCCCGAGTTAGGTCTCACTCACCAGCTGCAGTCCAGGGCAGACCTTCAGGCAGCTTACAGCCCCTTGATGTCAGCAGGGAGAGCCAAATGGAAAACCTCCAGGGTTCAAGACACCAGGGTCACCTCGATGGCCATGTCATGGCTCTGGTCCTGTACTCTTCTTTCTTTCTGACGGATGACTATGAAAGAAAGAAGGCTGCAGACACTGATCTAATTACATTAACGGTACCTAAGCCTGCTCTCTGCTTTCACAGTACACAAGCCAAACCAGAATGCACTCGCCAGGGAAACTGTCTCATAAAACTGCCCTGCTTTGGATTAGCAAAGGCAATCTGATTAACTCCCCAGCAGGGGCAAGACACAACACCAAACTCGATCTCAACTACCACATCAGAGACCTCTGGTGAATTAGATCCAGAAATGGCAGCTGTGAGTTATGGGGCTGGAATTCCATCAAGGGCTTCTGGGGAGGTCATAAACCACCAAACAGCTCTCGCAACGTCCCCCCTCTTCCCGTCCACCATCCACAAATAGAATTATAGCCCCATAATTCAAGTGGGGTCTGTTTGTCTGCAAAAGGACAAATGCAAGGAGCCATCTGTGGGGGTGTCAGGTTGTAAATCCATTCTTTTTCCTGCCATTCTTCCATCTCCTACTTCACAGGATGATGCTTCCAGGCTGCACCTAGGTCTCCTCATTTTCCCCACCCTTCCTATCTTCTCCCTTTCATCTCCGTCCTCCTTCCTTTCCTGTTTAATAGAGGCATAAAAGCAGATCGCTGTCTTACAGACCAATCTGTCAGTCAACCGCTCACATCCAATCCCCTCCCCGTCATCCTGGAGAGTAAGAGCAACACTCAGTCTGCTTCTCACTTTTTTTATCCCTAAACCATTCTCTAGCACAAGCCATATTGCAAACATCTAACCCACGTTAAACCTCCTGAATAAAAGGGCTATCCTGGTTCTTTTCAAGTTGGGCCAAACTAGGTAGTTTCCCTTAATTGCATTCTTTGATGGTTTAGGGAATAAGGGGCAGGGGGGGCATCCCTTTATATTTTTGTTGGCATTTACATGCAGACATTCAGCCTGCAAAACAGAAAGTCAGTCTGGAACATTTCAGCATTACAAGTTAGACCAGTCTAAATGATTCCAACCTCCATCTGTTTGTGGGCCATTTTGGGCAGTCTGAACTTGGGAGGTGGTCCGTGCTTCCCAAAGCTTGCCTTCAGTGGTTGATAAACAGCCAGACTGCGAATCCCTTGTAAGTTAAAGCTGGCTGGCATCATAAAATACCTTCAGCACAAGTTCAGAAAGAGAAAAGTAAGTCTGAGTCAAAGGTCGGATCTTCCAGGAAGGAAGTGATTTGCTAGGGTCAGACACAAAGTTGGGACTAGAACCAGCTCGTCAAAAGCTCGGGTGACGCATTAGATCCCACCACCTCTTTTAACAGACCAACTGGTCAGTGCGCATAGTTAAGAAAAAACTGGGCTTGAGCCTTTTACATTATGACTATTGATATAAGCTTCCTCTTCCATCAGAACTTTCACAGCTTACTGAATTTAGGAATTTGATGTGATAGATCAAGCAGCACAAGCTGGAAGTGTTGGACGTCCATACATGAGAAATGGCAGGGCATCGTTGCTCACTGGCTCAGAGATTTCTGTGCCTTCTCTGTCATTTTCATTACCGTTCATATATTTTATGATATAAATGATCACAAACTCCCTTTAAGTCAGGAAAGAGTTGTACAGATGTCAAACCACAGCGTAATCAGTAGCATACTTGTCATGTTAATTTAAACTGAGATGGCTTAAATGCTTATGTGAGTTTAAAGCTGTGAGACCAAAGGGTTCATGCTGCTCTGACTAAGGCAGCAGCTCCAGAACCCTTGGAAAGGCTTTTCCTGACAAGCTGTGCAAATTTTGTGGGTATCTCATGCTACCGACTCTGAAAACACAATCTTCACACACTGAGAAGATTGTTTCACCTGGCAAAAATACTCCAATGCAAATACACGTAGGGTCATATGTGGGTTTTAAGCCAGTGACCTAGTTCTGAGGTTTAGAGATTTCTCATGGGAAAACAGGTTATTGGTCAGTGCACACGGGAATGGTGCTTCTTCTGGAGTCCATGAGAAGGGACATCTTCAACAACGGGTAAAGTCATGTTCTGATTGTTTGTTTTTAACCACCGTCCTGCAGATTTTTTCTCCTAGTTTGGCCAACCAGAATGGCAAGGTTTGTCATCTGAACTTCTGCTTTCTTAGTCAGGTTGGAGTCCTTGAGGGTTGGGTTTTGTTGAATTTTTTGGTTGGTTGGTTGGTTTGGGTTTTGTTTTCTGTCCATCTCTGAAAGTCACCTCATGTGACTAACTTCAAGGTCTTCCTGCTCCTCACTTGAGACTTCTTCAATGTTTTTCCAAGCTGTCTCATGGAGATAACTGTAGTACTGGTGTACCGTGCAGGGCTCTGCTGTAATCACATTCCAAAAATCACATACTAAATTTTAGGGAGAAAGAGGAGGGAGAAAAACACAGAAAGAAATTGATTGGGCAAACAAATGAGAGCCATATAGTAAAACCTGAAATGTTACGAGGCAAAGCATCTGGAAAAAATAGATTAAAAACACTCCAATCTTTTAAAAAAGCAAACTCATAATAAAACAGTAAGTGTCTTGGTGAATCACAGCAGAAAAATACTTTGCAAACTGGATTGTGCCCTGTGATCAGCATTGTGGTGTTTCATATATATGTATAAATTCTTTAATTACTAAGATTACCCCATGTAATATTTGATAATTCTGCCCCTCTGGAAAGTTGATTGTAGGGGAAAGGCACAAAACATTGTTCCAGATTTCTAGCCTGGGGAATTGCCTCAGAGGTTTGCTTAGGTTTATTTTTTTGCCTTGTTATTTCCTACCCCCTTTGAAAATCTTTCATTTTTCTTCCTTAGGACAGAATTTCAATTAGCAGAAGGATAATGCTATCAGGAGGCACTAAATATCCTTGGAGATAAAACTAGCTGGGAGTTGTCAATGGAATATCTGAAATAGCCTGACAGTAGAGGTCCTGTAAAGCTTAGATTACTCTTTAAAAAAAAATAATAATAATCAGTTTGCCTTTCAGAGAGGGAATGAAAGGAGCGGGAAGGAGTTTGCTTATTGAATTGCTATGTTCAACTGTAAAAGAGGATAATAAAAGAAAAGAGACAGTATATTAAGAATAGCCAAACTGCTGGATCTAAAGGAGAAAATGTCTAGATAAACTTCTAGGTGCAGTCTATAGTCACCTTTAAGCCTGGCGGATGTTTTCATCAGATGACTGAAAGAGTTTCTTATTGAACCTTTGCTCACGAGAGGGTTGAAAGGGTTGAAAAAGCTACAGGAACTCACATGGAATAGAGGACACTGAGATGTGCTCTAGAGCAGATGTGCTCTAGAACACAGGAGTGTTCATTTGGTCTTTTCTGGTTCTTAAAACCCAAGAGTTACAAGGTAAGGCAGCCTTTGATCTTTTTGCATCTGATCCTGCTGATGGTTCACTGGTGAAGGATGTTAGAAGCACCATCCATGCTAACTGAATATATCTAGATATAGGAAGACAGTTTTCAAAATTTGTATGGGATTTCAGATTCCACCTAACGCCTCTAAACTCTCTGATGGGTTGGACAGCTCTTCGTTTTAACCTTCAATGAAATTCCCTTCCGCTGAAAGGTTAGGCTTTGTCTTGCTAGTTAATCAGCAGTGTGATGCATCATTGGTACTACTGTTGATATTAGGTGTATGGGAGGTTGGAGAAAAGAGCACCATGTCCCTGAAACTGCTGCATCTGTAGTGCATGGAGTTTAAGATGTGTTTGTGGTCTTGAGCATGGATATTTCCTAGGGAAGGGTGTCAAGAAAAATAAAAAAAATACAGGAACTGATGTGATGGGGCTGGTTCTCATGAGCTACGTTTCTCCTCCCTCACACTCCTAGCTGAAGGGACAACGTGGTTAGTCCCAGTCCACCTGGCCCGAGTGTTGGTGTCACCCCTCAGCAGCGAGGAATGAAAACATGGATGAGAGAAGGTCTGTCTGGGCCTACTCAGCGCTATCCTGCAGTGCCATATCTATTCCCAGTCGCCATACTTGATGCAACCAGAGTCAAATGAGCATGCAACCATCGTACAAGACAGCTGCTGTGATCCTCATCTCAGGCCCTGGTGGTGCTGTGTCATGAGTGCTTTGATACCTTCAGAGGAATGAGCAGGAGCAGATGTCCTGTGATCAGAAGAATCTGACAGTGCACAAACCTGCCTTCACCTTCAAACTGCTGACCTTTCTCATTCACCTGGCAAGTTTAGAGGGCTTAGATCACCAGAAATGGTGCCTAATAAACATCCTGGCATGAAGCATTGCAGGCCTGTGACTGCTGTTTGAACTCCGGGCTGGGGAAGCTATTGAAGGCTTTCAGAGATAAGACACACATGGCCCAAATTCCACCAGCCCCTTTATCTGCTCACATCTGGTTATCTTCAACACAATCTGTTTGCTGCGGCACAACTGCTGGCTAATTGTGTAGTGGCCTCAGCAGCATTGGGGTTAGGGACATGCTGAGAAGGCCTCTGCTAATTTATTCCAGAGACTCAAAGGACCCGTGAATGCTCCTTGGCAATGATTTCAGACTAGCTTGGACCATGCAAAGTAAAACATGCCATCACCTGGCCAAAACGGTCTGGCAGCAGGAAGCAAATATTCTAGGAGAAAGAGCTGATCCCACCAATGAAACCAGTGCAGACCTTGACTCCCATGAAGATGGGTATATATGGGCATGTTTTGTACCATACTGTTAGAACTTGTCAGGAGGCAGAACTTGAGGGCTCGAGCTTGGTAGGACATTATGCATAGTTTATTCTCCACCAAGGTTTTTCCTTTTGCATTTGCAGTTTAAATCTAGATAAAAATGAAGAATAAAATAAAATATCTGTTTTTAAGGCACGGTGTCAACATAAGACAACTTACATAGCTGGTTTGTGACAGATTTGGACTTCAAAATCGTATTTCCTCAATCACTGTTGCAACTGAATGGGCATTCTCACACTGAAAACATTGTTCTGGTGTTCAACCCCCTCTCTCATTTTTTTATTAGTCAACTTGCTTGAGAGCGGGTCTGCGTTAGCTTGAATGTTTTTACTATTGCCAATATCCTCTTTGCTAAATATCTTCAGGATAGACATCTGCAACAGAAAAGGATGCACAGCGCTGGCCACCTGGCCAGCATCTTTCAGTATTCATAACCAGCAAAGAGAAAAGAGAAAAAAAGTCTGTCCAGTTGAGAAGCAGAAACAACAATCATAATTAAAACATACAGAACAAACAGTCATCACTTTTCCCAGCAATTCAGAGCCTGAAAATCTTGTTCACAGAAGTGCTGGAAAGCGTGTGACTAACAAATAGTTGGTTAGGCGTACGACATAATTCACAGAAAGAATGACAAATGCTCAGTCTGTGGGATGAATTGAACTTCCAAAATAATCTGCTTAGTCACAGAATTCAGGCCTGCATGGGGCCAGCAGCAGTTTTTGAAGGATAAACTCTGTCTTGAGACTTTTCTCGGGGTTAGATTCTGGGTTCTTTAAGAACAGCAGGTATTTCCTGGTGATGGGATGGGAATCCCTCTACGTCTTCATCTCAGAAGAGTGAGGACAAAGTGTAACTAAAAATAGTGGCATCAAAGGAAAGGAAATGACTGTCTTCTAGCACACAGAGAGAATGTACTAATCTGGAGAGATGCTGTCAGCAGGAAAAGATTGAAGACAAGGAAGATTTTGGAGTTACCCACAGGCCTGCTGAGAAGGTTGTTGGGATCCATGGTTTGGTTAAGCCCGGTGTTAACCCTTCAGGCCCTGCAAAGAGACCTCAACTCAACCATCATTGCTCCCTGTTCCTGCTGGCGACTCCCTCTTGCTGAGAAAAAAGTCCTATTCTGCCCTTTCTCAGTGACATGAGAGGAGGTGAAAAAACCCAAAACTCTTTCTAAAACTGGGAGGCCAGTAAGTGTTAGTGGAGCAGTATTTCCTTTTCCAGTCACAGCATGATCCCAGGAAAGAATTCCTGTTGTCTGCCTTTATCTATCTGTACTAATGCATCCTGGAGATCACTCCAGAAATGTCTTACGGAAATGGCTGTGGGTCATCTCCAGTATGAGCCTTGCAGAACCAAAATACCTCAGCTCTGCTCCTTTCCTTGCTGCCATGAGCTCAGCCATGCATGGAAACACCTTTCAAACTCAATTCATTTCAAGCCCAAGTAACCATGATGGATTATTTTGCTCTAAGACATCAACAGATATTTTTGGGTATACGAGAAAGGAGCTGAGATAGGACCTTAAACCTCAGATACCATGTCTACACTGACTTGACCATGGAGTCCAAACTTGCCAACCATCAACATCATAAAGATGCTGTGTGCAGTGACCTCTGGAGTAAAGAAGATGCTTACCTTGCAGCAGGCACTTAAGGCCACACCAGTTATGAGGTGGACACACTGTACTTGTGATGGCCAGTCCTCTGAGGCCAGCTTCATTGGAGACAATTTCCCTGGTCTACCCTAGAAAAACCCAGATCAGAGGTGACCTGATGATGGAAGGCAGATCTAGTCCACAGGCACCCAAATTCAGAAAACTGCCTGCGGGTTGTCTCTTAAGGAAGGAAAGAGAAGGTTTGCATCTGTTCCACTTGCCCAAGGGTGAAATTATGCAAGTCTCAGAAGCTGCAAATCAAGATCAAAGGGAAGAAAATTAGGAAAAGAGAGAAGAACAGAGAAGTGGGAATAGTTTATGCTTGGGTAGTGCTCCAGGGCTTACTCCTTCTTGCACTGAACCTTTCAATCCCACAGCATGCTGGGAGATTCCACTTTTCTCCTCTTCCCTGTGTTATAAACTGATCCCTTCTCTCTTCACTAGCCCCTAAACATCAGGTGCTGGAAGAGAATTAAAAATATCCCTCCAGTGGTCCAGGGAAAAGAGTGCTTCCTTGGCTGGGCTAGTCCTAGGTGTACCCAGCACCTTGCAGTCAGGTAGGGCAGATGACCTGTCTTCTCCTTGTTCCCAGATGAACCTGAGCCACATCAGTTTCAGACGCATGGTCAGCAGGAGAGTAAAGGGGAAGTCTTTCTTCTTCTTGCACATCCCGTTGCTCCACTGTTTTTTTTAATCCTTTCTTGGGCTCAGAGGAACCTGCACACCTTAGTGCACAGCCGCCATCTGCAGCTAATTTAAATGATCCTCCAAAGTGCCCTGAGATCACGGGCACGTCTGTCCTGGCTGTGAGGTCTCTCTGTGTGCGTGTGCTCCCCCAGCCGCCCATAGCACACAAGTACAAGCTGTTTACTCTGGAATGGTGGAAACTTGTCTTTTCTCCACCCAATAACACCTCCTGAAGGCTATCTTCACCTTCCCAGAGCCCATCTCAAGCCAGCAGAGAAGGGATATGGTGCATGTTGGTACCCAGCCTATCCCATGCTGCAGTCTTTGGTGGATTTCTCTCCTTCAGACTTCCACTCCTGTTTTCTTGCCCTTTCTTCCAGCTGAGGCCCCGTCTCCTCAGTATTCTGCCCTCCTTATGCCATTATAAAGGGAAATGCAGTGTGCCCTTGCTCTTGCAATGTATTCTGAGAGTAGAGGGTCTGTTACTACATGTCACACGCTGGACAAGGACTGTGGCAATCCTGAAACTATCTGCCCTTGCCCCACAGTATGAGAGAAGGGTGACTACCATAGAATCATAGAATCACAGAATCACAGAATCATCTAGGTTGGAAGGGACCTTTAAGATCATCAAGTCCAACCATCAACATAACACTGCCAAAACTACCACTAAACCATGTCCCTCAGCACCACATCTGCCCGGCTTTTAAATACCTCCAGGGATGGTGATTCCACCACTTCCCTGGGCAGCCTGTTCCAATGCTTGACAACCCTTTCCATGAAGAAATTTTTCCTAATATCTAATCTAAACCTGCCCTGGCACAACTTGAGGCCATTTCCTCTTGTCCTATGCTTGTTACTTGGGAGAAGAGACCAACCCCCCCCTTGCTATGACCTCCTTTCAGGGAGTTGTAGAAAGCGAGAAGGTCTCCCCTCAGCATCCTCTTCTCCAGGCTGAACAACCCCAGTTCCCTCAGCCGCTCCTCAGAAGACTTGTGCTCCAGACCCATCACCAGTTTCATTGCCTTTCTCTGGACATGCTCCAGCCCCTCAGTGTCTTTCTTGGAGTGAGGGGCCCAAAACTGAGCACAGTATTTGAGGTGGGGCCTCACCAGTGCCGAGGACAGAGGGATGATCACTGCCCTAGTCCTGCTGGCCACACTATTCCTGATACAAACCAGGATGCTGTTGGCCTTCTTGGCCACCTGGGCACACCACGGGCTCATATTCAGCCAACTGTCGACCAACACCCCCAGGTCTTTTTCTGCTGAGCAGTTTTCCAGCCACTCTTCCCCAAGCCTGTAGCGCTGCATGGGGTTGTTGTGAGCCAAGTGCAGGACCCGGCACTTGGCCTTGTTGAACTTCATACCATTGGACTCAGCCCATTGAACCAGCCTGTCCAGATCCCTCTGTAGGGCCTTCCTACCCTCAAGCAGGTCAACACTCCCATCCAATTTGGTGTCATCTGCAAACTTACTGAAAGTTCACTGAATCCTCTCATCCAGGTTGTTGATAAAGATATTAAAGAGAACCAGCCCCAATACCGAGCCCTGGGGGCCACCACTTGTGACCAACCACCAGCTGGATTTAACTCCACTCACCACCACTTTTTGGGCCCGGCCTTCCAGCCAGTTTTTTACCCAGCGAAGCATACACCTATCCAAGCCTGCAAGAAATGAACAAGGAGATCTCAGATTGCTTTGACACCCTGATCGCCTCCTCCCAAACACAAGAAGTGATGATGTTCAATTCATCAGCAAGGCGGATCCACCAGCTGCATTCAACAGCGGTAAAAACATCAACAGCCCCACATAGGGCTGGTAAAGGTGACATGGGATATACATGAAGCAGAAACCTGTGACTCTCTGCAACCACACCTGGAGGCCAGGCAGATAATCCAGGGTGTTAGGAATGGTTTAGCAATTGAAATCCCAGAACTATCCCTCCCCCTCTCTTCATCTGCCATGGATGGCTTTACAATGAGAAACAACAAAAAAACAAGGAGAAGGCAAATACAGTTCACACTACTCAGCACTACATACACTGAGAAACAGTCGAGGAATGAACAGCAGCTTTTGGAAGCAGAACAAAAAAACAAAATATATGGGACCCAGAAGGCTCTAGGACATCAAGTTTTGTGGTAAAAAGTTCTGCTTCAAACTTTGCCAGGTCCTCCCTTCAGCTTCCCACACAGCTTTGCTCTCTACCCAGGGAATGTGCACTGCAGCAGGGCTCTTACTTTCCGCGCTGCAGTGTTTTGTATATTTGAAACACTACGTGCACATATACTAAGGGATCTATCCTAGCTCAGTGCTCACAGTCCAGAAAAATTGCCAAGGATGGGTAACGGCTGAGAGAGGCCCCACGGGGACAACGAAGATGACAGCGGTATTACTGGAGAGGGTATGTTTGGCTTCCCAGTTCAACCTCAAGAAGTAAAGACTGCTTTCCCCTCACAAACAGAAAAAGTTGTTTATTTCCCAGATGGGAAAAGGAGAGGAAGCAATTTGGACCAACACAGAAATATTTCAGCGTCTGCTAAGAAACTGCCTAGGAAGTTCGCCTGTAGAATGGTCATACGCTTTCTAGGTAGATCCACAATATTAGCAAGGTCACATAACAGCCGTGCACTTTGTGGCAATCAAGCGAGACAGTCTCCCCAAGGACCCCGGACTCAGCTGTAGCACAAGTGGAAGCAAACAGGCTCATAATGACTGATTGCTTGAAACATGTTCATTAGCTCTTGGGAACATCGGCTTACAACAGCAGAGCTGGTGGGTTTTGAGTCCTCCAATCTAGCCGACCAAGACAAGGCTGGGTGGGAGGAAGGTGAAATCACAGCTCAGGTAATGGGATGACACCTGGTTTTCACTAGATGGGCAGATGATAGTTTCTTGGGTGCTACAAGCTGGGTCTTTGGGATACCGGTATGAGAATCAAACTTACTGGAAGGCACTTCATGTTCAGTGCACTTCTAGCAGTGGATCCAGAGTGTTTTCCTTTTGCTAATTACCTGGGAGCATCTTTCACACAGCTTCATTAGGTTTCCTAGTCATCCCTCAGCAGGTGAGCTGCAAAGGGCTCCACTGGATTCATGGCCATTAACTTGTCTGTTGTATACTGCAAGCGGTCTACGGAGCTCATTCCCTGCAACACCTGATGCTTGGGGAAACAGAATTATACAATATTTTCAGAAGCCAAGAGGACTCTGACAGCCAAATTTCACAATTTGATAAACTCGCATAGCCTCTGACAATTTTGCAAGACAGGTGTCTTTACGTCTGAAACATGTCTCCCCATACCTATGCAGAATTATAAAGTATATGTAATTTCTCCATTTACGGTTTTCTTCACTGAGTGCATTTTGTGCGGCTTTCATGAGTTTCCAGTGCAGCAGACTGTTTTGATCTTTTATCGTGCTTTTAAATTGGGCACAAATGTTTCATGTGCTTTCAAATTTACGGCACATCACAGGCATTTGGTTTTATAACTCACAGGGTTTAAGCTAGAATAAAGTTGATAGAATTACACAAATCAAGTGGGTGCTGAGTTACTGGGTAGCAATTTATAAAAGTTGACAAAACCAAAATTTCTGGTGTCAGAGTAGCATTAGTGGTATTTCAATGGAGTATCAGCTTCTTGGTCTCTAGAGAAATTCACGGCATATAGAAAATTAAGGGCAAATCTCACATACTGTTTGGAAAAGGAAAAATTTGGGAAAGTAACAAGAAGCAGCTTTTCGCTGATACCAGATTAATCACACCTTCCTACGGCCTCATAAAAGAACGGGGAGGTATAAGAGGCGTATATACTGCTTTTGTGGTGTTTCAGTCAGGAACCATCCTGTGTATGGCATCTAGCGCCGATCCTGATTAGGACCTGTAAGTGCTGTTATTATCATTAATAACAATCAGGATCACTGAAACAGAGGCGTAACAAGACTGCTGTTGCACAGCAATTGCTTGTACAGTATGCCGCATAGGAAAGAGAAGGAAAAATGATTCACAAGTAATGCAAGCTCATCCCATCATGAGGAGTTTGCCATTCTCTATTTAATAAGCAATTGAAGAAGCACAGGGTTTTCCTGACCAGCTTTAAGCAAGATAGCACAGCATCGGGAAATTTCAGACTTCTGTGCTTGTGTGTTTTCTAAGATAATTTCCAGGTCCTTGGTTCCCTAAACTGTCCCCAGTATGTATGTGTTAGATCAGTCCCAGTTTCTTCATAAATTAAGAATCCAAGGGCTGTTCACTCGGGAGAGCTCTTATACCTAGAATTTCCCCAGGTTTGGCTCCCTCCACCACACAGTCCTAAACTATCCCCATGGCTCTTGATCCCACAAAAGGCTCAAGCACACTTGCACATGATATGTCATAGAATCATAGAATGGTTTGGGTTGGAAGGGACCTTAAAGATCATCTCATTCCAACCCCCCTGCCATAGGCAAGGACACCTCCCACTAGACCAGATTGCTCAAAGCCCCATCCAACCTGGCCTTGAACACCTCCAGGGATGGGGCCTCCACAGCTTCTCTGGGCAACCTGGGCCAGTGCCTCACTATCCTCAGAGTAAAGAATTTCTTCCTGAGATCTAATCTAAATCTCCCCTCTTCCAGTTTGAAGCCATTACCCCTCGTCCTATCACTACATGCCCTTGTAAAAAGTTCCTCTCCAGATTTCTTGTAGGCCTCCTTCAAATACTGGAAGGGGCTCTAAGGTCTCCCCGGAGCCTTCTCTTCTCCAGACTGAACAACCCCAACTCTCTCAGCCTGTCCTCATAGCAGAGGTGTTCTAATCCTCTGATCATCTTTGTGGCCCTCCTCTGGGCCTGCTCCAACAGGTCCGTGTCCTTCGCATGCTGTGGGCTCCAGAGCTGGACACAATATTCCAGGTGGGGTCTCACCAGAGTGGAGTAGAGGGGCAGAATCACCTCCCTCGACTTGCTGGCCACGCTTCTCTTGATGCAGCCCAGGATGCGGTTGGCCTTCTGGGCTGCGAGCGCACATTGTTGAGCTTCTCATCTATTAACACCCCTTTGAACTGAAAAAAGCACAATGAAAATAATAATTCTATCTTAAGGCCACAGAGTGCCATAGCCAAGTGCTATGCTAGGTGATGGCCTAGAAAGGGCTTCCCCAAACAATGTGGACATGACCTTTCTGCATCATGGCCACCACTCCCTGGAGCAAATGATTTCAGCACGGCAAATGCAGCTGCATTTGTTTGGGATTCTGGTTTAGCAAGATATTGGCAACTTGCAGCAATTGGCTTTTATCAGTCTGATATTCCCTTGCCTGCCTCTCCCTCCTGTGAGGCTGAGATAGGGTCAGACCCATGATTTCCTGATATAATATCAATAAGCGATATTGATACCTCAATATCACTTTTGTTCTGGTCTTGCGTTATCCCTGACATCCACCTGGCTGCAGCACTTCCCCAGCTCCGTTTCATCCCAGCATCTCCAGCAGCTTTCCTCCATGCCACCCGCACGTCCTGCACCTCTAGCAGCTGCCTGTAACTCCAGCCTCCAGCGAATGGTCCTCACCCCATCTACCATCTCTAGTTATCATTCCCCCAGCTCCACAATATGTTGTAGCCGGTGTCCATGGGTGGTCAGGGAGGGATATTACACATCCCTCCCTGGAGTTGTCTCCTGGAGTTTCCTCCTGGAGTTGTCTCCTTCCCCCATGGATGCTTCATGCACTATTTATTCCTCCTCTACCGTCAACCCCCGGAGAAAGTTACCGTAAGTCACTGGCTGGGAACAAGCCGAGCTCTGAAACCTGCCACCATCCATCATGGTGGCAGACATGCTGCGGAAGGACTTCATGGCACGGCGCCAGGGCTAATGGCCTGAGACGCTGCTCGTTTTCGCTCCGAGCTGCTTTAGAGAGCGGGCACAGATGCTAATTGCAGTTCGCTCTGCCTCTGTGAAGGAAGGAGGGAGGTCATCCAAGGGAGCAGGGAGATTTTTAATGGTGGAGCTTGGTGGCAAAACTGCCTACAGCTCTTCAGTCATTTCACAACCGAGACTCAATGACTTTGAAATCCCTCCTGTGTGGCCCATGAGATCTGTGGTTTGCGGTCACGCTCCTATCCAGAGCCCTAGGCTTTTCACTGGATGACCATGTTCCCTCCAGCGGTGGGATGGCCAAGCAGCTGGACAGACTTTTTGCTCTGGTTCATCAAAGGAGATGGAGTGAACATGGCATAAAGGTCTGGAATAAAAACAGCTATATCTTACTTTAGATCTGGAAATATTTCTTCTCCCTGAGGTCAGACTTCACTGATCTAACTTCCATTGAACACCCTGTAATATTTCTCACTGGTTCTGGATGCCTATTCACCTCTGGAGGACTCTGAAGACAATAGGAAACACCAACCGGACTAAGGAGAGACTGGCTGGTTGAACCTCGTCTTTGCTGTCTGTAGCTTTGCCTTTGCAGAGAGCCAGGCAGAGTTTCTTTTCTTCCCTATTTTATTTCCTTCTTTCACAGCCTTCAGATAAAAACTGTTAGACGCCGTTTATTTCTTAAATGGCCTGTCTTGCAGAGGGAGAAATGATCTTGTCAAAACTGAATAAAAATCCATTTTCACCATGAATCTGTGAGGTAACAAAAATGTGAGGGATCTGTGAAACGCCACGGTACCAAAATGTACTGCCTTCACAGTGTATTCCTGCACTCAGCTCGACGACTCTGCCCTCCATCATCTCAGCACCTGAGAGTTTATCTAATCATCATTACTGGCACTTATCCTGACATGTTCACAGATGTATTTGCGGCTCCTCACTTGCATGGACAGATTGGTAATTCCTAACACGGGGTTGGGACTGATCCCTTGCAATTGCATCCTCTTCAGAGAGCTCAGAAAGAAGAACTCTTTAAGGGTTGCCAACAACTGAGTGCATCTCAGGTGTGTGAGGTGAAACCATGGAGATTACCTTGGCCTTCCAGACAGCACCTGTCTACTGAAACCCAACTGTTCTGATTCAGTATATAAATTATCTGAATGGGACAGGGTCTGTAGGAGGTCTTCTGCTTCATGGAGCCATCACTGACAGTGTCAGCGGCCATTCAATAGAAAGGTCCATAAAACAATCATCCATTTCACTTACCATGGAGCCACAGAAGACTCCCCAGTACCTCCAGGTGACATTAAAAGCCTGTAATGCACTATCTTAAAAAAAAGGGGGATCAGGAGAGACCTGCGAACCATACAGACAATGTAGCCATAGGCAGTAAATCCTTCTATGAAGACAGCCCAATAAAGGTCTCAGCCATGCAGCATAGTGATGGTGTTTACCAACGTGCACCCTGCCAGTTGGACCTAGTTCATTCCCCTCCATTTTCCTTCCCTGACATTGGGGCAACAGCTGCGACCCGTAGAGGAGGCAGACACGTAGCAGCCGAATTTGCTGTGAGAAGCCCTTTGCATCACTGCACACACCATCAGCCTCTCCCCACCACGTGATAGCCCCTGGAGGCATGGCAAAAGCATGCTAGAAATGTTTCCCCCTGAACAAACCCTCGTTGGCTGATCCAGCCATGGGAGAGTTTGCAGGTGCTGCAACGGCTTTCTATTTTCACGTTTTTCTAAACGTGCCTTTTATATGTGTCAGTTCCACACCTGCACCTCCCTTTTCTGTTCCCAAAAGTCACAGGAGCCCCACAAGCCATGATGATTGCTTTGTTCAGATGAATCATAGAAGCATAGAACGGTTTGGGTTGGAAGGGACCTTTCAAGGCCATCTAGCCCAACCCCCCTGTAATGAGCAGGGACATCTTCAACTAGATCAGGTTGATCAGAGCCCCGTCCAACCTGACCTGGAATGTTTCCAGGGATGGGGCATCTCCCACCTCTCTGAGCAACCTGGGCCAGTGTTTCACCACCCTCATAGTAAAAAATGTCTTCCTTATATCTAGTTTGAATCTTTCCTCTTTTAGTTTAAAGCCTTTACCCCTCGTCCTATCAGAACAGGCCCTGCTAAAAAGTTTGCCTTCAACCTTCATCCCAGCTCCAAATTCTGTTTGCATCCACTTCCAGATCGGTCCTCCTTCTTGAAGTTGGGATTGAGGGGGGGGGGGAAAATAAGGGAGAAGTTAGCAACATTTAAAATCAATCTAACCAGAGAGCAACTTTTAAATGAAGCCATTTAAGGCCAGAGCCTCCCAGCTGTCCGGGTGTCCCTGCTGAGCCCACTGCAAAACATAGTTCAGGACATCCCTGTCACCGACTGCAGGCTAGCAGGGAAGATGCATTAGCCAGTAAAGGCCAGAGCATGATTAATCTTTTCCTCCTCATTCTGATGCTGCTGCAGTTGCAACAGATGTTCAAGAGCCTTCTGGCAGTGACAGATCCCCGCGTGGTCCTGACTCCTTACCAGGCAAGTAATGACAATAGTCACAGATTCCCAAGGCTGTGTCAGTTGGATTTTTTCTTTTTTTTTTTTTTTCTCTTTTTTTCCCCTCTGGAAAGTTCTGCATATTTTTTGGAAACCTTCTTTATGAGATATGAGGTGTTTGAATCACACATCAACTCTGTCCCAGGGTTCATGTGGGTGGATCAGAGGGTTGGGAAAAACATCCTCCTTTCTGAGCATCCCAACCTGGAGCTTCCCAGTGGAGGAGCAGTAGGAAGGTTATATCAGAACAACACGACCTGTGGCTGGTGTATAAAACAGGCCAGTGAAGAATTCTTCACGCAATGTGACAGATACGCAAGGGTGAGAGCAAAAGACCTGTGTTCTACCTCCAACCGTAATTTTATTTTGCAGCAGAACAGTGAGCTCACCGTCCGTCCCGCTCTGACAGGCGAGGGGGGAGTTTTCCTTGCATTGCCCCTACTGACATCGGAGCATGGTTGAACACCAGCAGTGGGACTGAGTCTGCGCCCACTGCGAGACTACAATGACCAAGCAAACGGTGGGAGAAGCCATTCCCTAGAAAGGACCAGTAACCAGTGCTGCAGGATGAGTAATTTCTCAGTATGGCCCTTACTGCTTCTCTGTCTTGCTTTCCCCGTTCGTAAACATGGTTGTTAATTCTCCCCTCCAAGGCTAGATGCCTTGGCATTAAGACTAGAAGGACCGTTCTGATCCTGTCGGACCTCCAGAGAAATCTGACCACTCACTTTTAGCCCAGGAGCTAGTACACGAGGCATGGTAAAATTTTTAGATCAGTCTATCTATAAAGATCTCAAGGGCAGAAGCTACTCCCCTCCCAAGATGTTTCATTTTGCTGATCCCACCAAAAAAGCAATACAAGTTTGTTTCTCATTTTAATTTTAAATCCTTCCACCTTCTGCTTCCTACCATTGGAGCTCACTTTGCCTTTGTCTGCCAGCTGCATTCAGACATAGCTGTCAAGAGCCTTCAATGGAAAACCCTACAGCTCCTCCTCCTCAAATGCACCCTGTTTACAAATCAGCGATGAACTTATTTATGTAGCATTACAGAGCTGCAAACCCTGCTCAGCAGACAAAAAGTCACTCAGAATTCATCCCACTTCTCATATTATATCCAGCAAGGTGTACCCCTCTGTCAGAGCTGAAATCTTAGCAGCAATGATGAGAAAAATTACTCCCCAACCTGCACTGGGCATGCAAGCCTGAGAGATGTGAGAAATGTCATGTGCATATAAAGCATTTCTGGGATCTACGGATAAAACACAGTTATGGAGAAAGGCAGCTGTGAAGCATAAGGGCTCCAGCAGGTCCTGTTTGCTGAGACTTTGGAAGACAGTCCGTTTCTGTGGATGTTGCTACCTTTCGTTTCACCCTTACCTCTCATTGAAAGAGGAAAATAACAAGAGGGCTCATCCAACCTGTCTTTAGCCAGATCCAGGGCACATGACTGCACCTCATCCTTGGCACTCTTTATAGTCAAGACCAAGCACTTTTGGGTCATAAATCAAGAAGCCTCATTCACTCCACCAGCTGAGGGTGACTAGCCCAAAGAGGACTCACCAGTCCCATAGACGCCCACATCCAGCCAGAGGAATTCCAGGCAGGTACAGGGGTTGCAGAGAGACCCTGCACTTGCGAAGCAGATGAAAACAGAGACAGCAGCATCTGCAGAGGGCACGAACACACATCTCTGAGGCACAGCTGTCTTCACTCATCTCAAGGGGTTGTTAACTCCAAGCTATGTTACATGTCATGATTGCCAGTTGCTTCGATGCTGATTAAAAAATGCATAAAAGGAACTTCTGTGAGCTAAAGTTGTGCTAGCAATGCCTCATTATTGTATCAGAAGTGATGGATCCTGTCTTATGCATGATCTTGGGAATAATATTCAACCTCTTCCATCTGTTTTCCGCTCGCATATACACCCTGATAACTGCCTCTTCCTCTCTAACTGATGTGAAATTGAGTTTCTTTGCAGGTCAGCACAATCTTGTCTCGTGTTGGTAGGGAGGCAAATGCAATGTGCAATTTGGGACACCCATGTTCTATAAATTAACTTATCCTGGAACAAGCACAACGAAGGGCTGATCAGATGATTGAGGAGCAGCAAAGCCTATTTTAGGAGAGGAGACTCACCACATTTCATTTCCTGAAGCAAATTATCACTCCGAAAAATTTCACTGGACTGCATAAAAACTAGGGAAGGTGGCAAAACCTCTTCGACCAGCTGACAGGAAGGACAGGACTGCAGAGACCATGAACACAAAATGAGAGAGATCAGAGAGCCTGTGAATACATTTGGGCTGAAAACAAGGGAAAAAGAATCAAACCTCCAGAATCAAAAGGTCTGGAGTACGCTGTCAAAGGAGGAGATGGGACAAGAAACCAAACTACTTAGACGGATCTTGATGTGTTTGTTTAAGACATTGTGTAGCACAATTCTTATAATAGCAGTGGACCAAGGCATCTCACCTGGTCTTGCGCTCTTAAAACCACTCCTCTTCTCTCTGCTCCATATTCTGCTTCCATGTAAATATGCACAACAAAGGAGGCAGAAAATCTACAGCAGCAAAACACAGCCTGGGCGAAGTCAGCTCGGTGCAGAGGTAAGATTTAGTACTCAGGCTTGGGAAGAAGAAGCAGGTAGAAGTGTCTCACATCCCAGACAATTATCTGATTAATGCTTGGATCCAGAGGGAGTCAAAGGGAGGACTTCATAATTCCTAGGCCACTAATCTCACAATCATTTAATGTCTACGCGAGAAAGAATCCTTCTTTTTCCACGAGGGGGTCTGGCTGAAAAATGTAAGTGACAAACCAACCAGCTATCAATTAACTTTATGAGTCAGCTTCTCTCTTGCTGTGCCGTTGAATTCATCGTCCGGTCCGGCCCACAGCGCCATTTCTACTGCCCTTTTCTGCCTGAAGAGGAAATGTGCTTCCAGACCTCCCTGTCAAGCCTTTTCTCAGCACCCTAACATTTTAGGCATGCCGCTGTCTACCTTGCAACACGACACAGAGCTTTCCTGCTTATTGCTGGTTATTAGAAGACATTTCTCCTTCTTCTGACCTCTGCGGTACCAGCTCATTCATGCAGAGAAAGTGGATGCATATCCTATTATCCCCTGAAGTATTTTATAGCCTGTGCTAAGACTTTGGGCCCTTTATAGTTTGTACCCAATTTTAGGATCACAATACCTCTAAGGAGAGAATGCTGGGATGTTATCTTACAATTACCCTAAGCTCCAGAAGAAGATAAACAAACGTATTTATTTATGAAATCTAAACTAGACAATACAGCTAGCAAAAAATGAACAGGCAAAGAACCACAAACAAACAAACAAAAAACTAAACCCTAAATTTACCTAGAATTTAAATGATGTGAGAAGTCTTCTTTTTCTCTGAATGGCTCAACTAGCAAGAGGACAGAGATTTCCCTCAGTCCTTACTTCTTGGAGGTGCCATTGCACCTATGTACGTATCCAGAGACCTTCTAAATCTATGTTTATAAATAAAAGACAACCAAACACCAATTCCTGCTCCTAGACAAGTGGCACCAACTGGTTTGGATCACACTGCCTGTAGGGTAGAGACAGCAAATCTTGGAAAGAACAAGACGGAGCGGTCCAGAGCAGAGTCAGGGAATGCTACGCTCAGTATCTTGTTATGGGCTAAAGGGACACATCAGGAGCCAAGAACCTGTATTTAGTCTAACTAGAGTCAAATCAAACTCTAATCAAAAGGCAACAAACAGATATTATTAGTCCAGTTACAATGTCACTAACACAATCCAAAGTGGTACAGAAAAGTCTCAATAATACCCTTAAAATTGTTATACTAGAAAATGTCCTATTATCTCCTCTTTCATCTGATGCGATATTCACTCTGCCACTGTCTCTCCAGTCCCTGGAGGGACGGTGGTTCTGCTGGTCACCTCCAGCAGAACTTCCAGTTGTCACTACCCTGAGGTCTTCCCTGGCAGGACTGTGATGGCCATGGTGGGGTTTCTTCCTCTTCACTCTTCGGTCCCCCCAGGGGTATCTTCATCCCCCCTCTCCCCACCACCTGCTCCCTTCTCCCTGGTCCCCAGCACCAGTGGCAGAGCTGCCCAGTGCCCAGCCCGGGCACACAAAGGGCTGGTGTTTGCTGGGCAGTGCCTGCCCGGGGTGGCAGCCCTTGGCCATGCGGGGTGTCCCCAGCGTTGAGCTCAGGCAGGTCAGGCATGAGCCCTTGACCATGGGACGCTTGTGATCAGAGGGACAGCCAGCTCAGGGCACGGCAAGCCCAGGGCAGGGCTTTCTGAACACAGAAAATTCTCTTTCCATTCTGTATTTAAGATATAACTTAACAGCATAATTTCCATTAGCTTCTAAGAAACTGAGAGAACTGAGATTTGAAAATAGCTCCAGAGTAATGTGGTTTAAAGATAGGTTCTTGATTAATATGATTTTACTTACTGAAATCAAATTGTGAAGTCAAGCATTAGAGAACTAACATCCTTTTCTGTATTTCTTACTTTGCAATCTTTTTGTTTTCTGATAGAAGTTACTAGTGTGACCAAAGGATTTATCATTTTTTGTTTTAACTTTACTCTTCAGTGAATTCATTATATCATAAATTTCTTCTCCAACAAGATCAGATTGTTTTACAACTGTGCCATTAAAGGAAAAAAACAAAACAAAAGAAAACAAAAAATACCACAACCCAAAAAATCTGTTAACTTTCTGTGCAAGGAAATAAAAACAGTTAGTTTTCAGTTCCTGAAAGTATTATCTCCATCTTCATCATCCTTCAGGAATTTGAAAATTATAACTAAGCAATCTTCTTCTGCCATAGTAGTTAATTTCTAATAAATGGAAAGCATTTTAGGACCCACTCAGGTTATACAGCCATCCATTTAATGGTGACATTCCTCAGTGTTTTCAGATATTCTACAGTGAGAGCTATTAAGTATCTTCTGTCATTCTGAAACCCTTTTCCAGATGAAGTGATTTAAAACTCAGTTATATAACCTGCAGAACCAAACGGCAACTTATATATAGCACACTTTGCTGTATGAAGCAGTATATGAACTTAGCAATTAGTCTGAAGCTAATATTCCTCTTATTTGTCATTAATTTGTAGACAAAATGGTTTCTCCCAAGGTTAACATTTTCATTATCATCTGCAAATGATGGTACATTGCCAAAGTTCAAACCATTTGAATGTAGTGCACTTTTTACATTTTTAAATATTCCTAATACAGTTTTTATTGCTCTCTTGAAAATAATTAGGCAGAAAATGGATTATTCCCCTTTCAATGAACAACTATTGGAAACATTTTGAAATTTCATGCTTTTAGGCACCAATGACCACAGAGAGAAATATGCCCTTTTCAACCAAACCCTTAATTATTTTATCAATTGAAAGAGGAACTAATACATTGTTGGCAATACACAAAGCTGTACGATTTTATCTATGGGCTAATCTTGAAAAATAATTAACTGCCCCAATCCAGTGATCTATACGAAGAGCTATGACTAATACTGCAATGCCTCTGTTGCTCCTCCAGAACAAAAAAGTTTCAAGGGTTTTGTTTTTAGAAACTGCAATAGAACTATTTTTATCATCTTTTATATTTCCATGCTTTTCTGTATTTGCCGCTCCACAACAAGTAAGTGAGAAACAATATCTGCAAAAGTGAAGTTAGCCTTTTGCTTTCTCTATTGATCCGTTTCCATTCATTTGGAAAGAGCAGAGGATACTGGCGGAGTGTGTTTTGACTTGCCGATTGAGGGAGATGGATGCAGTCATGGTCATGATTCATGCGGGGATATAATTCAATTAACTAACGAAAAACATATATGTACTACTCAGATTCAACGCGAGGTCATGATTACTTTGTTTGCTTCATACCCTGTATGTGTTGGTCCAGTGATTTCTAGAAAATGTACCACATCTGGACAAGATTTAGTGAACAATAAACACGTGAGGTAAAGTTTTCTTTAGAGACCAAGAGGTTGAATGTCTAAGGCTACCCCGACCGCACTTCTTTCAGCAGACCGGATCTGTTCTGGAAAGCACAGCTTTTTGCGTTTTGGTGGAAGAAATCATTCATGTGTAACATTTGTAGAAGAGAGTCAGATGCCTGCCTAAGAAAAAAGATGGGAAACAACCAATTAGGCTTTATTTAAGAGACGGACAGTCACATGCTGAGGACTTCAGTGATCAGCCAGGCCAAGTGCACTCCTACGTGTTCAGTTACCATGGAGACAGGCACGTTTTTATGAACCTCTTCCCCAAAAAATCACCCCAATTAGATCTGCCTTCATGCATCACATATGCTTGAACTGCTCCCTGAGGTTCCTTAAGTAATTGTGACTGATTCATTCTCCTTACTGACATCTAAAGAAATAACCTTTACTTCCCGCTTCCTGGTCCAAATTTAATTCTAGTATCATCTATCCATAGTTTTGCCACAGCCAAAAATGGGTCACTCACTGCTGTGCTCCTTAATGCTCTTAGTTAAAAAGCTCCAATTCAAAATTCCCATCAGTGATCACCCAAGGAGAAACACCAGTCAGACAGCATGGAAATGAACAAAGTTTAGAGGAAGGAGTTTGGGAAGGAGGATTGGGCATCAGGGTGTCTATCTCATGCTGCTTGGCAACTACAGAGATTGCTCTTAATGAAAGCGCTGGTGTTTCACAGCAGGATCATGCTCAGCACGACAGAGGGAGCATCAAGCAGTTTGTCTGGATCAGGGAGTGGGACAGGTCAGCTTTTTGCTTCCCTTTTTATTTTGAGTTCTTCAGTGCAGCTCAGACAACATGAGGGTCACCTATGTATCATCAAAACAGCATGACTACATTGCTCAAAAATTACCTCCCAGGATGCCCATGATCTTCAGCCAAAATCTTGCAAGACTGGTAGGTCCTCCCATGATCTCAGATAGAGAAAAATGAGGGTAAATGAGGTCAAACCCATTGAAGACCTGGGTGGGGTTCATTTGACTGAAGGTAGACCTTTGTAGGACAGACGTTTATGTGTGAGTCAGCTGTCTAGACTCCCTTTGTAGTCTTTGGAGAGATCCTGGTGCTTCCAGGGCATGATTCATCTCACCCGAATGCAGAGCTACAGATTAGGGCAGGTGTTTATTTTACTCCAGTGCCTGTAAGAGAGTTCAGCTCAGCTGGAGGTAACGGCATTCAGGGCTTGACTTGTTCCCCACAGGTGAGCATCTATGAATCGAGCCCCATGGTGGGACCCGGCTCAAGAGTCACCAGTTCGTACTGACCGTTAACGGTCGTGTTTGGGAAGTTGCAATGACGCTGGCTTATTTAGTTTTAAATAGAAATGCTACTTTTAGTGATTAATCTTCGGTGAATTGTTGCGAAATTCAGGGGGGTGGATAAAATTAACATTTTGGAAAGCAGAAAGTGCATTATGGTCATTAGCTGCAATCATAAAGGAAGGAGAATGCGTCTTCAAAAGCTGCACTGTTCTGATTTACAAGGATTTCAGCTGATTTTGCTGAAGTTTTAAGGATGAAATTACTATTAAAAGCTTGCATTAAACTATAAGGCGATTGCATAACTGTATTATAACTGGTTATGAAGAGAATAATGGGAACTCTTCTGGTGGCTAAAGTAATTTTTTTTCCCTAGATTTTATGATGATTTTGAAGCTGAATGCCACAGGATTACAATGTTGGCTTCTACAAGCTAACACGCAAGCAACTTATTTTGACTATTCAACCTCGAGAGTCTGCAATCACATTAAGAGTTTTCAAATGCAATAAAAAGATTCAAAGAACCTGGAGGATTTTATTTATTTATTTATTTTTTACCTCTCTGGCTGGACTGATGTTACTTTTGATGCTTTACCAAACAGCAGAACCAAAGTTCAGGCTTTACAATGGTGATTTTGAAATCAGATGAGGTAATATTCTTCACAGGAAGCTCTTGACAGGGATGCATATTCACCCCTTGTGTTAAGCCAAGGCTAGAGAACATCTTTTGCATTGTTTAAGCCACCCAAGCCAGAAGGAAGACTCTTAGCTTTGAATTTATGAGCCCCATTAACTTTCCCAGGAAAAGTCCTCTCTCTTATTAAATCATTCCCTGGAAGGGGGCGACTGCACAAAGCATCCCTGGAGGAGTGAGAATACAGCATTGCTTTATAGGGATCCTGATAAAAATTAATTAGCAAAACTTACTGTGTAAATTCAAGAATATGCAAATGAAAGCAAATCTGAAGGCATGTGTGCAGACTGAGTTGATGCTGAATTAATGTTATATTATGCATAAAATGTATAAATAGTTTACCTGTTTAATGAAATACTAAAAGATTTGTGAGGTAATTGGGTATAATAATGATTCCATTAAATATACATACATAGATACAAAATATTTTGTATAATTTATAGCATCTCTGGATCCTACATTTAAAGTTTTATACGTTTCAAAGAAAAATTATTTTTTCAGTCTTAATTAAGGTTTAACAGGTTGTATATTGCTGTGGTTCTTAATATTCTCAATAATGGTGAACTATATTGCTTGAAAGCGAGTGAACTGGGGGGGGTTCAACTTTATTGAACATTGTGTCATGCTGTTGAACAAGAATTGCCTACACATGGGTCACAGGCAGTATTTTTCCCACAAAGTGCTCAAATACAGACACTTTTACATGGCTGGCAGCTGTTGATTTGTGGATGCCCCAGGGACAGCAGTTACAAGGTGTGCGTATATTTACTCTTGTTAAGCCAAGACATGATTTGTTGCTCGGAACATGGACCTCCATTTGTGTGCAAATGTGTTATGCTTAAGATAACAACTTTACCTATTGCCAGGAAGAGAGAAAAGAGCAGAAAAAATTGTTGAAAAGAGTCTTGGACAATTATCCATAATTATGCTGGCAAGGCTGGGCAGCATCTCCAGTGCTGAGTGTGGCCGAGGCTGAATGTAGCCCAGTGTCGCTACTACAGCTGGGTTTCATGTCGTCTAACCTTAGATATCATCTGGCCACCAAGTAGACCCTGAACTAGTCACCCTCAGACCTCTTTCCAGTATATAAGGCGCAATTCATCGTTTCTCCTTGAGGCACAACTGATGCAGGATGCAGTCACTGGGGGATGAAGTGAAAGGTATCTGGAATTTCTCCCACTGCCTACAAGGGTAGTCCGAGTTAACTGGGTGAGCGTTGGCTTTGTGAGAGTCACTTGTTAATTAAACTGGGACTGATGGGCAAATGGAAGCTCCCCAAGCTGCTCAGCAGCAGCCACGCTCAGGGCTTGCTTTCTCCTGGTGCTGAGCTATAGTCCCATTGACTGACGCTGGTGTTTGGGTGCTCAGCACCTTTTAAAGCCAAATATTTTGGGGAATCTACCCAGGGTTGGGTAGATTGGGGTGGCTGAGTGAGCTACAAGTGTATGGGCAAGGTGGTCTCGTTGGCTGTGGCTGTTAGCGAGCACTCAGGTCTGTGCTCTTACCTGCTAGCACACATGGCTGTCACGCAATTAGGCTGCAGTCCTGTCCACAGAGGTTATTTCTTTCCAGATTCATCAAACAAGCCCTAGTTTCCAAACCCTGCCCAGAGCAGCCTCCTTGCACTGTAGTGGGAATGGTTGTCTGCTATTCATAACCACGCTTTGAGGGCAGTTTTCACTTGTCTGGGTCTCACTGCATGCCAATACCACATCAACCAACCCTGGATTAGTTTAACCGCCTCTCGGAGATGAGCTCTCCTTCCCCTTCTGGCCCTGGGATCCTGCAGCGTGTCAGGAGGAGACCAGCTCCAGATGGCCCAGAGACATCAAGCTGCAGTTCGTCAGGATGTGACTGGGCTCCGTACCCATTGCTGTCCCCCATCTGCACCGTCAGCCTCACTCGCTGTCTTTCACCCCTTGCTGCTAACGGGAAGAATGTCGTCCTGCCCCAACTATTTCATGTTTTGGCTGCGGATTTTAATTACTCTTTGTAAATTAGATCAAAAGAGACGAGGAGAGAAGGAACACTGCAGTGATGTTGGGAGACTTTAGCCAAGCAGAACTGCTTTGTTCAACGTTTTTAAGAGTGTTGGGAGAAAAGCAGCACTTATCTCTTCAGTGATGAAGCCCCTAGCTGCTGTAGTGCTTGAAGGCTTTTAATGTCAGCGCTGGACCAGGGTCCAGCCAGGTTGCTAATGCACCATCCTGCAGATGAACCATAAATCCAGTGTAACGGTTATCCATAAACTTGGTGTTTTGATTGTATCCCAGCATGAATTTCACGGCTGCGGTCTGCAGGACTGGCTGCTTTGCACATGTTTCACCCTTGAGGCGTTTCTCTGGTTGGACCTGTACTGGTTTTGTCCATTTCTGGTTTTCTGCTGCTCCCATGGCAGAGTAGGCAACAGCAACTTCAGTTCCTCAGGTAGGGCCAGGACCTGGAGGTATCTCACTATTCTTGAAGCAGACACTCCCCATCAGTGGTGCAGATTAGATACTACGTTATGAGCTGCCATAACCTACACCCCGCTCCCACCCCAGCAGCTCACGCGCTGGGCACAGATAAAGCCATTGCGCCACATCTAGAGGCAAGGGGATAACAAGGTGTCATTGCCTCTCAGCCAGGAAAATGGTCCCAGTGATTTTCCAGTTCTTTATGTTTGTGTCGTGCTCCTAATATGAGCTGTGCTTTGCATAAAAGACATGTATCTGAGTTGTGGACACTTTCGTTAGACATCTGAAATGGGGGAAGATGAATCCCATCGCTATTCCACTTGGGCAAGTGGGCAATTAACCTTTTTTCCCCTTTCAACATTGAGTTATGGATTTATGTGGCAAAAGGGGTAACAAATGTGAATTATTTAGCCCAAAGTACTACCACCTGCCTTTCCGTCATTTGACTCATGACATAGCTCTGACTTCGAAAATGTGCCCTGTATCAGTCTGCCCTCAGGCACCTTCGTGGGAGCCATGTGGACCCTTTTCATGGAGACTGGGGATGACAGAGCAAACTCTAGGGTTACATTGCAGAAAGGGGGATTTAGCCCATGAGGAAAGACTAGTTAAGGACCAAGGTGCCAGGGTGCTGGAAGAGGGTAAGGCCCCATAATCACCAGAGAATGAGGAAGAAGTTGGAAAAAAACCAGTTAAGAGCATGGCTCAAGTCAAGAGGGGTCTAGATGACCTTGTGAGTGCCTGCCCAACCCTGTTCTTGGTGATTCATTGAATATTGTGCATGTTGTCAATATCTGGCTTTGTTTCATGAGCAAGGTGCTCCCTGCTGAAACTCAAGACCTAGTGACTGTCTCTGATCCACTGTCACCGGTTCAGTTGCCAGGACCAGGCTGGATTTTCCCACCTGCCTGTCCATGCACTGTCCTGGTCGGTGGTTATGCTCCCTACCAAAGCAGTGACCAGGACTGTTGCAAGGATCAGAACAACCCTTTTCATTTCTCCTTGTGCTTAGTAAGTATTTCCAAATATCCAGGCTAATCTCTCTGCTGCAATTTAACCCCACGACTTCCCTGTCCTGCCTCCAATGGCCATGCAGGTTCCTTCTTTTATAGCATAAAAAGGGACTGCAAGGTGGACATCACTGTCAGAGAAAGGGATTGAAATTTGGGGTTATATCCACCCCAAAGGGATGCAGCATTGCTGTTGCCAGAGCAATAGGTAGAAACCAGCACAGGTACGCAGGAAGAACAATGGAACACAGAGAAAAACAGGCATCTTGTTTATTTTTCTTTTTCAGATGGGAAAAACTGAAACTTATAAAAATTGCATGAGTTGGGTCACATAGGAATTCTGCAACAGAACCAGCAACTGCATCCAAATCTTCAGAGAGCCTAGAGGAGTTGTAGTAAATCAGTTGTAAAAAATTTCTTCCTTTCCAGCAGCTGCAAATGACAATCACACATCCAAATAAACAAAACCTTTGCAAAAAATACAAAACTACAAAAAATTCCCTGCCTTGGTCACAAAGAATGGCCACCCGAATCCTGCACAAAACCCAGGAACAGCAAATACAAACGTATAGGTACAAATGTCTAGGACATGGTTTAGTGGCACTTGGCATTGTCAGGTTTATGGTTGGACTCGATGATCTTAAAGATCTTTTCCAACATAAATAATTCTATGATTCTATGTCGGAGGCACGCTAGAGATCTTGCATGCAAGGTGGCTACCTGGCTAGTTGCCACAGATCCTGGGTCACTTTAGTATAGTTGTGTGTTCCCTGGGTGCTGCTTTAGAGCCAGGGTTGACTTAGAATTCCAGACTTGTCTTACCTGATGCTGGAAAATGAAGGATATAGTGGATTTCCCTCGCTTGCTGCCCACCAGCGCACCAGATGGTGCCCATATCATCTGATTCCTGTCCAAGACCAGAGAGCAGCACTGCTGCATTTTCCACACACTCCATTAATGGGGCTAGATTTTGAGAGAGAGCACAAGTCTGGGTCTGGGAGAGCCAAGGCACAAGTTTTACCATGGCGGGGACACATGTAAACCAAACAATTTCTCCTCTCTGGAACCCAAGGAAGAACTGAGCTCTTATTAGAGCATCGCATCCTCTTGCACCCAAGGCATTGCCCTCGAGCCACCCTGTCTGTGTCCCCATCTACCTTCTCATCTCCTTACAGGAAAAATGCAAACAGTGGGTCCCCAAGAGTGGAGAACTTGATTCAGATCCTCTAGTTTCAGACAGAAAGCAGGAAAAAGCAAAAGTTAATATTGCCATCCCATGCTATTTTACCAAAGAAAAGGGGATTAGGAAGTAGGAGATGAAAAGTCTCCATTGCGTGAGCCATCTGGTAATTCTAGTTAATGTAGACATAATCACAAAGCCGTTTGTGATCTGCCAGCCCGTGGGCTAGTGGGCTGGGAGATAAGATCAGCTAGGATGGGTGTTGCAACCCTGAGCCCTACGAAGGGCTACCCAAACCCTCGGTGCCTTGTCAAAACCCTCTCTCAAGAATAGAAACTGAGAAAACAACCCGGCCCAAACCCCTCCCCGGAGAGACTGATTTATTCTAAGCTGTCAGGAAAAAAAAGGAGACAATGTGAACTAGAGACAACAAATGCAATTAAAAGGAGAGGGGAGAGGGGCCTTCCTTGTAATCGCTGTTTCCGGAAGGCAATATGCTGTGGATTATAACGTCTCAGGCCCAGAGTGGTACCATATGGTGAAACTCTGTTCATTCGACATTAAATCCTGGCATTTTGCAGCTGTCAAGATAAAGCTGTTTATATGAGTAACATTGTAGTTTGTTTATAGGGAAATAATATGTAGCGAGTTATGATTAATCAAGGTGTCCAAAACCTGCTGCAGGCGCCTGAAATAGATTGGGTTTCTTGGCAGAAGCTTTGTCTCTTAAATTATTGACGTCTTTTTTCTTTTTTTCTTTTTTTCTTTTTCTTTTGTTTTTTTTTTTTTTTTTTTTTTTTGCTCTTTTTTTCTTTTTTTTTTACCCTTCTAG
>VFFE01005778.1:40674-82575 GCA_008921705.1 Burhinus oedicnemus
GGGAAAGGGAAAGGGAAAGGGAAAGGGAAAGGGAAAGGGAAAGGGAAAGGGAAAGGGAAAGGGAAAGGGAAAGAAAGAGAAGGAGAAAAAATTAGAGAGGAGAAGGAGAAGGAGAAGGAGAAGGAGAAGGAGAAGGAGAAGGAGAAGGAGAAGGAGAAGGAGAAGGAGAAGGAGAAGGAAGGAAGGAAGGAAGAAAGAAAGAAAGAGAAAGAAAGAAAGGGGAGAAAGAGAAAGAAAGAGAAAGAAAGAAAGAATGAATGAAAGAAACAAACAAACAAACAAACAAACAAACCAACCTTTTTCCCAGTGC
The DNA here is from genome assembly GCA_008921705.1 of Burhinus oedicnemus. Lineage (NCBI taxonomy): Eukaryota > Metazoa > Chordata > Aves > Charadriiformes > Burhinidae > Burhinus > Burhinus oedicnemus. Next base: position 40,985 of record VFFE01005778.1, read on the forward strand.
AATATTTTTTACCGTTCCGGATGACTGTAGAAGGAAATGCCTTTATTGGAAAGCTGTGTCCTTTTACAAATTGAGTTAGAGTTGCTGGATGTGTGGTAGAAATGTGCAAAAGCCCTTCCAGACTCTCTGGGGCCCCAGGCTGTTCCCACGGCATTTGCTTCTCATCTGACGGTAACGTCATCCCACGGCCATGTGGGATGCATGCCTCCTCCCTGTCCCCTCCCGCGCTTGCCTTTGGCAGCCAAACTCCTCGGGACTGGAGCTGTGTGTATGGATGATGCTGCTGCACCAGCTGCTGTCGGCGTGGTGTTGCTGTGGGTAGAGAGCCACCAGCCTGCAAACCCAGATGAAATGCAAGCTGGGTTCCCGGGTTGGGTTTCTTGACGCTGCTCCAGTGGAAAGTGGAAAGACATGGGCAACTACCTTAACAGGGTATGCACTGATTTCCGGCGGGTAGAGGAGATATGGTACCCCTCTTCTCATGTAGTGTGACAAGTCTGTTCTTGAGGATGAGGAAGGGATGTGCCCTGAGCTGAAGGGACAGCAAAGGGAGGTTTGGCCCCGATGACCAGAAAACCAGAAAACAACATCCCAGCCTGGGATATCTGAAGCTTTTGTGCCCTCAGCAGGGATCCATACGCTGTGGGGCACAACTGGTCCCTGGAGAGATGGGAGCAGATGGGCACCACATCCATCTCGCCCTCATCTCTTTCCTGCTAGATTCCCTAGGCAGGGGTGTCTGCCCCATAGACCTTGTGGGTTTACATTTCTCCAAAAAGAATGAATATATCCCTTTTCCATAAGTTCTTAGAAGGCAAAGCAAGACTAACTTACAAAAGCCCCATTAAATATTCTTTGTTCATATTCTCCCCTGGAAGTATCCGGATGCTTTCTTTTTCCCCCCTTCTCCATTCTCCACCATCACCTTCTCTTCTCTTCTTCCTAGTCCTTATCGCTGTTTTTAATTGTTACCTGTTTCTGAGCTTCTCCCTGCAGCAATTATTAAGAACAACTGTTCTTGACGAGTAAGATAAGATAAATTAAAAAAAACCAATAACAATAATAACAACAATAACAGTAATAATAATTATAATAATATTAGGAAGAAGAAGAAGAAGAAGAAGAAGCAGAAAAGAAGAAGAAAAGAAGAAGAAGAAGAAGAAGAAGAAGAAGAAGAAGAAGAAGAAGAAGGAGAAGAAGAAGAAGAAGAAGTAAAAAAGGCTCTCCCCATATGAAGATGGCTAACTGGAACAAGGGGAGAAAAACTACACATTTTGACCAGAAAAGCAGTCTCAGGTTCTTGGAAGTCCTGTGCTCAAGTGTTTATTTGTGACTGGCTCCCAAGACTACAGCAGGGAAGTAGGATTCTGCCATAGCTAGTACTCCAGGTAGGATCTCGCCAAAGCGGAGGAGAGGTGCAGAATCATCTCCCTCGACCTGTTGGCCACATTTCTTTTGATACAGCCCAGGATATGGTTGGCCTTCTGGGCTGTGAGTGTACATTGTCGGCTCATGTCCAGCTTTTCATCCACCAGTATCGGCAAGTCCTTCTCGGACTTACCCCTCTGAGGCATCGTGTACCATCTTTGTTATTAGACAGCAACACCAGATGATGTTTAGGGACTTCCTTTGTCTTTTGTGCCAGAGGATGGAGTGAGTAAAAGTGTGGTGATGGCATTTCTGCATGATACCTACAGGCAGTGATAAGTATAGCATCCCTTCTACTACTCTCTCTCCCCTTACAGCCTCAGGGTCTTCCCCACTGGAGCCAGGAAAGTTGCCTTACAGTTACTAAACATTGGGAGTCACAAAGGGTTTGGAGTGAGGAGGGATTCGGTTTCTTCTGTGTATTTTAGGCAACATTCTTAATCCACAAAGCAACAGATGAACACAGCTGTTTCCTGCTGAGATCCATTACTGGTCCCTAGCTGTGCTATACCATACTTGAGGAAAGCAAATGCAGTTTACCATATCCATCACAGAGGAGCACAGAGACCGAGTCAGGTGGGCAGTCAGTACCCAGATTAACCTCTCAACAACTGAAAAATTCCCTGCAGTATCATTGATGGTGAAAGCAGGCCAGTTTTAGATTGTACCTATCTTCTTTTTTTTTTTTCCCCTTCAAGATTTAGCATTGTACATGTCAAGGCTCGTTTGTTCTGGAAGAGGTTTGCTCCCATTTGGTAAAAACAGCTGCTAAAATTGCAGTCAGGTTCCAATCCAGATGCTAAATGTCTCCCCCTGCTAATACTTCTGCTTCCATGAAAACCCTCTCCTCCTTCCCCGATGCCATGAAGAAGGCTCTGAATAAAACAGTCAGCTCATCTTTGCTCTCCTGTATTTAAGGTTGAATGGGGAAATCTTTAAATTTGTCCCCATCACACACTCTGTGACCCTGCTTCTTGAACTAATGATTATTAGTCTACCAGGAGACAGTGGACTCCTAAGGTCATAATAAGTCTTAAGAGCCTAAGGTTGAGATTTTTAAAACTGTCCAAACACCTTGAAAATACCACTAAGTGATCATCTTTTCTCTTAACTATTGAAATACGCTTTAAAATAGGACTGAAAACACTTTGGAAAACTTAACTTTGGTAATTTGTAACTTTTGTCTTTTTCACCTCTCATCTAAAAAGTGCAATATCCAATAATCATGTTACAGGGTTTGCCATGAAGGTAGAAGACTGCGCTTGTTTTGTCAATGCACTCCTTATTCGAGTGCCAGCTTACTCCATGAGGGAATAGGGGACTCCCATGAGTGTTCACAGGATAGCGGCCAGTCTCCTTCTGCAACCTGGCATGCTACATACTGGGCTCATCAGGTGGCCTAAGAGATGGGAGGACATCTCAACTTTGCTCTTCACTGCTGGGCAATTACCTGCTGACCTCTCATCTCTGGGCCTCAGTTGCTCTGTCTGGAGAAAAAAATTCACGTTACTTCTTTTTTCAAAGTCCTACGAGACCTACCATCCCTCTAGGATGGAAAAGGTTTCTTCTTCAGCAGTTATGTCAAAGGTGGCTCTCCATTGCTTAGTCATAGGGCGTCTTGCTTCTTTCAGACCTAATGTAGCAGAGGTCCAAGTTGCAGTTAATCCCAGAACTAATTTTCTCCCAGGTTTGCCAAGGCTCAGCATAACCCATGCCACAGTTTTTCTGCAGCTGCCAAGGGGTCAATTAACAGCACAGTTTGATTTTTTTTTTCTGAACACTTAAAAAAATGAGTGAAAAATCAATTAAAAAAATCTGGGGAATATAACACAAATCCTTTTGAAGCCCTCAGAATAAGAGCTGTGAGGTCCATAGATCTTACTTAGACTTCCTGCAGAGGTTGCTTTTTGGGGGGACATTTGTACAGTTTCTTAGCTGAGAGTTCATCAGGACTGTCATTTACCTTAGGATGCCAGGATGTTTATCAGCGGAACACCTTGGATCACCACATATCTCTGTGAATTAATTTCCCACACCATCCATCATATTCCTACAACCAATGTTTAAACAACCCGGGGTCTGTCGTTCACTGGACTCTAACCCTCCACTGGCTCTGTCTTGCACACTGAGTCCTGGGTTGATCTCAGATGACTCTTTCCATCTAAAACTTAAACATGTCCTATGGGTGGGCTTTATCTCACTTAACTTTAAGGTTGTGAGTCAGCTTCAGATGCAAACATTTGAGCTTTGGAGTCTGTGAGGCATGGGTCTCCACGTGATTGGGGTCTCCATTCTCCTCCTAAATCCAACAAAAATGTAAATCTGCTAAAAAGCGCTTTATCTGACCCTACAGTAGACTCCAGCATTTTGTGAGCTCTGGGTTACATTGACTTTAGTGATGAGATCTTCAAGAACATACATCCAGGCCTGTTTGTATATCCATCCTTGTCTACAGCATCGCAAATGCCATTGAACGTCTTTGTTTGCACAGCTAAATTCCTCTCCTCTCCTTGGGTATTTTTAATGCACAAGTCTGAACCTGATCTAGGTGTCCTGGCTCCTTTTGCAGACAATTGAGATTGAGTCAATATCATCAGTGGAGTTTAAGCTGTCATTCGACCGATGAAAAGTGGATGTCATCTCTGCAAGAGACGAATCACACTAAATTTCATTCCCCACACCGACTGTCTCTTCTGATAAAGAGAGCCGAGGATGACATACTCAGAGATAGATTCTGCGTTATAATTGTTGGATACTATCCCTAGGGAATTGTCTAGACTCCTTCCACAATCACTGATGAGATTGGCACCTACAGGCAGTGACTCCATACTTCCGTCTTAGATGCCTCACACAATGACAACAGCCATCTTCTTTCTACTGACTGCAGAGGGGATGTAGAAACTCTGGTCTTGCACATCTCACATAGACAACCTGTTAATTTGCTTCAAGCTATGGGACACCACCATCACCATGGTCAATTAGAGGTGGTCACCCACAAAAACTGGCCTTCTACCAATGACTCCTGCAAGTATGTGAGGAACCCTGGAGATGCCATATGTGGATTGAGAAGTCCCTGTCTGTGGAGGCAGATTTCACTTGCTCTATATTACAGAGCATTACAGCCCAACTCTTGCTGCAGTCTACAGAAGTCATGCGGGTGTTCAGATGGGCATGATGCGGCTGGATCCTCTGCTGGATATCTCACCACCCTTCCACCAACAGAACCTCCATCCTGCAGGACAGGAGGTACAGGCTGATTACCAATGACCTTCAACCTCAGTACAGGAAACAGAATTAAGAAGGATATATTGGGGGAAGAACTATTTTGATTCATGCTAGCTGTAGATTGGCCCCACCCCAGGCCTTGCACATGCCCCTAGAAGCATAAGATGAGGCAACTGTTGTGAAAGATTCAGTAAAGGAATATAAATGCACATTTGTTTATCAAGATTTCCCTTTGGCTTTGCCACTGAATCCCTCTACAAAAATACTCCTGTTGTTCTCTGCAGAGGGATTTTTTTTTTATCCCCTTCTCCACCAAAAATTGAGAAATATGTTGTGTGAAATATCAAGACTAATTAGACCAAATGTTGCTCAGATCTGTTGCTGGTTTTCTGGAGGATTGCTGACAGCTTAGGAGACTTTATTTTTCTTTCTTGTTAACGAATTATGAACAATTCTTCACATAGTTGACGATGCCTATGGAGACCTTAATGAATAAGGGATGGCTGCGGGAATGGAGAAAGTGCGAGAGTGTGTGTTTGTGTTGGGTGTGGAAGGGTGTGGGTTTGAGAAAGGGGCATGTCTTCATGGTGGGCATGCTTTTGAATGCACCGCACATGTCGGGAGGAAAGCCAACTTGGAAGCAAAGGGCACGCCGCCCGCAGTTGCAGCGTGGTCGTATGGGAGGGGAGGAATGCCTGCTTTTTAAAGGGTGCGCTTATGCCGTATTTGTGGTTTTCTGAACTGATCAGTGGTTAGGGCAGCGTTTTTGAGGGTGGGAAGGTTGATGTGTTTTTCTTGCGGTGGGAGGGAGGGTTTGCACGAGGAGCTGCTGAGCGGTGGGGTTGGGATGCGGGTGTTGCTGCAGATGTGTAGGAGCATGAGGGGTTGGGAGGCAAAGCTGGCTGGCTGCAAGGAGAGGGGCTGTGGGGTGGCCAAGGCAGTGCAAGCCTGGAGAGCGCAGCCAGAGCTCTTTCACTTGACTGAGGATGGCAACAAAAAAGCCAGGAGTGGCTTCAAAAGGGGCCAAGGCTGATATCATGGAGAGCACAGCTCCTGGGAGGGCTGCTGAGCTGAACGAGCACCTCAAGATGGATGATGAATCTTCTCTTTCCATGGTTTATGTCTTGTGAGTAAATGACTATCCTGCACTGAATCCATAGAGGCGTCTTAATCCCAGATTGGTGCCCAAAGAGAGGGCCGTTAGGCTGACTGCCCCATAGTGGCCCAGGTATGGAGGGGTGCTTCAAAACATCGCAAGCAAATGCAAAATGCCACTGCAGTGTCCCCTTTCCATTGTGCCAGACCTTGCGGAGTGTAAAACCCCACCATTTCTCTCACCAGAGATGGGTTTGTGGGAATCTGTGGTGTGAGATGTGAGAATCCAAACCTTCTCTCCAGCTCACAGAGGTCCCTCAGAACCAGGATCTGAGCAGCACCCCTGTCAAACCTGGACTTTACCACCTCCTACTCTCATCTAAAATTTCCCGTGGCAAGCCTGGACCTCACCATCTCCTACTCTCCTCTAAAATTTGGCCCAGTCCTGGATCCCCTCTGCTAGTCTACCAGGCTTTCATTTGAGTGTTTCCTCTCTTTTTTTTTTATTTTTTTTTTTTTTGGCTGGCATTAGTTCCCTGCACGCTGAGCTGACAGCTACATTAAGAGACCTGAAAATACCGTAGCAGAACTAAAGCAATTATTGTAATATAGCTTTAACAGAGGCTGTAATGAGAGAGAATTAAAAATGTGCCAGTCTCATCACAATTTGGTGTTCCCATGACCTTCCAGGGGTACTGTCACATGAGGAATCAAGCATCCCCTCTGCTGTTCCCTTCTTTCTCTTGTCACAATAAGGAAGAAGCAGGGTGGAAGGGAAAAATTAACCCAAATCCACCAGTCCTTCCTCCAGTGCTGTCTGTTGTTCACAATTACTCTGGTATTGAAGGGCAGAGAGGTGTTAATCAATCATGGAATAAAGCTCGTCAGTCCCTAATCCATTCACACCAAATCTGCCTGGTAGACCCCAACACCGTTAAGGTGAAATCTAGGATATAAAGAGACCAACGGTGCAGGAAAGTGATATGGGTCTGGGAGATGGCCTCTGAATGCAGCTTGTGAGAAGAGGGGCTACGCGAGAGGGCAGCCACCAACACCAGCAGGAGGATCAGGTGGGGAGAGGTGCATGAGACCAGACCAGAAGCAATACCCTGCAAGCGAAAACCAGAAAAGCTTTCTTAAAGACTTTAAGATAGGATAAAACAGGTCCTTCAAGATGGGATAAAACAGGCATTGAAAGAGGTGCTTTTAGTTTCTAAACCAGCGCCTCACCAAGCTGCAGTCATGTCACGTCTCCTCAGGTCTGAGAGAAGGAGCTGAGGCCATACAAGCCCCATCCCTCAGCGCAAGTGTGCTCCTAATTTTTACACTACAGGCTGTTTCTGTTCCCTGCAGCCTCCGCTGACCTCCCAGCTGCTGCCCACCACGCTGACGTGTGAATCATTTGAGAAAGGTCTCACCAGGGTGTCACAACCCTCCCTATGCATACCTGTGCCCTTCCCTGCCTGGTACAGACCAGATGTCTCAACACGTCCACACCTGAATTACAGAAGCCAGCGGTGTAGAGGGCCCATCTGCAAATAACGATCAGTGGCACTTTACCTCCATTTCTTCCCTCTTCTCCACTTCTTCTCCATTGTATATGCAAGTGCCCTGACCAACAATGTCATTGCCTTATATCCTTCTCCAGGTGACGGGCTGCTGGATGTCCCCAGTAGGTACAGGTAATTCTCCCTCTCACTACCTCAGAGCAGATGGATGGTCCAGCATGGGTGGGGGAACTCCGTGGTTGAACCATGATGACTTGTTGCTTCATCAACTCGGAGTAGGCTGAGAAGTTGCCAACAAGCAAAGTGTCCTTGGCCTTGATGCTACTAGACAGAGGTGTGCAGGAAGCCTTTTTGTCCACAGGTCTCAGTGTAGGTCACGCTTCATCTTGGAGAGCGTGGCTACGAGCACTGCAAATCATCAGCCCTAACGGCTAGACCAAACCAAAGCTTGTTAGCGAGAGATGAAGTGATGCAACAGATTGCCTCGCTGTTTCTGAAGTCATTGCACTAAGCAGCACCTGCAAACCGTGCTATAATTAGACCTTTTTAATCCAGTATAAGCCTTGTAAACGTAAGAAGCGTTCCCCATCTCACATGTAAAGAGGCTGCTGTGGAGAAGCCAGGTGAGCACTTCAGCAAAAAGCCAGACCAGCACATGCCATCAGCTTTAACGCATGCAGGGAGGCTCAGGCACATGCTTATTTGCAAGGCACAGGGAGATTTGTGGACTCAGAAAAGCTGGATTTTACTCTGGGGACAGATACAGCAGGTCTGTCCAGGATTGCACTCTGGGGACAGCGTGTTTTACAGTGTAGGTTTGTTTTCAACACAAAGCTTATCCCGGCCACTGAGAAGAAGACGGACTTTCCTGCTTGCTTGCTGTGCTGCTGAGGGAAGCTGTAACTCTGTCAGAGCTGAGATCGGGACAAAAAAGCAAACATCTGAAAATCAGAACAGCCTTGCAACTATTTAGACAGGTCAAACTGCTTGAAAACAGCAAGTAAAAGTGGTAGCAGTCCCCTGGGCAGTCAAGAAAGGCATAGCAGGGAAAGCATTATATCATCCACCAGCTCAGAAACGAGTGATGGAGGCTTGCACCTCCATTAAGAGGTAGAGTCCCCACTGATAAATATCTGCGGGTTGTGCTGTGGTAGCAGACCTCAACTATACATGCTAGTGTGACATCTCATTGACTGTAGACCTCTACCGGGCATCCTCTGGGCTTTGCAGCAGGAAAGCAAGTGCTGATCCTATGTACTGTTCTTCTGTAAGACATCTGAAAGGGAAAGGAGGCTTAAGAAATTGTTAAACTAAGAAAGAGAGTAGGAGGAGGCCATTACCACGTGGCAAGCTCCGATGTGTTACGTGCTACTCCGTGCCTCCTTTCTTTAGGATATCACAGGACTAAAACCACAGGAAAAGCTGTTCTTTGAAAACGGGCTTTTGTTCTCATCATTAAAAGGGCTGTGGGAAGTTGTGGCAAAAGATGAGCCCAAACAAAAAATGAAGTGAAAAACAGCCTGGCTTTCAATTATGTTCTCATGAAACCAAGATGAACACGCCTCTGAGCCCAGCAGTTAATGAGAAATATTCTTTCTTCTTTAATTTCTGACTTTGGAACAGTTTGGAGACAACAGCCCCATCAGAATTCAGACATCTCCTCTGGTCCCTGCCGATATTTAGAAAAGCAGTGGATGTCAGACAGCTCACCTGGCCTGGAGGTCAGAGGAGTTGTGAAACGCTTTTCTAAATGTATCACCAAGCGCCATTTGAGATGCCCTGGGGTGTCTGAGGCTGGCAGACATGGCACAGGACGTACTGGAGAGTTGTGCCCTTCTGAGCTGGTAGTAGATGCCAGGAAGGACACCCGAGGGCATCTCAAATATCACTCAATGTCTGTGCAGGCAACTGGATCCCACCCGCTGCATTACAGCCATGCTAAAGTGCAGCTGGTTGTCTCAGTGGAAGCCTTCATCCATCTTCGTCTATTTTCTGCTTTCTTCAGTCCCATCGAAAGCATAGGTGAACTTGCCTCTACCGCGATGTGGGCCATGGAAGGAATGGTGATGCAGAAGAACTTGAGGAAGACAAGAGTATACTATGTGCTAACATATCTGGGCTGTCCCTCAACGTTACAACCATGCACATTGATGAGCATCTTGTGCATAGCTGTAAGGCAGAAAAATCCCCTATCTCATTTCCAGACTTGCTGTGCTGGTTGCTGCAGGAGCCTGGATTTCCCATCTTGAGCCCTCGTTGTCCCCATGGCATTGGCTTAAGCAGAGCTGTTTCAGTCTGACCAGCTGGTTGTGGAGCTTGCCCTCCATGCTTAGATGTCAGCAATGCCTTGTGAATATGCCAGAGATGTGTATACGTGTTTGTTTCTGGATTCACTGCTCTTCGCCACCAGATCTGCACGTTGCAGTCCAGATCCTGGCACTGAGCCCTACAGGGGTGACAGTTTTCCACTCACTCCAGGCATGTGCGTGCTCCTTTCTAGATACTGGCATCATCCATGTTATAAGGCTTCTTTCATAGAATAATAAAATAATTTAGGTTGGAAGGGACTTCCAGAGGTCATCTAGTCCAACCCTCTACACAAAGGGGGAGAGGATTTTTCCAGACATGTTGTTTTTTGAGACCCTTCTATATTCAATTTTAGTGCCATGACTGGTCCAGCACAGACCACTTGCTTAGTAGGGTAGAGTCTCCTTTGTCCTGCTGGAAGGAATGGGATCAATATTGGGTAGCACTGAATCCTTATGACACCAGCAGCTATGGGACAGTGTCCTTTAACGTAAGTCTTTTAATCTGATTTGTTGCACAGTACAACCCAGGTACTAATCCCACTTCCTCCCAGAAGCCATGAATGACTTGCAGCCCATTCACTATGATTTTGGCCGTCACTATCAGAAGGCCGTGGATGTTGCAGTGACGCAACACCGCAGGGTCTCAGGACGTCTCTGGGCTTGCCGTGCCCTGAGCTGGCTGTCCCTCTGACCACAAGTGTCCCATGGCCAAGGGCTCATGCCCGACCTGCCTGAACTCAGCACTGGGGACACCCCGCATGGCCAAGGGCTGCCGCCCCGGGCAGGCACTGCCCAGCAAACACCAGCCCTTTGTGTGCCCGGGCTGGGCACTGGGCAGCTCTGCCACTGGTACTGGGGACCAGGGAGAAGGGAGTAGGTGGTGGGGAGAGGGGGAAAGAAGATACCCCCAGGTGGTCCCAAGAATGAGGAGGAAGAAACCCCACCATGGACATGACACTCCTGCCAGGGAAGACCTCTGGACGGTGAAAACTGCAGTGACAGCCCTCAAGTTTCTGCTGTAGGACACTGGTGACTTCGACTGCAGGGCCTGGAGGGACGCTAGCAGGGTGAGCATCACACCAGAGAAAAGGGAAGTTATTTTGGATAATGATTTTGCCTTTATTATTAATGATGCTTTTCTGTGCTACTTCAGACTGTGAGTGTTAATATTAGTGTAACTGGACTAATAAGTGTTGTATTTTGATCCAACTGTTAATACTGAAATTAGGCTAACAATAAGAGTGGTTTTTTCTACAGATACAGCGTGTCCTTTTTGTCAGTAACAGGTTTTTGAGGGTCATGAAATGGAGGGACACTGAACCTACAGAGCCTCCTCTCTCTGAATCAGCCACTTTCTGTTTTTCTAAACAACGTGCAAATACAAATCACAGGCCCAGTCTTGTTGCCAGTTACTCTTTGCAATCCTCTCCAAAATTGGTGTATTATTTCCCAGAAGGCTCAAGCAGAGCTGGGTACAATGTTTGCAGGGTTGTGTCCTTTAAACTAAAAATCCTACGATTAGGGGACAAAAACGTAATGAAAAAGATTGGATCAAGATACCCTGACCATTAAAGTCAGGAAATAGTACTATCTGAAAGGTCTTAACTCTCAATCCAAAAATAAAATGTGCCTTTTCCTCTCCCTTTTATTTCTTCCCAAGCCATTTCATCAGTGCTTACTGCTGCAGGAGTGATCTTGACAAACCTTAGAAATGCTGCAGATACCCTAACTTTATCGGAATTCCCTGCTGCAAAAATATCTCAGCTGAGGACTAAGTGTGCTCGGCATTAAAACCACTCAGCTGTGTGCTGTAGCTCTCAAGCAGAAAGCACAGATTTGCTTTCAGATCTCGTTTTTTTGAAATCAGAAGGACTTTTTTAAGGAGGAGCATTGCCAACTGGTTGAGGGGGGTGATCCTTCTCCCCTGCCCAGACCTGATGAAGCCACATCTGGAGAGCTATCTAGCTCCCCAGTATGAGAGACACATAGACATACTGGACAGAGTCCAGCAAAGGACCACAAAGATGATGCGTGGATTGGAGCATCTGGTATATGAGGAGAAGCCGAGAGAGCTGGGACTGTTCAGCCTGAAGAAGAGAAGGTTCATCTTAAGAAGGGGATATTATCAAATTGTATAAATACCTGATGGGAAGGTGGAAGGAAGACAGAGCCAAACTTTTCTCAGTAGTGCCCAGTGAACGGACAAGAGACAATGGACACAAACTGAAATACAAAAAATTCTGTTCAAAGTAATAAAAATACCTTTTTTTCTTGTGAGGGTGATCAAACAGTGGAGTGCGTTAGTCTGAAAGGCTGTGGAATTTCCATCTGGGGCGACATTCAAAACCCAACCATCCAAGGGCCTGACCAGCCTACTGTAGCTGACCCTGCTTAGAGTAGAATAATTGGACAAGATGATCTCCACAGGGGTCTCCAACCTCATACGTTCTGTGGTTCTGTCCTCCTCCACTGATGATGAAAGGCTCCGTGTGCCCTGGGCTCTGGGGTGGAAGAGTAGTGTTCACATTCTGTTTGAGCTGGAGCCCACGACTGCCTGTGCAGAAAATGCAGTTTGTCAGTTTAGTCATTTGAGACAATCACCGAGAAATATCCAATCAGGTGGGGGTGTTTGGTTTTCCGGCAGCTTTGGAGGCAGTGGCACAAAGTCACATTCATAGTATATGCCAAGGACTCGACATAAGCATGGAAATCACCCATGTTTGGAGTTAGATTATTGGCCTTGTAAGGATCTTCCAGCATCTCTATATTCACTGGGGAATGGTCAAATTGAAAAACTGGAGTTGCATCCCAAACCATAGCCTAAAGGCTGTAAAGCAGGAAAGCAGGAAAGTAGCCATGCATGGCTAGTAGAAGTTATTAGAAGGTGGCATTCTTGTGATATCCAGAAATAAGAGATATTGTACAGAATCTAATGAGGTAGTATTTGGAAGAAGGAGATCTCTCTCCGTGAGGGAATTGCTTTGATGTTAACTAGTTCTTTGATACATTTCTGTCTTCCTACAACCTGAGACCTGCACAGCCATACTTCAAACACCTACCCAGCTGGAAATAAGCTGAAAACCAACAGATCTTTTCCATTTATAAAGGCATTTTTCTAAATACACCTGGGGTAAGCACCTGGGAGGATGAGCAGGTACTTAACAAAAATGACAGTCCTAACATGAGTAAAAATGATGATAGATAGACCAGGAATTGTTTAGGGTGGGAATTAGAAGAAAAACTCTTACCATCTCCTGTAGATCACCCTCCCTCTAGGACCAGCAGGGACAAGAAACAGAAGTATTAAGATGTCTCCTAATCACTTGATATGATGGAGTGAATGTGATGGGGGAGAGAAGGGCCTAATGACGCAGTCTATCCTAGCCCAGATTATAAGGAAAATTTTTGAGAAGAACTACAGGAATTATCTCATTTCTGCAAGAGAAACTCCAACTCTCCAGTTAACAAAAGCTGTAACTTGGACTCCAAGTACTCCTGAAGTTGTAGATAGATTTGTCCTGGGAGGACGTCACTTCACCTTGCAGGAGAAAGGCAGAATTGCTTTTACAGAGGCCATACAGCCCAGTTTCTGCAGACTGCCCCCCGGCTTATTGTCCATGTAGCTGTGAAGGTTGATATGGTAGTTCAGACTTCAAGTTCTTGGAAATACGCTTTGCCTTCTACAAAAATCTATAGCATCAGGAATTTAACACTGTCAAGAGCAAACAGATGGGAGGAACCTCCCTTAAATGCCATCTGCAGCAACACTATATTTTCATAACTCTTCCTGTCATGAAAGATCATCCCTTTTCAAGTCAAAAGAAGCCTGATCTGGGGGAGAAAAAAGGAAATCTGAGCTTGCATCTCTAGTTTCTCTATATTGACATACAAAGAGGAGCTAAATACCATAAATCCCATTTTAGAACACTGGTGGGTGCCCTAAATAGGTGCACATATTTATGATGGCATGCAGGAGCATGATGGCTTGCAAGTCACTTGGGTTCCTACCTTCACACCTCCAGTGACAATTTCATACTAACTGATTCAAACACTTAATTCAGGAAGCGGTAATTTTCTCCTTGGAAATTCCCCCTTCTCTCATTGACAATGGAAAGTCCCTAGAAGACCAGCTTAGACCTGACGCCTGTTACCTGGCTAAAGCTGTACCTTGAATCCAAGCCTACACAACTCACCCAAGACCACATGGATGTGGAGAATTGAGCTGCATCCAAGCCAGCTACCCCCATCTCAGACCTCCCAGCCGCTGGGCTCAGCTTCCGCAGTGATGCCCATAGCGTGTCAGTCACCACAAATAAGAACACATGAGCTCATAGCTGCCTCTTGAGGCTAAATCCTGAGATTTTCAGGAGGTACTTAGCAGTCTTTAGCAGGGAGGTGTCCAAGTAGCGTGGTTGTATAGCACAGTGTAAATCCTGTTATTCTGTAGCTTCCTCCCGTGCCTGGTAGCAGCAGCAAATGGCTGAGCTCATTTTGTCCTCTCCTAGGCGTGAAGTTTGGTAATCTTCTAGGAGACCTCACGATGCCTTTAGCATCCGACTGGTTCCCACGCAGTCTGGGGGGTACCAGCCACACTGCTGTTACGGCCTCACCGATTTACTGGGGCACGCAGCTGGCCTCTGAGATAGCTATGGAAATGCCAGATCCTAAATAGGTCCTGTTGGAGACACAGACAGAAAACCTACGGCCCTCCACCACAGGGAGACAAATACTCATCACCCAAGGCACTGCAAAATCACTCGGTCTCTTCACCCTGGCTCACTAGGAAATGCATGCCGGTGATATTACCGCAACTGGAGACTGCTGGTGCCTGCAGAGCTCACAATTATGGACTAGACAAAATGTATTTCTCGTAGAAGAAAAACGGCAGGATGGGAAGCTGTGTGCGGGGTGAACCTACATCTAAATTTTAATATCCTTCGTCTATTATAAAGAAAGCACGTTTTAGAGCAAGGTGGAAGGGAGCAGGTGGGAAGGGGGAAGATGTCAGTAGACCAGTTTCCCAGCAGAGAGTAAGGTTCTCTGCTTCTGCTTAATTGATTAATTCCTTCTTAGCAGAGTCATCCGTTTGATGTGCTTTTCCATAAAAGCAGTTCAGAAAGTTCATGGGAGTTAATCCGTGAAGATGGCTGGAGCTGCAAAGCCAAGCATCTGATTAAAGGACAAGGCGATCGTTTACAGCTTAGCTGCTTTCAAAGTTGTTCCCAAAGTCTTCGCTAACCTTCATATTTCAAAGTTCATTTCTTGGCATTGGGGAATTTAAAGGAGAAGGTTTCTTTTTAACACCAGTATTATTATTGCAATCAGAAAGCAAGTAAAATAAACTCAGAGGACGGCCACACGCAGAGTCACGTGCGCACCGGTAAAAAGCAGCAGATGAAAAGATACCGAGGCAAGCGCGCACGCACAGAGGCTCCCCTTTCACCGCCCGTCCAAAACAGCTTGCTCTGCATTCAGCACATGCACTCGCCGCTCACAGATAAAGGCAAAGCCATTACTTGTGTCAGTGCTACCTGCCTCTGCCCAAGAACTTAGAGAAACAAATAGCATAAGTGTGTTTTCTCTGTAGGGGTTTGCATTACTGCTGCTTGCAACAGAGCCTGGCCGTCAAGACGGAAAGGTGGACAAATATCCCGAAGGGAGGTGTAGATCAGGTGTGCTGGTGCTGAGTGATGTCATGAGGTGACTTAAACCCTCTGATGATGTTATACAAGGTGGTAATGATGAGGGATGGTGTGGAAGAATTGCAGAGGGACGTCACACCGCTGAGTGATTTTATGATAAAATAGCAGCTGAAATTCAGTGGAAATAAGTATAGGATGGTACACATGGGGGGGAAAAAAGCAATCCTAACTTTACATATCGTGATGAGCTTTGAATGGACTATTACTTACTCAGGAACGAGTTGATGTTTATAATAGACAGTTCTATGAATATGTCACCTCAGTGCTCAATGGTAGTGACAAAAAGCAAATTGAATGTTAAGAATTAATAGAAAAGGAATAGAGAACAAAATAGAAAGCATTATTATGTCCCTGGGTAAACTCAATGCGTGCCTGCTTCTTGAATCTTTTGAGTAGCTCTGGTGTCCCCCCTCCCGGAAAGGATGCAGCAGAACTGGAAAAGGTACGTAGAAGGGCAATAGACTGATCAAAGGTATAGAACAACGAAGTACTCTAGGAATATTTCATCTGAATAGGAGATGACAGAAGCAGACTATGATAATGGTCTATCAGATTATGAGTGGCATGAAGAGGATGAAAGAGAGCAACTGTCTTTTGTTTCCTTGAAAAGACAAAAAAAGGTGTTTGAGCTGATAACAGGTCGGAACAAAGAACCTGTTTTACACAACGTGTAGTTAATCTGCAGTTAATCCCCCCTTGCCAAGGGATACTGCAAGTGCTAAAAGTTTACTTGATCTAAAAATTTTAAACAACCTAATGGGAAAAAGAGTCATGGAATTCCTAATAAATATAAAGACACCTTTGGAATATTTATGATTTTATCCTCTCAAGGCTGTAAAAATAGAGGCATTTCTCTGTGTTTGATCTTATACTCTTCCCTATACTGGGCTAGGTAGACCTGCAGTGTGATCCACCATGGATGTCACCAGTGCTTGTTTTACGTTAATGACCATCGTGTTAATTTCCTAACTTCTCCAAAGCATGGAAACTTCATTCCGTCCATGGCACAGTCAGCCCCACTCTCCCAGCCATGTTCATCTCAGAGTCATTAGAATCAGCCTCCAGACATGTCCATCCTTCTTCCAGTACAAATTTCTTGGGATGCTCCATCGCATCCTTTACTAGACCGTTACACAGGATAGCTTCTCTAGTGCCCTTTTTTTCATTATCTAATAACCATTTCTCCTAGATGACACCTCGATGCTTCTGCTTAAGGACTTGGGAATTCAGAGTGGCCCTTCAGGAAGGCAGGACTCTGACATCTTTTCTGGATCAGCTTCAAGTCTCCTGAGGAGGTTTTTGTATGTTAATGCTTCACATTTGCTGTGTGGTGTTATGCAAGATTTGAACCCCTAGAATTTTTCTCAAGTTCTTGGAGGTATGACCATGCATCAAACCTCACTGCTTTGCAGTTGTGCTATGCAGTTGACATTGCCTTTCAGTATTATGGTCAGATCAGGAGAAGAAAAGGATTTAACAGTATAAAAGAGTATTGACCATGCCAGAATTCAACTCTACAAGGGACCATGTGAGGCTCCAGGAGACATAGAGTCACAGTAGAGAGGGCATGAGATCTGCAGTGCTGCCTTTTCTGTATGACCTTGTCCATGGCACAACACCTCTTTGTACTTTAGCTTCCTTATGCATAGCAAAGCTTCCCTATTCATGGCGAAGCTGTCTCTCTTTCAGGAGAACTGAGTGAAAAGATGGCCAAAACTGATAATGTCATGGCTGTTTTTGCTTGAGTATGGCTCACGTCCACACATGTCAAATGCAATATTAATAATACCCACAAGGACAGTCATTATAGTCTCTCAGTTTCAGTCCAGACGAGTTCAAAAAAACTTTGTAGCTTGGTCCTACCAGGAGATGACTGTAGATCAAAGTTCTTTGACAATTCACAGCACCAGCATCTGGTGGATGATCCGTCTGAAAAGGGATTTGCTGGGTCTCTGGGGGGTAGGGTCACAAAGGGTGTGATCTGGATTACAGAAGGAGAAACCCAGAGGTAGACAGCAGAGCAGCGCATTTTACTGATGGCACTGGGTGGATGTGAGAAGTCTGGTTATGGAGGAGGAGGAAGCGTCTGCTGACAGATCTTCAGCTTCTGGACCAGGCACTCATGTGAAAGTGAACACTCAGGAGTTGACCCTGCTTATGCCTCGAGGCCTTATTTTTAAAGTCCATATGCTATTGGGTGACATGCCAGAGCTCTGATCTCCAATTCCAGATGGGTATTCTTGGAGGTCTGGGAACAGCTGCAGACTGTTTTTGGTGCTGGTGTAAAGGGTATTGGGAGCCTTTCTGAAATCTGGCAGTCTGTGCACATGCAGACCAGGTTTGTTGAGGATTTGTAGCTCCTCCAGAGTAAACATAATAAAAGAGAAGAGAGGTTTCAGAAGCAAAAAACACTTGAAATGGGACTGGTCAAAGAAACTATAAGTTCTTAATTTATCCCACCTAGCATTTTTCACTTTATTGAAGCATCTAATTAAGGAACATAGTTACCGCTCCATTCAACAACAGTTTACACCTGTACAGAGTGAACGAATTCTTGAGCAGGAGCACATAGGCTCACCCCTGCTGGGACTGGGACATCTCACTGAAGCTGGATCAACTGCAAGGTAGTTGTCAACATGTGAGCTAATTACTGTGCACTCCCCTCATGGTCAGAGCAGACTAAGAAGGCACAGTACATCTGGGCTAAGGCCAGACAGGCTGAGAGAATTGGGATTGTTCGGCCTGGAGAAGAGCAGACTCCAGGGAGACCTTATAGCCGCCTGTCAGTACTTAAAGAGGACCTACAGAAAAGGTGGAGAGGGACTCTTTATCAAGGATTATAGTGATAGGACAAGGGGTAATGGTTTTAAACTGAAAGAGGAGAGATTTAGACTAGATATTAGGAAGAAATTCTTTATTGGGAGGGTGGTGAGGCACTGGAACAGGTTGCCCAGAGAAGTTGTGGATGTCCCATCCCTGGAAGTGCTCAAGGCCAGGTTGGATGGGGCTTTGAGCAATCTGGTCTAGTGCGAGGTGTCCTTGCCCATGGCAGGGGGGGTGGAACTACACAATCTTTAAGGTCCCTTCCAACTCTAGCCATTCCATGATTCTGTGATTCTATGACCTATGATTCTATGATCTATGAGAAAGAACCCAAAATAAATTTCCTAAAAGTATTAACATTTCTCTATTGTTTTTCAATGTGGCCAGGAATAATCACTTCACGTGGTCGCTATCATAAATAGGATGAGCAGGGGAAAAGCATCTAAAATCATGAATGCAGCAGCTGTTGATGATGAGGACTTCAAAGTAAATGGCCTATGGGAAGTAGTTGGGCTTATATGTGCTCCTAACTAGCTTCTCATATAGCCACTGAGGTAGGCAGTCAGGCTAGCTAGACCATCAATCTGACATCACACTGCATTTCTTATGTTCTTGCAGAGAAGACATCTTCATTTGCTCAGATTACTCCCATGAAAGATAAACAAGCTTCCAGTGGATGATATTTTGTCAACCACTTGTTCCTGCTCACTGAAAATGTCTTTAAAACGCCAATTGAACCAGAAGAGCTGACTTAGCCCAAAGTTCCCAGACGCAAATCCTGGTACTGAAATATCCTTAGTCTGGATGGGTTTAAAAAGGTGTCAGCCCATTTTTCCCATATTGCAGTCCATAACGAGAATTGTGGTTGCTTTTTTTTTTTTCTTTTCTTTTCTTTTAATCTAGGAAAAAAAAAAGCACTCAGTTGTGGGATATTAGTGAGCTAGTCTGAGGAAATGTAGGCAGGCAGAAGATTTGGAAATATTTCGCTGGCATCCAGCAGCAAAACGAATTGGTGGGAAGCTTGTCTGCTAATGACAGAGCTGAACATTTTCATTGGTAAGGCAGAAGATAGCCTGAAGAAGGCAGAGCTCTTTTGAATGACTAGAAATGACAAAGCTCAAGTCCTGTAGTCCAACTGGGTCATGGAATGACTGTGGACAGGTCTTTGCCTTAGTGTCCTACAAATTCCCTGGTTCGTTTCCCTCTCTTTCCATCTCACATGTAGCATTGGCTGAGGTAGAGGTCAGTTGATATGATGGACTCATGATGTCCATTTGCAAGCCAAGATGGTGTCATCATAAAACTGGAAGCACTCTTGACCTTCAGCCCTGCAGTGGTGTTGAGGGGCCACATGGACTAGAGAGCCTGCATCACCAGGGACTGTGCCAAAAGCATCTTAGAAACATGTGGGTTGGGTGTGAAGACAGAACAGATGGTTGTCAATGCTGTGCTTTGATACAAGGTGGTGCAGGGTGATTCAATAACTTTAAGGTCACTCACCCAGTGGAAATTCAACCCACGTGTCCTGCACGACAGTCCATCAGGCATGTCTTTCCTTTTTATAGCATCCCCCAGCCCTTGGCTGCAGAGCAGCACAAGCAATAAGCAAACTGGGGTTGGACACAGAAATTTGGAAGAGATAACCTGTGGTTAATATAGGGACAGCTGGACTAGTCAAACAGCGTTATCATATGTGGGGAAAATAACTGCCCAAAGGGATCAGGACAAGTCAGACTAAGGATACCGTAACTCTGAATAAAAATAACTGTGTTTTCTTGCATTTCATCTAATCCACAACAACAGTTCAGTCGGATTTACTTCCCCATGACACCAAGTTCACAGACTCCTGGGATTTTAGGACAAAAAGGCTCCAGGTACGTTTTTAACAAAAGACAATTTAAGTGAAATTTGTTGGCCACCTTTCTCCTTTTCTCCATTCAGACTGATCCTCACCCGATTCAGCTTTAGAGAAGAGTTTACTGAAGGAGTGAACATGCAGAAGGTTGCTTTTCTCTGGACTGGTACCTGTCTCCAGGCATGCAGCGTGCAGACTGAGGTCAGCAGAGGTGGCTGAATTTTCATTAGGAACAGATACTTTTGTCATGGTTTACAATTCTGGACACAGAAGTCAGGAGGGGTATCAGACTGCCTGCTTTTACCTTTATCATGTCTGTCTTTCAGTAAGTGACATCATCCTATTGATGAAGGTCATGCTGATCTTAGCTCCTTTCTGACTCATTGAATATTAGCAATGGCTGGAGGCAGGAGGAGCCAGTGATTCGATCTGACAGGCCAGGAGGTAGCACACCAGCAGTACAGCGGGACACGGGATGCAGAAATGGGTGATGCCGTGATCCATTGTGACAAGAGGAGAGTTTCCAATGGATGGACCAATGGCCTGAAATGACCCAGCAAGGGCAGGATAAATAGACCCGTGGCCTGATCCATCAGTAAAAACCTTTGGTCTGTGTCCATTCCCATTTCAATGGGACAAACCCGAACTAACTTCCCTTAGCTCACGGTGTGATCACAGATTTATTATTTAAAATCTCATGACATCCTGAACCAAGCCACTCCCTTTCCCAAGCCCATGGACTCTGTGACCAGAAGAGAGTGCTTAATTGATGGACTAATGTCTCTCCTCCCCTCTGTTGCAAATCAAGCAACTCCTTCCAGTTACCTCAATCTGCTCCATCAAAGCACATTTGACCCCACACCTTGTGAATAACGTTGTCCTTGTTGCAGGTCAACAGAGCACAGCTGGTGAGACAACTAGGTCTGTGGATGAGCCAAGCCTTGTGACGGGAAGGAAACGCTCCAGCAGGAACCATCTGCCCCATACTTCTCTGCTGCACTTCTGTTGCTCCATAATTTTCTGTTTAAAGATGCAGGGCACTTCTGGACTGCAGACCAGGCTGGATCTAGCATGTGGCCATCAGAGCAAGAGAGAAACCATGGCAAGGACTCTGCTCTGCAGATTTGTGGCCATGGGAAAGGGAAACACGAGGGAGGAGGCTGTGGGATCTACCACTCGACATGTGCAGCTTGGCTAACCTGTAACGTGCATTTAGCAAAAGCCAAGAATGCATCTGAAGACACCAGGTTTGCTCCCAGGTGGTTTTTGCTGGCCTTCTTCCAAAGGGCTGTTTCTCACGTATTCAGCATCGGAGTGTTTTGAGAAGAGGGGTCTCTATTCCTCTAGACTCGTGAAGGCAGGGACAGCTGGTAGCTATTTCATGTCAGCCCTCTTGCCTTCTCATCCTGTGAAATTTCATGCCAGCTGTGGTCACCTGTTAGATTTCTCTTTGAGTGGCTGCCTTCCTCCACAAATTAATTTTGATTATTTAAGCTTGTCTTGCCTGGCAGGGAGGGGATCTCTTAGCAGTGTGAGTTTGAAGCGCTGGCTCTCTTTTCATCTTTCTCTTTTTCCCCTGCACTGAGTCTAATTTTGTGGTTCTCTGCCTTCCCCAAAAATAACCTTCAGACCCAATTCTGAACTGTCATATTCTTTACATCACAGCTGTCTGCAGACGGGGCTTATCGCTTGCAATCCACTCAGTTACACTTGTGATTAAAACTGATTGCAAATGTGATCCTGACTGCTCAGCTTGGAAATTGGGAACGTCTTTATAATTTCTGACAGCGGATCATGAGGCCTTAGATGAGCCTGGCAGGGCTGCAGAGGCAGGACAAGATCTTTGCAAGCCGGTGGGGGTGGGACAAGAATATGCATCTGTGAGAAAGAGAGAGGAGCTGATGATTTGATAAAAAAAAAAAAATATAGGAGGGCCCAGGCTAAAAAACCCAAAGTTGAAATCTGGGAAAGGTAGGGGGTGAAAATTAAGCTCAGCTCTTGACTGCCAAGACCATCCCTAGGAAGAGGTGAAGGAGGCAGCTGTGTAGCAGAGAAAACCAGACCGCTGCCTGCGCTGCCCAAGCCAGGGCTCTAGGAAGTCGTGTCCTTCCCTCGGTTTTGGGCACCGGTAACTCCTGGAATCGGTGTAGCTGTTCCCAGGAAAACAAGTGTTGTGCTTTTTCCTGATAGCACAGCTTAGACTCCAGGACTCTCCTCCACTTCTGCATCTGCTACTGCTCCATCCTATTCACTTTGCATGCCTGGGGCCCTTTATCCCCTGTTTTACCAGAGTAGGGCTGCAAAATTAAACATTGCAGAGTGATGGAGCCTTAAATGTGCTCAGACAGTTTGTATATTGCTGCAAAACCTGGAAAGGGCTCCAGCATCATTCCGTTGCCTTGAACCTTAGCTGCATTTCACAGATTTATATACTTAAAATTAACTAGGGACTTTAAGTTTATTTGATCTTATCTTTATATTATAACCAACTTATTTTTCCCCACCTGCTGTTGTCAAGGGTCCAGTCCCTTGTGTCGTGATTTCCAGGGTTTGTTCTGAAGAGACTGAAAATCCACCAGTTTCCTTGGGAGTTTGTTCCAGCATGTTAAATCTTCTCCCTGTTTCACCTTATTCCTTATTTCCTCCAGCCTGGCTTGCGTTATGCTTTTCCTCATTCCCACCCTCACCTCCGTAAGGAGGCAGCCTCTCAGACTTCATTCTTACAAACTGAACCGGGTAAGTGTTTGAAATGTCTCCCTGTCCGAGATTTTCCTCCAGACTTTTGAGTCATTTTTATTGCTCTCTCCTGACGTCCCTCCAAGCATTGGATGTTCCCTTGCAGGCATGGACATCAGAACTTGGTCTCCCCATTTCCTCCATACCCTGGGAAGAAATGACTTGCCTCATCTAACTCAACGTGCCCCAGATGATGCATCCGAGGACTGCATTAGCTCTTCTGGTGAATTTAGGACATTGCTCAAAGACTTCGCTTCAAATCATTGGACTGGCTTGACTGTCTTGGAATTGCCATTTTCCAGCACAGGCTCTCTTCTTCCTGCCCATGCTCCAGGCTTTCTTAGTTCAGAAAAGCAAACCTTTGCAGAGCGCTGTCTCTGTGCCCTGGGATCATCTGTCTAACTCAAGGCATGGACCTAATGTGCCTCTGGTAGGACCCCAGTCACTAGGATTGTCCTGTAGTCAGCAGAGACACCCAAAATAGTCAAATTTTCTGCTGGAGATTCCTTCTTCCTCTGTGTCGGCAGTAGGCTCTCAAGATCTGGGTTAGAAATCAGAGCTTAGCTGAAATCAGCCTGTGTCTGTGTTGCCATTCATCTGTTGCAAAGCATTTTTCTAAAGTTCAGTGTAGAGCTCCTTTTCCCTTATTACATCTGTCTATTCTTATCTTTGAAGCAGACCCTGTCGCCAAGGGAAAGAAATAGCTCCTCCTAGAGGGCTGTTCATCCTAAATTATGGGTAGGATTCACCAAATTAAGGTTGTGTGTTCGCAAAAGGGGCACCTGTATCTTGAATGAGGTATTTCCACTGTTGGGGACAATTTTCACCACAATTATTTTTTAAGGTTAGAAAAGGAAGACTTTATACCATTCACACCCCTCCCCTTCAAGAAACTGGTTTCCTGCCTTTATTTTTTTGCCTGCCTTTATTTTTTTTGCCTGCCTTCATTTCCTGCCTTCATTTCCTCTGCTTTTCAAAGAAGCAAAATTTTCTGTTTGTGCAAGCGAGACCCAGGGCGACAAGTTTTTGCTCCCAGAAAAAAACCCCTCCATCTCTGGGTGAAGTATGACATCTCTCTAACACACAGGGAAATGTTATTATTTGTTCAGAATAGCCAAGAGTCAGCCCCTGCTCCAGAGCAGGCTGCGTTAATTGGGACACTAAGCAGAGCACTGTATTTATTTGAAATAATAAAGAAACGGAGAGAAATGTCCCAAATGGGACATGCCCAGGGCACACTATAGACCCTGCCACAAGGTGCCTGGCTTGCAAGGTCCTGGCTTGAAGCGTACGGCTGCCAACAAATCATTGCTGTCATCTTGGCGGTGGGACAAATGCCACAGACATCTGATATTTTCCTTTGGCTCCTGCCCTGGAAGTCCCTCCTTTCATCATGCCTCTATGAGCACAGTCGCTCTGTAGATCATTCTCCACAGACACAATTTGGATGCGTTTGCGGTTGTCATTGCGGTGACTTTGCTGCTCCGGAGGCTATAAACTCGCCTTGAAGACCTGTGTGGATAGGTGGAAAAGGATGGAGGAGAGGTGCCTGGTTTTGCAGACCGTTAAAAATGAAAATAAGCTCTGTTGCGTTGAACTTGTGGGAGACGGATGGTTGCTCCCTGCGAAGGCAGAGTTTGGAGGAAGAGAACGTTTCCACAACTGCTGTGGGACCTGCAAACAACCCCTCTATGGCAGACGGTCATACCACCCCTTCTATGAGCGGGTTGAAGCGGAATAAAAATGAAGGGAGTTTGCATCAGCGGACCCACATGTTCCCTACAGCCTTGTATTATTTAGGGCTGCAAATCCAGCCCGGCTGCACAAAGCAGACCCCTGCTTTTAAACAGCATAGAAAATGAGAGACACGGATTCCACCGCAGTATGCCTAGGACATTCAGTTTCAGTGTCTAAGCCAAAATTAACATGCAACTTGCAACCAAGAGGCGGCTAGTGACAAGCAGCAGCTTTGAAGGTCACCTCGCCTCCAAGTAAATAAATAATCAGTAAATAAGGAAGCAGGCAGCAATGAATAAACCAGGCAAAGCAAGAGACATTCCACTGGCTTGGACTTGATATTTTTTTTTTTATTTCTTCTTCGCTCTCTTCGCTTTCATTTCCCCAAAGGTCGGTGCTAATAGGAGACCCCTCTTATTGCTCATGCATACTGCAGCATCCTCACCAGCCTGCCTATTTCAGAGACCCTGATACCAATTCAGAGCCTAAGCTGAGAGCGCAAATAGTGTCATCTCCACAGCTGATTACTTTAATGAGACCTTCTATCAGTACCAGGGCATGACAGGTGGGAGGATCTGTTGCAAATACTGTGTTTGCCTCTAGACCAGAATCTATGCCCTTCTTGCTAAAGAGAAATCATGGTGCCAGGTATTTGTTTTCCGTGCTCCTCTCTGCCATGCCTAATGAGATCCTGGCTCTGCAGGCTGAGAGTTGACTTTTTCCAACACTTCTTCCAGCTTGGCCACATGGCCAGAGAAAGCTCAGTCTGAAATCACTCGTGGAGCTGCGCCAAAGCTATTTCTGAGTGGTTTTGCGCCACGCTGGACCCATTTGCCGGATCTGAAGAGATGCTCACAGGAGGAGGTACTGGAGATAAAGACCTGCTTCAGGTCTTTCTTCTTGAGCAGAGCATAGACACAGCAAAGTGGGGACTCTGCCCCACTTCTCAAAGTGCCTGGTCTTTGGGCATCCATCCTACGTGTGTGCTCCTGGGCTCCCTTCCAGAGTGAAGCAGTGGCTCACTGCAGGCAGAAATCCGGGCAGGCTGACAGGACAATTTCACTGGGATGCTCTCCAGAGAGACACAACGCACATGCTGCACTAACTGGGTCCAATGCTGTCCCAACAGGCCTTGCTCACTCAGACAAGTTTCTGTCACACTCCAGGTCATAAAACACATAGTCTGCCATCAAGCTTTGAAAAGAACACATTGAGGGGCATGCCGTGCCTTGCTGCCAAAGAGCATAGCTTCACTGGGACCAAATATTGTGTCAATGTCACTGGCTATTCCCACACACAGTCCAGCGGAAACCAGAGCTGGATCACAGGGAAGTTTTTTTTTTCCTTCTAAAGGAATGTTCCCTCTGAATGTGCTCAAATCCCCTGAACACACAGACCTTGTCCTTCTTGGTCTGCCTGCTCACTGCACTGTCACTGTCACTTTTAAGATGAGAGCCACCAATCCGTCTACAGTAGAAGAGGCTGAGGACTCAGCATCTCACCCTGCTGCTGTCCAATCACCCATGTGTGCTGGATAGATTTATATATATATATATATATACACATGTATAAAAATGGGATCCCATATATTCCTGGATCCCAGAAGACCTAGAAGGTGTTTGCTTCTTCTGTGATAGGCGATTGTGGGATACATCTCAGTGCCATGTTCAAACCTTCCTAAACCCAGAGTGGATGTTGTACGTTCATGCTATGGCTGGGCTGGAACCAGCAATGTGGAGAGGAGCTCTCTTACAGCTCCATGTGTTCCTGCCTGCTTGCAGGACTACGGTACACCTTGCAGTGTAGAGAAAACCAGGATGCCTGCTTTGGGAAAACTGGGGTAACCCTGAACCCTATCATGAGACCCTATAACTTCAAGAAGAAATGAATCCTCTGAACAAAGTGTCCCAAAGGGAATGAGAGACAGTGGAGACAGGCAACAGATTTTGTAGACAGTCTACGAATAACCAAAACTGGGATTTGGTATTAAAGAAATGCAGCCTGATGGTGTTTTCTTCTTCCTATTATAGCCCAATGCCACAGCTCCTTCATGTCATGACCAGACATAACAAACCCTTACCCCATGAATTAATATGCGTGATGTCAAATATGGGGAGAAAACAAGCTAAAACATCTGTTAACACCTCTCCTCATGGACCCAAACTGATTCGTCACCCCGGCTCCTTTCAAACACTTCAGTGAGATGCTTCAACAAGGAGTATTGTCACTTCCAGCTTTTCCAACAGCCCAGGAGGGACAAGGTGGGCCCCAACATAAAGCATAATCCACTGAAGCTCTCCATTCCCTCACGTGCAAGTCTGGTGGGATGGTTCTAGTCCTGACCCTCTCTACATGGCTGGCACATGGCACTGTACCTACAAGTGGCTAGAGTCTTCTCCACAGAAGGTGGAAACTGGCTGGCAGGAGACCAGGTTATCTTCTTATTTCCTTTCTACTGAATTTTCTCTAATTAACATTGTGATAATTGTTACCCCATGGGCTAGATATGATTAATCAGCAATTTTCTTCTTTTTTCTTTTTTTTTTTTAAAGAACACCTGGGAAATGTCATTGTCCCCTTCAGTAGACTTTGAAAGGTCCTCCATCTGGACAATCTAATTCCTGATGTAAATACAGAGAAAAGAGGGAAGTGAAGAATGATGTCCCCAAGGGAGCCTCTCCACCCTCCACGTCTCCCCATCTCTGCCTGAGGTGACTTTCTCCCCCTTCCCTCATTGTCCCGGCCTTTTAGGAACAGAGCCAGCCACTCTGCTGAAGGGGAACTGAATAGGTGATGGTAAATTGAAATTAACATCTAGCAGCAAGGAATACAAAGCAATGATTAATGGCTTTTTAATGCTCCACTGTTTTACGCTCGGAGCACTTTGCTTTAATGGTGTATATAGGGGATGGAGAATAAAAAGTGTGCGTTTGTGGGAATACAGCTTTGTACACACATATCTTTCTCACTCTCTCTGTAATTTTCACGATTAAGCAGAGATGATCCAGCACTCTTTAGCTTAGAATTATGGAGGAAAGCCTTATATCTAGTTCATCTCATCACAACTAAAAATGGAACAGAACAAAGTCATTAAAAGAAATGTCCTTTAACTAGCAGTTACCCACATAATTGTTTTTCTGCTTTTGATTTAATTGTAATGTGGACCACTCGATTAATTAAATAAGTTTCTATAGCCTCCCTCACCCTTGCCCTAAGGAAAGCTGCAGTTAGGTTTGCTGGATGATAGCCACTTGTCTTTCAGACTATTAAAGAGATATGTCTTCTTCAGGACCATCTCTACGGGTAACAATTTCAGCTGTTCATCATTTCATGCGTTGACATATGCCAATAATTATCTGTGTCACTGGGCTAGATGAAGCCTTAAAAAAGGCACGCATACATCAGTCATTCTTAAACAATTCTTTTTCTCTTATTTTTTTAATTAAAAAAAATTACCTCCTATAAGCATTTTCAAATTTCTGTCTAACAACATGATCATATCAGGTTGGAGTTGAAGTTCATCTAGGGTGACTGGAGCCAACGCCTAGTAAATGTTGTGATTTGCAATAGAGTTGATCAAGGTGAAATTGGATGAAAATGCCATCAAGTGAGATAGTTATTAATAAGTGAGATAGTTATTAATGATCCTCTCTGCTCTTGGAATAGCTACTCACTTTACCAGCTGTTAGATGTCTGCAGAGTAGACCTTTCCTCGTGATCTAGTGGTCTACATTACTTCATAGTCTATGGAAAGAAACAGGGGCTTTAGGCATGACCTTATCTTCTAAAGCAGATATCTAGAATAATTTAGAATGTTTCCCTTGAACTAGCTTTTTCTCCTTGGGAGAAAAAGAGTCGGATTACAAGTTCAGATGGTGATGTCCACCTGTAGATACCTGCAGTTACCCGAGAACTCCTCCACCCTTCCATTCAGGCTGATCGCACAACCTTTGTTTTTAGGAACCTCATTAAAAACATTTCTGCTCAGTAGCGCACTGCAAAAGGTCTCTAGTAGACTAAGTTCCCACCTTTCCCTATGAAAAAAATCCTACCAGAGGAATCATTCACATCAAACAACAGGCTGGTAGAAAGAGAGCAATACAACAGCATCAAACTTGGCGAGTGGCTCCTCCAGGAAACCAAAGCGTTTTATACTTCATAGCTCGACACCACATTGACCCTACTGAGGTTTCTTTTTCATTCTGTAGGAACAAATGCAGGGAGATTTATACCTGGGAATATCACTTGACGCAAATGGAATAGTGGGTATAATTATGTATAAAAGCTCCCCTGTTACGGAAAAAAAAAAAAG
Organism: Burhinus oedicnemus; assembly: GCA_008921705.1. Taxonomy (NCBI): domain Eukaryota; kingdom Metazoa; phylum Chordata; class Aves; order Charadriiformes; family Burhinidae; genus Burhinus; species Burhinus oedicnemus. The sequence continues at coordinate 69,715 of VFFE01005778.1, forward strand.
ACTTTAATAATCTGGTTTGTGGGTTAAAAAAAGAAAAGCAAGACAGTATACTCTTTATTCAGGCAGAGGAGATGTTTGTTGGTATTGCTATTGATTAGTAACTATGACAAAGCTCTAATAAGTAAATTCTAATATGAATTTGATGCGAGGAGTAACTGAATGATCACATTGCAGGATGCATGATCTAGAGCAGGATTCATGCTGCTGATGTTCAAGTCTTTGATCCCCTCTGCTGTCGTTACAAACAGCTACTGGCAAAAACTCTTTCCCCAGTCCTTACAGCAGCTGGTAACCTTGAAGTCACATCTTGGAGCACTGCAGAGGTCCAGCTGGGTTTTCTGGAAGTGAGGTTCTTCTGGAGCATCCCATGTTGTTCTGGATGGCAGAATATATGCAACACTGCTTCAGTCTCAGCTGGGAAATATGACAACACTGGGAACTCTACCAAGCATGAGAATAACAAACATGATGCTGTGATGGCTAACAAATGCAGGGGAAAAATCCAAAGGAGGTAAATCACCCATATCCCATAACATCGATGTTACTAGAATTTTTGAATCAACACATCACTACCACAGACTATTCTATTTCCATAAAAAAGTAGTGGATATTTGGGATCTATCTGTGGTATTTTTAGGGGTTAATGCCCCGACAAATATTTTAAGAGATCTTGGGCTTCTTCTTGGGAAGACTTTGGCAAGGCAGTAAGACACATTTCATGAGTGATGTTATTTTCATGGCTATGATGCTGATGATACCAAAAATGGTTTGCAAACAACAGGAAAAGTTGTTGCAGGATAAGAGGTTCATAATTGATTTGATGAAGCCTGAAAACACATCCTATCTCTCAACACATCATGCTGTTGTGCCTGAGCACGAGCTCAGGAACCACTGGCAACCGCTAAGGGCAGCTTATCTGCCATCCGGAGAGACTGTGACAAGCGTGAGCGGTGGCCATGTGCCAACCTCATGAAGTTCAACAAGACCAACTGCAAGGTCCTGCACGTGGGTCGGGGCAATCCCAAGCACAAATACAGGGTGGACAGAGAATGGATGGAGAGCAGCCCTGAGGAGAAGGACTTGGGGGTGTTGGGTGATTCGAAGCTTAACACGAGCTGACAATGTGCGTTCACAGCCCAGAAAGCCAACTGCATCTTGAGCTGCATCCCCAGCAGCGTGGTCAGCAGGTCGAGGGAGATAATTCTGTTCCCCTACTCTGCTCTGGTGAGACCCCGCCTTGCAGAGCTGTCTCCAGCTCTGGGCCCCCCAACACAAGAAGGAAGCGGGTCCAGAGGAGCGTCATGAAGATGATCAGAGGGCTGGAGCACGTTTCCTATGAAGACAGGCTGAGAGAGTTGGGGTTGTTCAGCCTGGAGAAGAGAAGGCTCCAGGGAGACCTTATAGCAGCCTTTCGGTACCTCAAGGGGGCCTGCAGGAAAGACGAGGAGGGACTCTGTATCAGGAAGTGTAGTGATAGGATGAGGGGTAATGGTTTTAAACTGAAAGACGGGAGATTCAGATTAGATATTAGGAAGAAATTCTTTACTGTGAGAGTGGTGAGGCACTGGAACAAGTTGTCCAGGGAAGTTGTGGAGGCCCCATCCCTGGAAGTGTTCATGGCCAGGTTGGATGGGTCTTTGGGCAACATGGTCTAGTGGGAGGTGTCCCTGCCCATGGCAGGGGGGGTGGAACTACACAATCTTTAAGGTCCCTTCCAACCTAAACCATTCTATGTTTCTATAATCATTCTATGACTCTGTGATCTCTGCCTGCAGTATTACTATAGCTTTGGGGTTTTGGAACAAGTATATATCTCTCCCACTTTCTAAGTGGCAGGAGAGATGGGGAAAGCATGTATGTCAACTCACTGGTGCTTTCTCTCCGTCTCATCCCATATATACAGATACCACTCATCCACGCGCACATATATAGATGATCTCCACAACTGGGGAAGATTTTCCTGTGTGAAAATGGAAAGTACTCCAAAGAGACCTGGGAGGCATGGGATGGATTTCAAGTCCACCACATCAGAACCTGATGACTACAAAATGCAGAAGACTCATAAATTCCAAATTCTTATCCCTGAACTTTTTTCCCTGCTGTGTTGTGGCAGACCTCTGGAAGTTCTGGAAGAGGCACCACTTGTCAAGGTGGAATAGTTCACGCTTCCCTGTAAGGTGAATTCGTCCCAAATGCTGTTCTTTCTCTGATTTTCCTGTAAGTGTAGGCTGTACTACCCACATCTTTTATGCACAGAAGTGACCCCTATGACAGCATATCAGCAGAATTAGAGGGATGGGGAGTGCTCAGATACCCACCTGTCCTCTGTCTGTCTCTGTAGGAAGCACACAGTCCAACATAGCATAACCTTTATTCTGCAGCTCGGAGACTGTTCGTTTATCATCCTTTGCTTCAACCTGCCTTTTTATTCAAGTCCTCCTCTGCTAACAAGGGGTCTTTGTGCCTGTCACTTGCAAAGGGATCTGCTTTTCCAGATATGATGTATTGCATGTTCAATTTATTATGGCCAACGAGCAGATCTGCAAATTGCATGACCAGATCTGCAACCAGCATGACAAACTGCACTTCAGTGCAGGCTCCTTCCCTTCAGTATTAATCTTCTCCTCCTCAGTCCCCCGACTCTACTCATTAGCTCTATTGCTATTACAATACTCACTCCCACTTTCACCTCCCCACTGCTCTTGTTTTTCTTTTTCTGTGGCTCCGCCATCAGATTTGCTCAGATGACAATCTGAGATTCATAGCTCGCTCCCCTCCCTCTTAGCACAGGGATTCAGGACCTAACAGCAACAGGCAAATAGATCATCTCCTAATGAAGGAAAGGTTTCTCTCAGCCACTCAGGACCAATGGCACATTTGCCAGCAGTTCTTTATCCAGACAGCACCGGGCACAGGCACACGTCCCATCAAAGATATTACAGTAAAGGGTTATTTGAACATAAGTGGTAGCAATGATCAGTCTCTTGTACCAAAAATAATGCTAATATTACTACCACTAACAAAACAAATCTATTCACGTGATTGGCTGGTGAGTGGGCTGAGTTCCCATGGCAACTGTCGGCAGTGAAGCTTGTAGGAAGAAAGTAAGTATTCTGTTTGAAATGGTTCAGATTTCTGCCACAAAGTTCACACAGCATAGAAACATGCATCAGATTCCTTCATTAGCTACACAAATTCGCCCCCACTCCCCCAGCAGCCCCCCAAAACTAAACTATCCATGTTTGGTCTGCATTTACCTTTGAGGTGGGGAATTTGTACAAGAGAGGGTAGGGAAGGGATCCCAGCTAATGGGCGTCTTCACTCAAGCTATCTACCTTCGTTCCCCTTGCAGCCTGCATTGCTGTTGGCACTTTGTTTCCACCTGAGGTTCGAGCAAGAGCTGACCTCGGGATATGTGCTACTCAATTAGAAGGTGGCATAGACAGCCCTGACCTTGCCCGACCATCCCTGCCCAGCCTGAGGAGCCCTTGCCTTTAGGCAACCCAGCGCTGCATACATCTGGGCTTCAGAACTGGGTTGGACTTGAGATTGGCCAACGGTGGAGATGGAGGATTTGTGCATAGTGTCAGGGAGAAACTTCCTTTTCTTCCAGCTCTGCTCCTCCATGAAAAACTCCAGATAACATATTTTTGAGCATGATTACAGGCTGTAAAACAGAAGGTCATCGAAGTATTGACTGTGCACCAACAGCTGAGATGCTGCAGTAGGAAAGTCAGGAGAGCTCTGTCTGCTTATGTAGCCAAGCAAAATGCTCCCCTGGGGTTTAAATTGAACCCCCTACAAAGTCTTCAATAAAAGGCTGACCCAAATGTGAGGTGGATGAATGTTGTTTTAGATCTGAGCTGACAAGCCATCCAGAGTGCAGTAAGGGTGCAGGGCACGTACCAAAACCTGGCTGAGCGCCCTTTGCCCTTCGCACGGTTCCTTCCAGGAGACAGAGCAGTTCTTGGGCTATTGGTATAAATGAGTGAGAAGAAACTCAAAGCACTGCAATACAAAGGACTGTGACACAGTCTCACACAGAAACACGTGCACTTGGTAAACACCGTAAGGACAGCACAAAAAGGATTTTGCTGTGGGATTACCTTCCAGCTGGAGCTAATGGTGCTTATCCTCAGAAGAAATTCAAAATTACAGGCTATAGGTGCATCTGCCTCTGTGCAGATCCACACATGCTCTTCTTAAGTACTGGGGAGTTCTGGTCATGGCAGCTCACAGGGTGGGACAAAGCCAGTTGCTTCCATCAATTTTGATGGAAAAAAAAAAAATAAAACAACCTTTCTGTAGTTCCTCTTTCCAATGTGTCTTTCTCCAATCCACCTCCCTCCCTCTCCCATTTTGATACCATTTTCCACAAGGCTTGTTCTGAAATAATCCTTGACACTCAGAATAAGTGTTCATACATTGAATTATTAAGTGATCTACATATGAATGGCAGCACCCACCACAACCAAGAGCTGCTGAAGTTAAATGCTAATGTGTCTGACTCTGGCAGAAGGGAGAATGAGAAGATTCTTCTCTTGCTTTCCATAACATGTAGGGTCAACAACATGTGGTTGCCACATATGTCCAAACTGTATGTCCGCAATGTGGTTAGGGGGAGACAGGTGGAAAGGAGATGGACTCATTAGGGTGTGGTGGTGATGAAGAGTGGTCACAGCTCTCCTAGACGCACCAGGCTGATCCACCAGGGAAAGGAAAATAAAGGTCTTTTTGGAGATTGCAGCCACCCACAGTCCAACCGTCATATCTACAGGAGGGTGGGTGTATTCACATGCAACATGCATAGAGGGATGGAGGACATCAGACAGTTTCCTTACACACCGCTTGGGAGCATGACTAGATCCCTGTGTCTGTGCATGAAGGTCTCTGGGCACAAAAACAGGTTTGGCTTCACACTTGGTTTGCAGGGTCGAGACAGCTAGTCCGTCTCTGTCTGTGCTGTATCTTTTGTTGTTTTGAGGAGGTGGGAAAAGATAACTGCCTCATTTCTCTACTGAGGAACATAGTGACTCGTCTAGGGTAACCAAGGAAAAGAAAGATTCACTCACTTCATTAAAAGCTGAAGTCTGCAGCTACTTCTATGCTGTGCACCCTATACCCTACCGAAAATAACCACTTCTAGGGAGAGCTTCTCTCAGAAGAATTCAGATTAATCACACCCTAACAGTACCTATCTCTTCTGAACAGACCTACAGATGCCTAGCTCTGAGGTAGACAAATAAAGCTGGATTAATCCCAACCAGGAAAACTGTAGTTAGACCTAGACCTGAACCTGTATCCACCAAACACAACCTGACTGCTATATGTTACCCTGCAGCTACCTTCACATGGAAAAACCACCAGTGCAGGAACATTCCCAGGCACAGGAACATAGATGCTCAGAGTGTTTTGATGTTAGGATGGCTCCTGAAAAGGTTTTAGTCCACGCCAGCTTGCATGCTCTCGTGCAACTCCCAGGCATGATTTGAGGATAAGCATTGGCCATGGATATTCCCAACAGGCAGTTGGTATGCAGCCATTTCAGGCAGCATCTTAGCCAACAGTCCAAAGAACTAGGTTCTGTTTGTTTGTTTGTTTGCTTGTTTGTTTTTAACTAATTTGTATGGATGTAAACTGTGGAGAAATCTGAAATAGATATGACACAAATATTGAAGAAGCAGTTTGTCTTGAGCCCAAAGACTTCAGAGTTTAAGGGAACAGGCAACAAGAAGATGGTGAGGGCAAGAAGAGAGGCAGCAGCTGGGCTGATGGGTGAGTTGATGTCTTAGCACACCTGCAACCTCAATCCTGTGTTTTCTGAAGATACAACTTTTATCTGAAACAACAGACAAGCAAGACTCGCACAAAGGAAACCACCTTCTCTGTGGTGAGAAAGAAATGTGTCCAGGCAGTGAGGCGGAGAGGAAAAGGGGCAGATGGTATCCTGGGCTCCTGCTATTGCCAACATTTCCCTGTAAACCCCAGGTAAGGTGGCATCTCAAACTGGCATCATGGGAGCCACGTTGCCAGATTTCACTTCCCTCCAGCCCACTCCTGGCAGGTGTCAGTGGGGCACTTATAAGTCACATGGAAGGTCTCAGATGATCTCTTGCCCCACAGACAAGAAGAGTGCAGACTAATGAATCAGAAACCAGACTCTGGCGACATCTGGACTGCAGAAGGTTGGGGAAAAGAGGCTTCAAAAAGGAGTCGTCTTTTTTTTTTTTTTTTTCCTAAAACAAAGGATGGGGCTTGACTTGTGTTTGAACATGATGTCTCTGATGTGTCCGGTTGAGATTCTGATGGAAGGAAAACATGGTGGCTACTGTGTGATGCTAGGGAGGAAATCAGGCCAAGGAATGGGCAAGAAGGTGACCTGAAGATGTCTGGCAGCAGGGAGAACCTGGAGGCGATAGTACGAACACAGTGTGTCAGCAGAGGGACGGGAGTGAGCAACCCATCAGCCTAAGGATATTAAACTTCCCACTTAGCTCTTCCAAATTGACTGAGAGGGATTAAAGGCAACATTAATATGTATGCAGCAGGACGCTGCTCCTCCATGATCCCCTGGCTCCGATATTTTTGGAAAAGCTGGATTGCTGGAGAGAAAAAGTTGTCTCTCAGGGTTTGTCTGCTAGGTGGTATTATTGCCCTATCTTCTAAAATCACGCCCGGATGAGAGGGAAGGGAGGACCGTGACCATTATGGAGAGAACCTGGAGGGATAAGCATTGATCTGAGTGGGAGCAAGGGGTATGTCCTTTTGGTAGGGGTTCTCAACCCAGCCATTGACCTATGTGGTTTTACCTCCTTGGCAGGGGTAAGAGGGCTTAGGGAGGTCTAAGGCGGACAAAAGCAGTCTAAGCTGTGGAGACCACAGCCTAAGGTGTATGTAATGAGACTTGTGCTAAGGGAGGGAGGACGCTGAGTGAATTCAGCTACTGCTTGCTGCCTCCACTTTGTCAACGTTGGTCTGCAGACAAGTCAGGCTCGGAGAGAGAGAGAGGAGTGTCAGCATTATTTTGGTTCCTAAGCGCTCAGGAGTCTATCTCCCATCCGTTTTGGGGCAAGGGATAAATCCAGAGGGCTCACCTTTGCTCCAGCCACTGCTTATGCATTTTGCATGAGTGAGTGAGTCATCGGACAAAACCAGCAGCACAGTTTGGAAAAGGAACCAGGACTGAATCTTCTTGTACCGCTGTGTTACAAAGCCAGAATACTTGAGCTGATTTTGGGTCCCATGTCCCTTCCTGTGCAAAAAGGGACCCACACCAGCCTCCAGCTTGGTGTCGTATTGAGAAAAAGGAGCAATGGGACCTATAGCCACCTCAGGCCATGGAGGAACTGTGCACCTGGGGGTGCTCTGCAAACCTTCTTTGACAGGCAGGGCAGGGTAGTACAAATTTTGGGCTGGCAGACCTTCATCTGTGTCAGCAGTTAGTCAGGGTCCAGTCTGGGGTTTTGTTCCACCTGCCTTTGAGGCTTTGCAGGGCACCAGGAAGCAATGAAGATATGCCCAATAGAGGGGGTGAGTAATTCGCAAGTCCTGAATCACCTGGGAGCCTGGAGTGGCCAGAAAGTCCCATACAAGAAAATGCCCTTGCCCAGCTGCTGATACACAGTGAATTAAGAGGACATCAGAATGCAGAGGACAGCTGCATGACTTGCATGGAGAAGACAGATGGTCTTACTGAACTTTTGCAAAATCCCTCTAAGACCTTAGGAGCGTCTTTCTAAGCCATGGGCTGAATGCAGGTAGACAGCAGATCATCTTTTCTGCCACACAAATGGATCTCCCCAAGTGAGGCACAAGGCTGAGAAAAGTCCGCAGCTCTCCAAGGATGTTTGAGACAAGGAGGCAGCTAGCTGAGGATTACTTCCATGGTCTTCTGCAGAGGAGGTCACATTCCCCATCTCTCACTCCAAACATTTCTCTCTTTCTCCCTCCCTTCCTCATTTTGGTTGCAAACACCAACAGCTAGCGCAACAGGGACACTTTGGATGTGTCTTGTACATCCAAATAAAACACAGACAAGAAACCGTTATCAGTGTGGAGCCATGCATCTGCTTGCCTCACCCTGGGGAAGTCGCTGGATTTCCTTGGGTTCGGTTGAAACCAGAATCTGTCACAGAATATTTGCCCTGCTCCACCATCCAGGGTTGCTGTAATTAATAAATTGTCGGCAGTGATGTAATCATCATTTTGAGGGAGCGTAACGTGTATTACTTACTTTGATAGGGTTCAAACACCAGCTCTGATTTTTGCCTCTTTTTATTACACTTTTTTTTTAAGTGTGCTGTGGAAATGTGTCACCCCTTGTGATTATACTAAGGAAAAAAAAATTTCAGAAATGACACAAATTACTAATTACTTTATTATACAGTGATTAAAAAAAAAGGAAAAGAAAAGAATGAAAAGCTAGAAGTTGCTTCAGCAAATTCTATTTTTAAAGAAATAATTATTGGGTTTCAAATGTACTAAATTAAGTAATTCTCTGCCAGATTTCTTCCCCCCTTTTAATCTTCATTCTTGGCTGCGTGGCTGGCTTTGCAGTCAACGCTCTGCTAGGGTGCTGGGCTTAACCCCATATTATTATTAATTATGAGCAGTATGGTGGCATTCCCCGCCAAACGCAGAGCCGTGCTGCCTGTACGAGGTGCTACACAGGCACTGAGTGAGATGTGAGGCCAAGAGAGCTTCTGGGCAAAATAGAGAAGGCAGCTGATGCTCATACATTTTGCAGAGCTGGCTCATGGCTTGTCTCAACTGATAGGTGCTGGAAACCCTACACGTGGTCAGGGGACAGCAGAGGAGCCTGGGGGCAGATCACGTCACAGAGAAAAATAATTTTTGCAGCTGGGATGTGTGTTCCTGAAGGGTCTACGGAAAGGAGGCAGGAGGTGCCCTGATGTGCAACCACCACGGTGCTCATCAGCTTTAGCTCTGGGGGCTGTGGCTTTCTGGGATGCCAGAATTTCCCTGGGAAGGAGTTTTTCCCCCAGCCTCACCATGGTAGTGGTATCTTTCCTCCTGCAGGTATGTGGGAAAGCAAAACGGGATGTTCTCATCCTCCCTAAGCTAGGTGCTCAGAGACCAGAGAAGCTATAAGGGATGGCAGGGGTGCTGATACAACTAAATCTTGCCCATACAGGAGCTCCTAGGCCACCTCCAGTCTAGGTCATGGTGAGTACCCCAGGAGACATCTAAATGAAGTCTCCCAAATGCAGCAGTGAGTCCTGTGCTGGGACAGCATTTGGGGTGAGCACATGGGGATGGAGAAGGCTGGAGGAGGCGGCAGGCACAGGGTCTGGGTCCTACTGAGGAAAAGGGATGGCTTAAAAATCAATAGTAGAGCTCATGGTTTGTGGCAGGGTGAGAAGGTAGGAGTGTGAAGTCTGCTTGGAGATGCCATTCCCCAAGCCAGGTCCCTCTAGGATATTGCAGGGAATATAACCCTGAGCCAGGACCCAGGCAGGGGCTGAACATGGTCTGGAGTGAAAGAAACTCAGGTTCTTCTTTTTGATGGGGTCTCAATTTCAGGCGGGACTGACCACTTGGCCGTACAATTGTCTGAAGATAATCATAGTGACTTTAGGCAACACAATGGATGGGAAATCTCTGATTTCTAAGGATCCGCTCAGCACTTCAAATACTCCTTTCTCTCAAATCCCAAGCCGCAAGGAAATGTTTCATATCATCCTGGATCACAGAAATGCATGCTGACAGTTTAACAGCCTGCTTCTTTGCAATGTTTAGGCACGCTCTGTGCCAGGATAACTATTGCCCAACTTCATGCCAAGTTCAGTACATCCTGTTTCTCTTATTCTTTCCTGTCATACAGATCTGGGTAAGCCTGTGTACCCCAAAATCTCCCAGGACCTCCCCTCTCCCCCTCCCCTGTAATTAAACAAGAACTGTTGACAGCTGCTGTCGAAGCCGGTTCCAACTCTCCAGAAATTTTCAGCAAATAATAAGAGAAGCTCTGAAATAAGAAGTCAGATGAATTCAATAGAGGAGAGGCAAATTCTCAGCAGCCCTAAGGGACCTTAGTTCAGAGAAGCGCCACTGACACTACACAAGAGAAAGGAAAAGCAATGCCTAAATTTTTTTCCCTGTCTGGTGAGATACCAGAACCAGCTCACAGTGAAGGGGAGGGTTTTGCAAGACTTTTTTTTTTTTTTTTTGTATTTTTTACCTTCACGGCTGTGTCACTTGCATTGCACAGAGTGTCTGAGCTGGAGCATCAACTCTAACTCAAGGGATTCCATTATGAGAGGGTGCATCCACCATTGCCCGTTGTTGGGCCAGGGCAAAGTCACCAGGGAGACAAATGGGGATAGCTGAGGTATGGAAAAGGGTAACTTTTGGAGTGAACTTTCTGACATTGTTTTCCTTGCCAAGAGTTTGAAGCACCATCGCGTCAGAAAGGATTTGCAGTGGGCATTTTTTTTAAGCAAGGAATTTGACAGATATTCTTGCTCTGCTGAACTTGCTTTGCTGGCTGCTTGGTAAGTCCTTTAAACAATGGTATTGTGATAAAAAATGTCACATAACTAAAAACATCATAATTGCTAAAAACATTCTCATTAACAAAAAAGTTTTCCTTTCAAATTCCCCTATTCAGGCAGCTCTGTAAGCTTTTAAGCCTTCAAGCACCCGTACATGACATCTTTGCTAAGAATGGCTAGTTTACATCATCAAAGAGATTGGAGAGGGAATCTGGGTTTACCACAGACGGAGGGGGAAGTGTTTGATGTTAGCACACACTGAGGTTCTCAACTTCCAAAAGGAACTCCTCTTTTCTTATTCAAACTCATAGGCAAAAGTGGAGAGGCTCAAAAGCTCAAAACCAAGATGCTGGGATGATGCTAAGAGGATACATCAGGAGGATGTGACTTTTCACGTGTGCAAATGCATGGAGAGGTCACATCCCAGGGCTCAGAGCGAATTAGCTGAGTAGGTCAGGAGGAGACATGAAAAATAAAGGGCTTCTGTGTTGTGGAGCATTTACCAGTGAGATCCAGCTATGACCTCAACTGAAATGAACCTTAATTCAGTCCAGATTCTCCCAAATCAAGGTCCACTTAGCATACAGGCTCCAGAATGGCCTATATGTTGTCGTCTGTAGGCATTCAGTAAACAGCTTGACCTTTCACTGCTCCAAATCCAGAAGGCAACATAACAGCCTTCCCAGGATCCAGTGACATGTCGGGGACCATCGCCTCAAGATTAGGTGGGATAGCCAAACCATGCCCGCAATACCATATCCCATCTATATAGATGTGATATTAGCAGAGTGCACTGAGGGTCACGCCCAGCATCATTGAGAAGGATTCTCTACCATCAGTGTGATGCGATCAGGCAGCTGTTATGGCCCTGAGCTTTTCCTGCTCATGAGGAATGCAGTTCTGCATCTCAGCATGGCACTCAAGGCTTAATTCATGCTTATCTCCAAAACATTTTCACCTGCAGGCTTCAAAATTGGTCCCATATCGTAATGCAGGACATGTACTGCTGTGCTAGTCTGGACTAAAACTACCTGGAGGACCCCTCTAGATTTCCTCCCCTCTACCCTAAAACGATTGTTAAGAAAAACTTCCTAGTGTTTCCTTTTACTTTGGTGTGATGCACACACTGCCGATGTCTTTCTGGGCCCTATGATCAAAGGTGGCAGTCACCTCCAACAAAAAAGTGGTGACATTGTGAGTTGTCATCACCTTGATGTCTTTGCAAAAAGGAGTGTGATGTCCATGGTGGGGTTTCTTCCTCTTCACTCTTTGGTCCCCCCCTGGGGTATCTTCAACCCCCTCTCCCCCCAAGCCTGCTCCCTTCTCCCTGGTCCCCAGCACCAGTGGCAGAGCTGCCCAGTGCCCAGCCCGGGCACACAAAGGGCTGGTGTTTGCTGGGCAGTGCCTGCCCGGGGTGGCAGCCCTTGGCCATGCAGGGTGTCTCCAGTGCTGAGCTCAGGCAGGTCAGGCATGAGCCCTTGGCCATGGGACATCCAGCTTAGAGTATGGCAAATCCAGACCCATCCTGAGATCCTGCAGTGTCAGGTCTACACAAAGCACGCTCACTTACCTTCTGTTAGTGGTGCCCAAAATCATATCGAGTGGGCTACCGGGGCTGAATACTCACCAGCACAGGTGACGGGTCAATGTGGCTAGAGAACCTGCCAGAGTAGACGGACCTAAAGAGCAAGGTAATAGGCAGGAAATCACAGATGAGAAATTATGAGAAGAATTTGAGACAATAAAGTATCTCTGTTGATGACTTTGGAGGTGCACAAGAAATGGTTTTACTTTACATCGAAGCTGAAAAAGAACTCAAAAATGAGAAGACAAGCTGGTTGTTTCTGACCCCAAATAATTATTCTAAAAGGGAAGTAAACATAGAAAATATGGAGAATCATATTTGTGACTCACTGACCTGAAACTAAGCAGTTTTGTTTGCATTTTGAGTTTTAAAAACAAAACAGTCAATATGGAACAAATAATTTTTTTCCATTTTCTTGTTTTCAGTTTTGGCCCTTGTCCTTTTAGAAATTTGGGTCATTTTTTTGAATGAAAATACTACTTTGAAACAACCCAAATATTCTTCTTGAAATTGCCCAAGCACAGGTTTTTTATCTTTCTGAAATTTCCCTTTTGTCTCTTCTTTCTTAGCCTAAATTACTCATTAAATTCAATGTGAATTTGCAAATAATTTCAGACTTCTTCCCCACTCCTTTTTTTTAAGGGTATTTACTACTCTCTCTGTATACATATATGTGAATGTGTATACATATCTATATATGGATTGTGATTAATTTCTCAGCTGTGCAGAAAGATTCATAGGGAGACTGAGGCATAAGAGATTGCC
>VFFE01005778.1:92143-110236 GCA_008921705.1 Burhinus oedicnemus
AAGGTGAGGACTGGGAGAGCTGGGTGAAACTCCCTGGCCTCTTTCCATGGGATGCCAGATGAAATAATCCATTAGTGAGCTGGAGGATGTGGTTTATCAAGGAAACACTGAGGGTCCTGGGTTTGCCCAGCCCGGAGAAGGCTGGCAGCTTGCAAAGGGATCTATTTGCTTTCTAACTGCCACCTACAGCAGGTGACAGAAAAGGCAGGGCTGGACTGGAGACGCAGAGCAAAATGGCAAGAGGTGGCAGTCACAGGTTGTAATGAAGGAAATTCCAGCCGGAAATAAGGACAAAATCATCACAATCTGGCTAAGCGCCAGGACTGGGGCCCACACAGGTGGTGTGGGAAATCCTTAAAACTCATATGCGCAAAGTCTCCAGCTGCCTGGTCCAGCATTGAAGTTGGCCCTGCTTTGAGCTGGAGGTTGAACTAGACACCTCTAGAGGTCCCTTTCAACCTATGCTATTCTACAGTTCCATCCGGTGGCACATTTTTTTTTCTTAAAGACACTGAAAACTGACTTCAATACTGCTAGAAATTAGCACAGAGAAGGGTCCTGAGCAACGACTTAAGCCTCCCCCTGCCCCTGGCAGCTTGACGGACATCCAAACTGGTGCTGTGGCATATTTGCTAGAGCTTTTCTTGCAGCCCTTCAGGGAGGGAAGCTCCACATCCCCCGTGGACAGTCTGTTCCAGCACTTCCTAACTTGTTAGAAAACGTTTTCTAACGTTAGACTTGCTTAAATGAGTTTCAGTAAACTTTAAACCCACAAGACTAACAGTTGGCTTGCACTTACTGCTTAATAGCCCAAACCTTCAATGCAACTACCATCTAAAGGCACAGTGAACTGTAGTATCCTGCAGCAGCAAGTTCCACCAGTCCGTTGTGCTCTGCATTAAAAGTACTAATAGCTCCTAACGAAGAATTAAAAAGGGCAAGAGGGAAGCAATTCTCCATGTGTGCTCTTCCTGATTACAACCCCTAAAACTTGCATAGAAAAGTCATCACTCTCCTGGCTTCAGCTGGGATAGAGTTAATTTTCTTTCTCGTAGCTGCTGTGTTTTGGCTTTGGTGTAAGAGGAACGCTGAGGAATGTTGATAACACACAGTGTTTCAGTTGTTGCTAGGTAATGTTTATATTAGTCAAGGTCTTTTTCATGTTTCCATAGAAGCTGAGAGGGAGCACAGCCAGGGCAAGCTGGCCAGGAGGATATTCCATACCATAGACGTCATGCTCAGTATATAAATGGGGTTGTCCTGAACGCAGGAATCTGCAATCACTGCTCAGGATGGGCTGGGCAACCGATCATCAGGTGGTGGGAGTGACTTGTTTTGTATTACTTTGTATACTCCTTTACCATTATTATTATTATTATTATTATTATTATTATTATTATTATTATTATTATTATTATTATTATTATTATTATTACTTTCCTCTTCCGGTACTGTCTTTATCCCAACCCACGAGTTTCTTTTCCTTTCCCCTCCTTTTCTTCCTCTTCTCCCTATGCTGCTGGGGGGTTAGAGGGGAGTGAGCGAACGGCTGCATGGTCCTGGTTGCTGGCTGGGGCTAAACCACGACAATTACTCAAATCCGTCTCATACTAGATATCTCTAACATGCGGAAACAGAGCTCTGTGACTCAGAGAAACTTGTTCAATGTCCAGTGATCGTGTGCATCTTGCCGGTATGGACGCTAGGCGCAACAGGTGAGACTTATCAGAGCTATTTCCCCATAGGACCTACTAAAGCAGAGAAAGAGGCATTGCCCAGGAGCTGTTTGTCACGTCTTTTTCATGTATCTATTTCCAGATGAGATGGATTGCTCCACAGTAATGTTTTTTCCTCTCTAAAAAGGCATGAAGAAAGCTGTCTTGGAGGAAGGTGCCTATAGTGTTGATTTCCAAGCATTAGCAAAATGAGCCCCAGCCCACGTATGCCACATAGATGGCAAATAGGTCATCATAGAGAAATGAGCACAGCAGTGTGGGCTGTGGGCCTGGAAGGTCTAGGAGCTCAGGAGAAAAGACCCGGTAGAGTACTTGGAGCCAATGGAAAATACTGTATTTTGAGAAATACTGCAATCAATAGGGAGGATTTTTTTTCCGCGGAGGTTGTGCTAAAGCAATTCTTTGGTGTGCTATTCAGGGGACTACTTGGTGCAAGTACAATGTGTTCCTGAGCAGAACTGGCCAAGGAAACCTTTGCAAGGAATTTTTGGGTGGGGGTCTAAGGCTGGCAGACACTAAATGCACCATCCAAGGCTATTCAGAGAGTCTATGACAGTCAGAGTATTAAACGTATTTCTCCAGTTGTTCAAATTGTTCCAGACTAGTGGTCTAACCCCAAATCATCTCTCCCATCATTAAAACCCCTCATAGGTTGTGACTTAGAAGGAGCAGGGACGTTTATATGTCTGTCCCTTATCCCCTTGGGTACAGTAGTATTTGCTACCTGGCCTAAAGCGCTGGCATTAGTTCAGCTGTTAGGAACCAGTGAGTCTCACCCCAGAATCAACTGCAATTTCCTAGTCAGCGCGCAATTCACTTAAATCCCACACTTCTTTTGGAAGGGTGTTGACATTTACTTAGCTGCTTGTCGAATGTCTGGAGACGTTAACATCTCAAACAAGAGCTGTTGTCATTAAAGGAACACAGACTATTGCAAAGACAGGTAGTTAGCATGACTTTGGGAGAGGTGTCTGATGAGAGGGTATTTTATGTGTGCCTGCATTTCCCTCCAGCTCACAAGGAAACGGTTGGTGCCAGGGTAGCACATCAGATGGCAGAGGATTTTTGTGGGATAAGCAGAGAACATTCGGATCGGGAAGACCAGCAGAGATGTGGAAAAAGCCCTGTCTCTGTCATTCAAGTGACATGCTCCGTTACCGAAAGAAGTATCAATGACACTCAGATTTGGCTCACCTAGTCAGCATTCAGGTGCCTAATGAGAGTTCCTAAAATGGGAGAGAAACAGATGTTTCCAGGAACCAGGCATCTTTGCTACTTCAGGATGAGCTGAGTTGCCTCCTTGTGGTATAACCCTTAGGACCTAATTAGTCTTTGTGCTCCTCAGTTCCCATCGTGAGAATACCATTACTGTGATTTCTGCATTGAGCCTGGGCCTTGGGCTGGTTTTTATCATCTATGAACATCTCCAGTTGAGAGACCTCTTGACACCACCCTCCACAAACTAACTCCACATAAACTATATCCCTGTCCCCAGGAAGTCCAGTCCCTAAGCCTGACCCTTCAAGCCCCACAAGCCTGAAGGCAGTGGACCAAGCTCTGGGGGAGCTGCAGAGACCCTGGCATGGACCCCACCACCGCAGGGCTTCTGACAGCCAAAGCAGATGCTGAGCGTACAGCCCCATCTCCAGGGCTGTGGCACCACCGTGAAGGTTTGTGCAGGCGTGGGCAGCGCTATATGCTTGGGCTGGAGTTTCAGAGCCCTGTGATTTTAAATCCCCTATGTCTCATTTTCCAAGACCCAGCCACTAACAGGGGGGCTCTTTCCCTGCAGGCTGAGGTTAATTGGCTTGTGCTTTTAAGAGGATAAAGCTGCGGAGACTCGGAGTCAGGGCTGTTCTCCAGATTTCCATTATAATCTACATTGCAGGAAAATAGCTTTCCTGATCAAATCATCTGTCCTCTCAGCACAGAGGATAAAGAGCTGGTGATGTGGGAAATCTGCAAAGTGGGAAATCTGCAGAGTGTCCGTGCACGACCTTGCTGGACAGAGGAGGAAGAAGAGGCAAAGACTTTTCTTGGCTGTAAGGTGGCATGAGTGAGGTGCACGAAGGCCACCCTGCCCTTATCCAGTGTCCTGGGAAGGAAAGGAGGACACGCTTGGAGCAGCTGATCCACAGCAGCAGCAAACAGTATTAGGGCCATTTCTGAGCCTGGTGTTATGCACCTCCTGACAACCAAATGGGGAAACAAGCTGGTACATGAGACTGGGAACTCACTGGGAAACGCTATGAGTCCTGGGACCAAGCCCACAAACCAGGTAGGACTTGTCTCACTCCTGGCCCTTGAGAACTGGCTGAAGCTTGTCCAAGTCAAAGCCAGGTTTCAAATACCTGTGGGAAGGAGGGCGAAAAGGAGGGAGGAGAGGCTCTGGGAAGCAAGAGGTGGTGGTGGTACCTCCCCCAGAGCTGGAACTGCTTCTTCCAAGGCTCGTTCTTCAGAAAGCCTGGAGGGTTGCTTTCAGGACTGATGGCTATTTCACAAAAGAAGCAGATACCTGGAGACAAACCAAGCGTGAGGAGAAGGACTGGGAAGAAGCTAGTTTGGGATAGAGCGTTTCACCTCTTCATCCCCACCTGTGGAAAGGCAACAGTGAGATTTATTTTCCAGATTTGGCTGTTTCAAACTCTTTGTTTTGCTCTTGGTCAGCACGTAGCTCACTAGCCAACCCTCATCCCAGCAGAAACTGCAAGGAAAGTTTTTTCCCAGTCACCCGTAACACTCGTGGTGCTTTCAGCTCCCATCTCTAGAAATGCTTACTAGTGTACTTGGCCTTGCACAGTTGGCACCTGGACATCCATGTGGACTCCCACTCCAGACCTGGTTCTCACAAACACACAGCTGCTCACCTGTACTTTCCATACAGCAAGCTGTTACTGCACAGAAGATAAATATGGGTAGCATTCAAAGCAGTTCATTTAATTATTTTGGCTGTCCCAGAAATTCCTTTTTTGGGCCACTTCTGAAAATGAGAGCAAAAAGTCTCTTCAAAAACAGACAGGACCAAAACATCCTAGAACTCAAAGCCTATGATGAAGTTGCTCAACTTCTTGGGTTTTTCCCAGTGTGGAATTTGGATAATGAGGTAAAGTCTCTGTGCTCAAAGAACAATTAAGACTGGCCTTGCTATCTCTTGTGCAGGTCGAGGGAGTGGAGACTGTCCTGGCCAGCACGGGGTGCAGGGCCCTGCGGAGGCAGGACAGCCCTGCTTTTGTCAGTGAAGACAAGATAACAGGAACTTGTGTAGTTCTTTGTTTCTTTGAAGGCTATCGTGCCCGATGACTGACCTCTGCTCCATTACCTGTGAAATGCATATTAAAGTTGACACCCCTGCATATGCTAATGAAGATTATCGAGATCATGCTAAACATATATGACTATAGCACTCGTCTCTCCACCCAAATCATACTATACGTCACCTAGGGGAGGGAAACCTTGTAATTTTGGGGATAAAAAGATGGAGAAAATGACTTAAATTAGGAGAGAAGAATCTCAATACCTGACGGAGCAGCCAACGGGCTGCGTTCTCTTCCTCCACCCCGGGCAGGGACACCTTCTGGGGAAGCGCTGCGCCTTTCACCCGCTGGTGAATGTTACCCCCGGGTTGTTGTATTATTATCATTATTTTTGTTAACAATATTAACCTTGATTAAATAGCGCTATTGTAGTCAGTGAATTTATCAATGGCAATCTCGAATCTGGTCTGTTGCTCTCAATAGAATAATTAATGTAAATTTTTGTGAATCTGACTCAGTACAAGTCCTTTGCGGGGACTCATAGACAAATCAGTGAAAGTCCTGGGACTCTGACAGACAAATATCGAAACTGCATTCCTTTTAACGCGCCACCCAGTACCAGTTGTGAAGGCTGCAACCTATTTCCTACAGAAAAACACGAGTAACTTGCAGTCTTCAAGTCCCTGGCAACAAAAAAATGCATGACATCATCTGTGTCGAGATGGTCCCAGAAAACAGGAGTCCTTGTTTTCGTTGTGCTGAGGCCAGGAGCTGGGAGGAGCTCACTTTCAGCTGCGAGGCTGAGAGTCGAGTTTGCCTGGAGCATCTTCCTCTGAAGTTTCCTTTCTGAGGCCACTAGTTCAGACTCACTAGAAAAGGGACTCAGCTTTTGCCTTCTCCTCCAGCCATTACATGACACGCTTCAAACAACCATGAAAATTGTCACCAAGACCGACAGAGCTTTTGCCGTGTACTACAGGTGCAAATGTACAGAAGAACCTCCCCTTCTGAGCATCCTACTGTTGCTTCTTGACACTCAAACCGGTCACTTACCTCACCTCTGCAGCTCAGCCCTTCAGCTTCAGGGAACTGAAATCTAAAGACCAGCTCTACCCCCCTCCCCATCCATCCTATAGCAGCGCTTAAGACTGGGAGGAAAAACAAATGTTGAGATTTCTCACTCTCACACAGCCATATTTTCTCGCTGCTAGGCTTCTACCCATAAAGATTACAAGATGTGTGTCACAAGGGTGATTTGTAAAAGGAGAGAAGATGTTTACCTACGGTAAATTACAGTCTGCTTTTTTGTGTTCTCCTGAAATTTCAATTACTGAGCTATTCTTTTATTTCTGGCTTTCCTATAGGTTTTTCTCATTTAGAGCACCACAGTTCAAGTTTGTTCCTGTGTATCTTAAGGTTTTATACCACCCTCATTTTGTCTCAGGGCTTTATACTCCGCATGTGAGTGTTTCTCTCCCTGTATTCACATTTTCTGCTTTAAGCTATTATATATACATCTTGCTCTTGATTAAGTTGCTGCTGCAGCTACAGCACAGACTGTTTGGGTTCAGGAACAGGACTGCAGGCTTTCTGAGATATTGCAGCTCTTCCCCTCCATGGCACATCACTTTCTGACCTGAACTGCCAACACCCTCACTGGGAAAAGCGGTCAGTGTAGCAGAAAAGGAGGATTTTGAGGGAGGAATGGTGTAACAAGCTTGGTTACACTGTGGAGACCTGGCTGCAGAGACTGACAGAGCAGAGGACTGACACAGACCCAGTTCCCAGCAGGGAAAACTCTTTGCCTGTTCACTAGGACTCAGACAGAATCCATAGCAAACAGGACAGACTTTTTATCAGTTTCCCAGCCTGTAAAATTGCCTCCTTTTTCTGGCTGAGCAAGCTTAATAATAATTTCTGGACTGTAGGTCAGCCCTAAGATCAAGAGAGTTTAATACGCTTGACATGCCCAAGCCCAGCCTGGTAGGTATTTAAGTGCTAGTTATCTCTTCCTTAGTCACTTAGGGACTGTCATCAGGGCTCTCCAACGTCATACCCAATTTTGCATGGTTTCCATGCACATTTTGCAAAAAAGAATACATCATTTTGGCCAAGAATTGGACTTATTCTGATTATTGTGGTGCTTAATAATCTCTACTCTGTCTCTGTTGGACCATAACTCTGACCATACCACATCTTGGCCAGTTTCCTAGTGTTATTGTTGTTTGAGATAATGTTTATGATTGAGTTCAGCAAGTACATTTCCTTATCTTTCCACATGTTTATGAATGCCAGTATTTGGAGTCAGTCCAGCAGAATCCCAGGGTGATTTGTCAGAGACAGGCCAACAAGAGAGTATGAAAAGGGAAAAGGTGATGGCAATGGCAACAATATGTAATTTCTTCCACAGGGCATCCAGCATGAATACATGGCGGTCAATAACTTCCAGGCATTGCAAGCTCTGAATTGTGGAGTCCAGAAAGAAACTAAACAGGTAACGTCAAAAAATGACCTGTGTACACTGGGTCTAGTGGGAAAACTCTGCCCTATTGTGTTCTTCTTCATAGGACCTGTGGAAGCACAGAAGACTAGAAATGAGCTCAGTAAAAGATACGTAATATTCATGAAACAAATTATTCTAATACAGGTGGATTTCTCATTAGCTATAGACTATTGAAGTCATTTTGGAGGCAGTGCTGAAATCTGAACACATCTGGGACCCTCTTCATGGTAATCTGTTATCAGGAGTGTTGACCTGGTCTTCAATCATAGCAAGATGAGGATTTCAGCGGCATGCGCTATGGTAATGATGGAAGGACTGGACAACAGTTAAGGATATAGAGCTCTCTGACTTGTTGTGCAAACTTCAGGATATTGGTAAAGGATGTTCCCTATTCCCCCTATCTGCAAAGTGGGAATGGCAGAACAGACTTATCAGAAATTTTGGAGAACTTTGCAATTACCACATGCAAAATGCTTTCAGATTCTGGGGTGAAAGAAATGGGAGATGAGCAAAGCATCTTCCTCACTAAACTCCTTAGCCATGGTAATTCTACACGGTCATCATTCACAGGAAGAATGTTTTATTTAGGAAGGAATAATCACATCTTGCTGCCAAAACATGAAATCCAATTATGCTGTGAACTAAAGGCTGTTTTAAAGGGTTTATCATTTTTCAGCTTTAGCCTCATCAGCTGCAAAAGCGGGTTTTCTTCCCTTCTTTCCTTCACTTTTGAATGGGTTTAGTCTCTTCTTTTCCCCTTTCCATCTTACCCGAGTGCCAAATTTCCCTTCTCTATGACAGAGTTAACAGTTAGACTTTGCTTTAGATTTTCTCTCACACCTTCAATATTTCCCCCGAAAATCAAGACAGCCTTGTTAGCCCTGCTCTGGCTTTATTGTTTTCCATTGACTATGAAATGCAAAACCATGGGAGTGTTGAAAATGGGGTTTTCTGCCTGCTTCCTCCTCTTGAACAGACTTTGTGGCTAGACTTTGGGTCTAGTCCTTGTAAAATATCCATCCATGGGGAAATTACATTCTTAAAGCAGTCATTTAAAGATGTGGTGCTTCCTTTTCTTTCCCCTGTTTCCTTTCTCCTTTCCCTTCCCCTTTTCTTTTTTCCTTCTCGCTTGAACAGTAAATAGCATAGCTACCTAAGTATGAAAATAGAAAGGGTGTTTACGGTGTCTCAAGCTCCTCTCTTTCCATGACATTAAAACAGAAATACAAAACTAAAGGCTCAGCAAGAATGAGAATTTAAAGGCAGAAAAACTGGGTTTCTTCCTGTTGCTGCCACAAATTTTTGATATGAACAAAGGTCTGGGAGATATGTCATTGAGAAGTGCTCCTGAAAATAAGACAAGAAAGGAGATGAGATGAGGATGGGATCTGGGAAAAGTCTGCTGCTCCTGAGAAGCCAGTTTCAGATTTGAAGGGAAAAATGTCTCTATCGCTTGTCAGTAGTGGATAAGGCAAGAAAACAGTTGCTTTAAAGAACAGCAAGGATGGTTCAGAATAAGAAGCTGTCTTCTGGCGCATTGGTGTTTACAGAGATTGGCTGGGAGGTGATGGCAGTGGGTAGAGCTGCCACCCTTGAAATGCTGAAGACATGCATCTGTCAGGAACTAATTAGGTGGAAATGACCCTGCTTTGCTATCTCTCAACCTCTTTGCAGCCCTAATTTTCAATGACTGAGGAAGTCCCTTGCTGGGTGAAGTCTCTCTGTAGCAGCCTTTGCCTATGCAGATTGTAAATCCTCCTGTCCAAGTCCTACCCCACCCTTCCCTTGCACAATGACTCTGTCCTGGAACTGTAGGGTCTTTTTTACTGGTTGGAGACCATGTCATTTCCAAATATATAACAGTTGAGTCTGTGTTGAATCAGTGATCCCTCTTCTTTCTCTTCATGACTTCATTAACAGTGACACTCTCAATGGGGCTGAGACTCAAGTCAGGAGTGCAAATTAATACCATAACGGCATCCAGTTATAATCACAAGCAGCAGTAGGAGACCCTGAGAGACAGAGATATCAGTATGTTCAGACATGTACTAGACCGGACATTTGACAGCTTTCACATGAACGCTGCTCCTTGTGGAGGTGGTTTTTCTTTTCCTGTAGAATAGAATGGAGAGCTCCTGAAACCCAAACAGGATTCACAACCCAGTGCTCAAAGATCCCAGGACTATTGCTGAGTCTTCTTTACCTTCAGCAATAGAGACATTTGGCTTCTCCTGTTCCTGTAGTTGCAGTAGCCCTAGTCAGAATCCCATGACAGTTGGAAAGCTCAAGATGGATGAGCTCCAAGCCTTTCCTCCCTGAATCCTTGATTCATTAGTTAATGTCTGAAAAGCACTTTGGAGCTCAAGAGTGCTAAGTGCTATTATTATTAGAGACCTCTCATATGAATGTTGATTGAAAAAGATAATTGTTACCTTTCATTCCTTTTTTTCATTCCATTAAAAAGAATGGTAACTGACTTCCTCCAGCAGTAGAAAGGAAAAGCTGGATGCAGTAGTGGCACAAGAAGATGGTGGTGTAGTCCTGATGCATAACACTAAAAAAGGAAAAAAAAGGGGAAAAACAGAATGGAGGCCTCCATCTGCCAATGTCACAAGGACATAACAGAATTTATGGAACAGGGCTTCTACTGTATGCACTTCTGGGCCATTTCAGTTCCTCTTACATAAAAGAGAAGGAATTATCTATTCATGTTTTGACAGTCTATTCAGCTGCCCTCTCACAGGTATAGTGTCCCAGAGTCATTGGGTTACTCTGTCTGATACTCAGAAGGGCAGGGATGTCTTGTATGTCTTGCTCCCTACCAGCCTGGCCTGCATGGATGCCTCTCATGCTCCAGGTCACCTCACATAGCACTGGAAGCCTATATGAAGACAACTTGATCAATCCCAGGATGCTTAGAGAGCAGGGATGGGATTCAGCTGGCTAAATGTAGGGGTCTTTTGTCATTTTAGACACTGAGGCATATCCCACCTGGCCTTCAGTTGCCACTGCAGAATGATAAAGACCTTAAAGTCTTGCTTCGTATCTGCCAGCTCCATCCTAGTGGATTGAAGATCTTCAGGCACATCAAACAGTCAGAGGAGTTCAGGGAACTATCAACTTTATTCTAGAGTATATGCCTGTTTTGGTCAGTGAACCTGCAATGACTCCACTGGTTATGAGGAGAGCTCAGACATTCAGCTCACATGGAGACATCTGAGCTGTGGACACTCTTGGCATCTGAATCTGAACTGAATCCCACCTCCACGGCATAGACATCTCCACCAAATCAAGGCACTAAAGAATCATAGAAACATAGAATCATAGACTACCAGGCTGGAAGGGACCTCAAGGATCATGTGGTCCAACCTTTCTTGGCAAAAAGAAGGCGGCTGATACTACAACTACTTCAAAGAAGAAGTCAGCGTTAGGCACAGTTGCTTTTGTCTTAAGGCTGATCACTAAAATCAGGGCAGGTGTCCAAAGACTCTGCAGTCTCTACAATCATGGAGGTATTCTGAACTTGACTGGGTGAGATCTTAGGGAACTAGATCTAATTGGCACTGCATTTGGGGGAGCTGGACAGGGGTGGACTAGAGACCTCCTAAGGTCTTTTACATCCTTAATTATTCTGTGATTCTTGGATTGGGAAGACAAATTGGACCTCTGGGTATCCACCTCTTTGCATTTACTGTAAAGGTAGACAAGGGAGAGGCTAATTCAGACAGAGCAATCTACACCAGAGACATATGAAGTTAAGTGGATGCAATACCATGCAATTAGCTTGAATGTCCTTCACAGCTGTAAATCAAGGCAGGCTTGTTACAGGCGGGAGAGGGGGGGAGTGGATCAGGGCTTGCTACTAAAGATGGATGCATCACTCCTGGGGGGACTTTCTCTCTCTCTACTATGAGCAGATAGAGTTTGGCTAGCTAGAATAAGCTCGTATTTTTGCATGGAGAAAAGGAGGGAAAAGCATCTATCCATCTTTTGTCTCTAGGAAGTTCTGTCATGCTGGATTTGGAGGATTTTGTGTGCTTGTGGCAGCTGAGATTTAACCTGAAGCTCTAGGCAGGAAATCCTGAACTTGCCTGAACTATATGTCCAGTGCTCTCCCGACCTTCCTGTATGCACAAGTTCTGAGACACTTGAATGCACAGAAAGGTGAACTCTAAGGCTTGAAACACGTTCAGACCTGGAAGATAAGCAGATACCCACTGGAGAGCTGCAAGCCAGATGTCAACTGAGATTCAGCTAGTTGGAGACTGCCAGCCCGTAAAAAGTAAAGATGAAAGTTCTTACAGGGCACCATCTAATTCCCATTTAGTACATTGCAGAACAAGTCTGACTGCTCAGGTTTAGTTGCATCCAGGTCTCGTCTGACTCCACATCGTGGTCTTCTTCAGCCTACGCAGGATTTCCATGGAAAGGAAGCAAAAGAATGTGACCCAAAGAGGAGCCACAATGCTCTTTGCATTGATTCCTATTCAGTGGGGACAAAGACAGTCAGAAATCTCCTGCAAGGTACATGTAGCTTGTCCTGGGACCACAGAAATAGCCGTGCCTCAGCTGGCCTTAAGACACACTGGACCAAACAGCCAGACACGGTGCAAAAATAATGTTTAAACACAGCGGGAAAGAGCAATACTCTTCCCCTGAAGCCCTATAGTTTCTCTCGCCCCGTATCCCCAACAGCAGTATTGCCCTCCCTCTCTCCAGCTTCATTTCCCCTCCGATGGTTTCACCAGACTGGCACTTGCCTTTCAGCCTTCCCCATGGAAGCAAGGAACGAAGTCAAAAACCTTCTTCAGCTCTCATTGATCATCCCTGCCCAGATCCTTTCACTTTGGGTTAATGGGGCCCGGAGATGCTCATTTTGCACAGCTGTCCTCTCGGAATGAATATCATTTACACAGACCAAAGATATTACTCTCACAAAATAAATTTGCTAAACTGCTATTGCCCTATCTTCCCATTTTATCGAGCTGGGGTTGCATTAACATTAATGAGATGTTAAAGGAGAAGGAAGAAAGAAAAAAAAGAAGAAAGAGAAAAAGGTCTTCCTAAGCAAATAATAACCATTCAGTCACAATTCAGAGGAAAATTATGGTTCTTTTACATGTTTGAATCTTTCCACTGGATTTCGCTCTTGGTTTTCTAAATTATGTGCAAATAATGGAAGTCCATACATATATATGAATGTGCATTGCAAAGTTAAAATGTTTTCTTAGCCTGAAAATTATTTCGTCTTTCAGTGAGTCTGTATCCTGGTTCTTACTCTCATTCTCTTTCTCTGTGTGCAATGCTGGTGAGGGGAAATTCCTCTTTCTTCCGGGGACCAGCCTTGGTTGTCTAGGACAAAGAAGACATTTCATGACTCAGTGAACTTTCTGCAGGGACAACACAGAAATTCCTGGTCTATAGAAGAATGCCCCAAAAAAATCCAGGTCCCATTGCATTGCATCCTTCGTTGCCCTCCTGCGATGTAGCTGATATTGCACAGCATTCTTAGGAAATCGGAATAAACGCTGCAGTCAAAGTGCAAGGCTGGGCATGCAAGTCAGGAGGCCTGTTCCTGAGGCCAAACCCCTTGTTTGGACCTGGCTCCTTGGGCATGGCAATGCACACAGGAGCTGCTCCACCATTCAGTTGAACCCCATCAATTTTTATCATCCTCATTGGTGGGACTGCACAGCGCAACTGCCTGGCTTTGCCCATGCCAACTGCTGTCCCTGCCTTGGAAGTCCATGTGCAGGCTGTCATTATGATCCAGAAAAGCTTTGGTTTATTTTCAGTCTACACGTCTGTTTCCCTGCTGTCTTCCTCTCCTGTTCCGCCAGGTTGGCAATCAACTGCAAAATATACAGCTCACATGAAGCGGCAAAAAGTACAGATGTAAACAGAAAATTGTAAGTTGCTTGGATTTTCTTGACAAACAATCCTAAGGGGATTCATTCCTACGTTATGGATGGGCTCAGGCTGTGCACATCACGCTGGGGACGTGACAAGGTGTTGTGAGAGTGGGCAACCAAAGCTCTAATCCTCGCCCATCCCACTTCAGAAAAACAGGCTAACAGCACTTGATCTAAAGGAGAACTCTGCTGAGACAGACACTTCAATGATAGGTCTGTGCTTGTTTTGTAAAACACTAGTATATGCTGGGTTGCTTAAAAATAAACAACATTTTGTAAGAAAGTTCAAGCTGGGATTTCCCCTTCTCCCAGGAAAAAAAAAAAACAAAAAACAAGCAAACACAAACCCCCAAAACCTCATGGCAAAAGCTGTCTTAGGGAAATCAACTTGCTCTATTCTCTTGGAACAAGAAAGCATTTCCCTCAAGCATCCCCCAAGATGACAACAGACTCAAACCCTCTCCCTTCTGGGACAACGGATGAGGACACAGCATCTCCCTTGACTTTGATGTGTTATCTTTCGTTACCTTTTTCTGTCATAATTTCCATGTGTATTTAGAAGCCAGATGATGTACCTAAGGAATACACATTGGTTGCTCGTAGAGAAACAAAACAGTCCAGCATGGTAGATGTGCACTGAATTTATCATTAGAACTGAAGAAACACTGTCTCTTATTCCCAGTCTCACCTTCAGCCCATGTGGACTTCCAAAGGACCCTTCACTCTCTTCACAGAGGCAGATACCCAACTTTGGCAAAGTCACTCAGTGATCATGTTCCACAGTAATAATTCCCTTATTTAGTCTTCTGCAAACTACAGGAACGACCTCTAAACATGAATAATCACAAATTTGATGCATTACATGGAACACGTGATGCTCTGGACCTATTTGAAACCCTGTCCAAGGCTTGAGAAAGCAACCTTGGTTTCCCCGTGAATTTTAACCCATAATGTCTTCCTGGATCATGACCACAGATTTGCCCTGGACTGAGCCTCAGGACTCCTCAGAAAGTCTGGAATTTGCCCCCATCCTGCTGCAAATGAGGTCTACCAAAAATGTTGTCCTATTAAACCTAGGTTCACACAAACTAGCTTTTCTTTCCAATTTATTCAAAGCCTCCATTTGAAATCCCTGGGTAGATCCACTCCAGACCAGAGGTCACAGGTTCATTCTCAACTTCTTCATTTTTTAATAAAGTTCTCAGTAAGCCTCACCTTTGTTTCAAAGCTTGTTACAACATCCCCGCACCCTGGAGCTTTTCATAGCTTTGGGTTTCCAAATGAAAGCCTAAAGCTGGTTCATTGTTTCACAGCCCTGTTCGAATCTGACCTAAGCCCCAAAGCCTAGGATGCAAGGCAGTGTCAGGATTACTCCTGCATTTGGCAGGAAAAATACATCTGAAAAGAACAATTAACACTTTGTTAATGTGCCAAGGAACAGACTGATCTGCATGTTGGCCAAAGGCAACTAGCAATTGCTGTCTACCTTGATGTGTATGTGCTAATGTGGGGCAGTTCTGATAGCAGAGCATATTCTTAGCCTTAAAGCACAACGGCAGATGAGAGGTCCTCCTCTAATTTCCCATCCTCTCCATTAGCAGGAAGAACAGATAAAGCCAGCAGCAGAACCCTGCAGTCTGACTCCTACCTGGCAGATAATAATGTAAATTGCAGCAACAAAAGTGGTAAAAATTCATGGCAGGAAAATAAATGAATGGGGTTGATCTCAGCTCCATGGGACACCACCAAATGCTACCCTCAAGGGATACTCAGGTCCTGTTCAGATCTCTGCTGCTTTTAACATACATGGAGTTGCAGACCGCCATCAGTGCCCTGTGATGTCGCTATCACCAAAAGTGGTACAACACCTCATCCAAGAATAAAAGAGTTTTTTGCAAGTTTCTCCAAACCATTTCTGATGGCGTGTTCGGCATTCTGTGTCCAGCTGGGAAAGTTCAAAGATGTCTGACAGATCCCAGGGCAGATCCCAGACTACTGTTGCCACGTGTGTCTACACCAGCATCCTGCTTTCTGTTCCCCACCACCAAAGCTTTGCCTCATCCAGACCCTGATGCATACCCTTTAACGCCAAGCAACGTTGGTGGATATTCAACTCGAATCAGCCCCGTTTCCCTGATGCCTTCACAGAATCACAGAATGGTAGGTGTTGGAAGGGACCTCTGCAGATCATCTAGTCCAGCCCCCCTGCCAAAGTAGGTTCATCTAAAGCAGGTTGGACAGGATCACATCCAGGCGGGTTTTGGGTATTTCCACAGAAGGATACTGCACAACTCCAGTGGTCTGTCACCTTCCTCTTACCCTAGGGCAGGTTGTTGCTCCCCTCCTGCTTCAGGATTGTTCCCTCCAAGGGATGTACCCATCATGCCCCTGGCTAATTGAGTGACGCACGGAGAGAAGACACAATCATCTCTTGATGACTCCACGGTGGGATCGTACTGTCCACAGCAGAAGATGCTGGCTTGCCTTATCTTTCTTTTCATTTAATCTCAGGCCTCCCTGCAAAACCTCAGAGTTGAAGAAAGGCAGTGAGCTATAAAGCAGAATTTCGCCAGCAAAGATGCAGTTCTACAACATCCATTCAAGATGGAATAGAAGTCACTACAATAATAAAGATGGATAGGTGGATAGACAGACAGACAGATGTATGGATAGACAGATAGATAGATGACAGTCTGTATCCTGTATATTAAAGCCGCAGACAATCTATCATCCAGTCTCCCTCCCCTTTTTTATCCCTCCCCTTTCTTAAATTATGCCTATTGCTCCAGTGAAATTTATTACAATGTAAGAAATAATGACTTTTTAAAGATATTTTTTACTTTTTAAGCAGAGGTGTGAGGGCTCCCTGAAAACAAATGGATGAAGATGTGAAAGCTTATTGGATTGTCATGTCGGATACATTATCCCCAGGGCTCTGAATGAAGAATTAGACCATGGAGATCTTATTTGACATTAGATGTTTCAATTTCTCCAAGAACATTAGGCATGTTGGATTCAGCACTGAATTCAATAATAAACAACCACGCTGACCCTCCCCCCTTCCCCTTTTACCCCTTAGCATTTTAAGTCAGAGACATGTTATTAAGATTTATTTTACATTTTTATTATTGCACTCACAAGAAAAGAGAGATCATATTTGCATAATTCATTTTTATACAAACCTTTATGTATTACTTACAGCTGCCGAGTCTCCCCCCTTTAATATATATGTTTATATGGCAGTAAAACAATGACATTCGAACAATACACAGAAAATGATTTACTTCAACCCTGCAGGTATTGCTGTATATTTATTAACCCCTGGGAATTATTTTGATTGAAATCCCTTTGGATAATGCTCATTAAAAGACCGAGGCCATGTACTTTCTAGTAGCTTTGCAGATAGAAGGCAAGAGTTTAGCATCAGACCCTCCTGGGGTGACCAGTGAATGGCCATTTGGCCATGATGGTTGTTGGGCCACTTTTATTGCTAATGCATCTAGTTGGGACCACAGTGCTGAGTGCAGGGTGAATGCTGAGACAGTCCCCGGGACAACGAACACGGAGGATGAGCACCAGACCACCCTGCATGATGCACAGTTACGAGCATTACCCGCGGAGGTCTCCATATCCCCCAGGCCAGACCAACATGGCCACATGCACAGCTCCTCACTACCCTGTTGAGCCCCATGGACATATACCCCATGCTTTACCAGACCCAAGTCCACCTTCGCCACCTCACCTCCCAAGAGCTGCTCGGAGCTGGCTGCGGCGGACTACTTTGTTCACTAGTAGCTCTCCTGGTCCTTTTCCTAGGTAGACACCCTCTCCCCCAGAAACACACACAACCATGTACCCCAGACTCCTTTTCTCTGCGTTTTCACATGCTGCAGTCAGTGGTGGTGCTGGTGGTGGTGGTGATGAAGGTGGTTGTCATGGTAACTCCCTTTTCCCCTTCTGCTAATTCTGCAGGATTTCTTTCTACGGAATCGGTTTGTGAATGTGCTTCCTTTTCTTGCTCACCCTTTAAGATAACAGCTATCAGGAATATTTCAGGAATGTAAAATTTGCCAGGCTAAGGGCTTCTCTGAGGGGGTGATCCTGAAACGATACCTACTTCTGACTGCTACACCCTCCAGGTGCTTTCAAAGGCAGCATGAGAAGTCTCCAGGCAGAAGCATCTCCCAACCAAAGAAGTTCCTCCCTCATCCCCAGCTGGAGTCATGATGGGTTCTGTCCCTTACACTTGTCAAACCTAAAGAAACTCCCACCCTCTCCTTCACAGTCTAGTCCTCCTTCGAGACCTAAATTCATGGTCTTCTTGACATACTGGGGCAGAGCGTTCCACAGGTTAGTTATGGATTAACCAAACGCAGCATTTAGTTTCTCGCTTTACCATTGCTGCTCTCATTTGAGAAGAGGCTTAGGCTTCTCTATAATAATCAGAATAAGAGATATGCCCGTTCTCTTTATTATCGGTTATTTTAGATATCTTATTTTACTTTCTAAAAACATCTTTCCTAATAGTTTCCAAGGTCTTTGTCTGGTTGTTTCAACATAGACTGTCTGTTGCGTTGGCTCTGTGGTATCATTACACACCTGTAGTGTTTTATCAATCACTCCCACACCAGTCGTCTGTGGTACAACATTGCTGGAAGAAGTCTAGAGATGCAGTTGGGCATTCATCT
>VFFE01005779.1:0-12503 GCA_008921705.1 Burhinus oedicnemus
GGCTGCTCTCCATCCCTTCATCCCCAGCCTGTGCTGATACTGGGGTTGGTTGCCCCGATCCAGGTGCAGGACCCTCCGCTTGGCCTTGTTGAACCTCATGAGGTTCACATGGGCCGGCTTCTCCAGCCTGTCCAGGTCCCTCTGAAGGGCATTCCGACCCTCAGGCGTGTCAACCGCACCACTCAGCTTGGTATCATCAAACGCCATCCACCCATCCATCTCAGGAAGGGAAGGAGTGGCAGTGGCTCCCACGTTGCTGCAGCATCCCTGGTCTATTCCGCCTCAGGGATTTCTGCTTTTCTCACCCAGTGAAACGGCGCTGCCGAGCCGCCCCGGCACGTCGGTTTGCTGCTGGCGAGCGTGCTAGGATTACCGCTCCGGTGAGTCAAGCCTGAGGTGGCTGGGTAAGCATTTCAAAGCGACACAGCATTTACAATTAACAAAAGATCTAACCTCAGAAAAAAGAGTAAAATAACCTAATACCTTCGATGGGAAAAGAAACCAGTGAATAATCCACTCTGTGAACAGGAGGTCGGACACCTGAGCAGCCCCGCTTTGAATTTCTTCTGCTAAATACCCTGTTTCATCCGCTGGAACATGCGCTAGTGGGATGCTCAGGAAAGGGGGACGATGCAAGGTGGTTGTTTCTGACTTATCCATCCTGCTTTGGGACATTGGTGTTAAGAGGATACACCATCCATTCCCAAACGCCTCCTAAGCATCTGCTAGGAATGCTGTTGAGTTTGCGCTCCTCGCAGCTCTATAGATGAAACATGGATTTTCCCAGGGTGAAAAACTCTTTCCAGCAAATCTGGCCCGTGGCCATGTCCTCCCCTATTCTCCAGCCACCACCCTGTGGTCCCCGTCAGAGGGCCAAACCTTGCGCAGAAGAGGGAGGCAGAGCAACGGGTACAAGGCGAGAGGCTGCCTCACTACCAGAAAAAGCAAAAATGAGATAATAATAGTAATAAAGATAAAATCCCAACTGAGTAAGCTGCTCTTCCCATGCTGCAGGCAGCTGCCTGCCCGGCTCGGCTGCCCCATGTACCTGTCGTTCTGGTAGACGTCCACGCTGCTGTTCAGCTCCTCCAGCTCCTCCTTCAGCAGCTGCAGGTTGGAGTTCACGTAGCTCAGCTCCAGGGCAACCGTCTCTTTGACCTTGTGGTTACTGGTGGCCCTGCAAGACAACATCATGTGGATCAATCCTCCCCTATTCCATCAATGCCTTTATTTATCAACACTTGACCGCACTGATAAACAGAGATTAAGTTATCCAGCGGTGCAATACCACGTGCGTCCATCCAAACCTTCCCGCAGAGCCATGCCTCTTGCTCTGCACATGATGGAGACCGGTGAAGCTGCAGCATCCAGCCTACTGTGCCGTGGAAGTTGAGGCCAGGCAAAACTCATTACAGTGTTGCACTCTGCTCAGATCAACCTGCTGCTTCTCCCCTGGAGCAATCTTCCCCTTGCCCATCCATGCTCCCACCTCCAGTGCAGCTTCAGATTTGGCTATGAGCACCCAAGGTGCTCACCCGTACCAAATAAAAGTGCTTGATCGCCAGGTTTGAGGAACTGTTGTGGTTTCGGCTGGGATAGAGTTGACTTTCTTACTAGCAGCTGGTAGAGTGCTACATTTTGGGTTTGGGATGGGAATATTGTTGATAGCGCACTGATGTGTGCTGGAGAACATGTCTTATGAAGAGCAGCTGAAGGAATTAGGATTGTTTAGTCTGGAGAAGAGAAGGCTGAGGGGAGACCTTATTGCTCTCTACAGCTCCCTGAATGGACGTTGTAGTGAGATGGGAGCTGGTCTCTTCTCCCAAGGAACCAGCCACAGGACAAGAGGAAATGGGTTCAAGTTGCACCAGGAGAGGTTTAGGCTGGATATTAGGAAAAAATTTTTCACGGAAAGAGTTATCAACCATTGGAAGAGGCTGCCCAGGGAGGTGGTTGAGTCACCATCCCTAGATGTGTTTAAAAGTCGTGTAGATGTGGTGCTTAGAGACACGGTTTAGTGGCAGCCCTGGTAGAGTAGGGTCACTGGCTGGACTGGATGATCTTAAAGGTCTTTTCCAACCTAAACGATTCTATGATCCTATGAATGTTTCTGGTTGTTGCTAAGCTCTCAAGGCCTTTTCTGCTCCTCATCGCGCCTGGCCAGCAAGAAGGCTGGGAGTGCACAAAGAGTGGAGAGATGACAGGGCCAGGACAGCTGACCCCAGCTGACCAAAGGGACAGTCCATGCCATATGACGTCATGCTCAGTATATAATGCTGGGGGAAGAACAAAGAAGGGGGGGACGTTCGCAGTTACGGCGTTTGTCTTCCCAAGCAACCGTTATGCCTGATGGAGCCCTGCTTTCCTGGAGATGGCTGAACACCTACCTGCCCATGGGAAGTAGGGAAGGAATTCCTTGTTGTGC
This sequence comes from Burhinus oedicnemus, assembly GCA_008921705.1. Classification (NCBI taxonomy): domain Eukaryota; kingdom Metazoa; phylum Chordata; class Aves; order Charadriiformes; family Burhinidae; genus Burhinus; species Burhinus oedicnemus. The sequence continues at coordinate 2,426 of VFFE01005779.1, forward strand.
TTTGCTTGCTTGCGTGGCTTTTGCTTTACCCATTAAACTGTCTTTATGTCAACCCACGTGTTTTTTCTCACTTTTACTGTTCGGGTTCTTTCCCCTATCCCAACTGGGAAGGGGGAGCGAGCAGCTGCGTGCTCCTAGTTGCCGGCTGGGGTTAAACCACGACAGGAAGAAAAACACCTTTTCGGGTCCAAATAACACTTCTGCAAGAGAAGAGGCTCGCTGTGCTCACCCAGAAGCCAGAGCCAGACCCTGCCCTCCCTTCCCCACTCGTGCACGTCAGGAGACGTAAACACCAAGGATTGATTTCAGCTGCCCGCTCCCTGCAAGACAAGCTCCCAGGCTGATTATACCCTTCTTATCTGCTCCAAAGGAAAGCAGGGAGAGATAACCCAGAACTGACAGCGTGCAGTTGTCGGCTGAGAGGGGCTCTGGCTGCTCGCACTAAATCACACCGGGGTCCAGGAAAAACAACACGTGTACGAGCTCTTGCTCGGCCAGGGCAACGCTTTCCCCCAGCTTTCGCAGAGCACCGTGCCTTTGACTTGTGTTTTTTTGTGGACAGCATCCTTCAGGGGCCTTGCCCTGACCTGGCAAGAAGGAGCTACGCTGTTTTTCTTTTAAGATGCTGGTCCTTTCGTGTCTCCTCCCCTGACTCCCCTTTGCTGGCATTTCCCAAGACCAATGAATTTTTTTTTTTTTTTTTTTTATTTTAAACAAAGAAAGCAAAACCACAGCGGGTCCAAAGATCTCCACGGCCGCTTCCATTTAAACACCCTTCGGCATTTCTGCTGTTCCCCACACGGTATCAGCACAGTAACCACTCTTTTTCCCTATAAACCAGTATTTAATTGCTAATTCAGTCCTCCAAGCATCACACCACCTCCGGGACACATTACTGCTGTCGCCATAATTTTCTTCCAATATGAATTAAAGAGAGTTTCACCTTCTTGCTCCCAGCTGGCAACAATCTTTATGTATTTTTTATAATTTCTTATGTTACCAACAGCTGATTTGCAACCCAGCAATGCCGGGGTAACTTTTGCACATACCCATGATAAATTTTGGCCAGTGCTTTCACCCCTGCTCTGCAGCAGAAAGGACACGTCAGCTTCCAAAGCCCAATTTTGCCCTGCAGGGTTTCGCACGCACGTGCAAGTTTTTCCAGGATTTGTCACCAGGTGAAGGTTTTAAAGCCCAATGTGGCTTCGGGGCACTTCAGTTTGCGCTCTGCAAGTGCTACATGCAGCAATTAAGAGCACAGTACCTCTCAGAGAGGTAATTTAGGGGAGCGCTCAATCATTTCTGCGAGCAAACCCGCACTGAGGCGCTTTGTGCTCCCTGTCCAGAGCAAGCACCGATCTCGGTACGAGCACGCAGAGCCTACGTGTCTCCATCAGCCTCCTCGGCGAAGTTATCAGCTGTTTGCTTAGCTAACACCAAACAGAGATTTCTGATTATATTTATTTTTTTTTTCTAATTTCTTTTTAAGAAACTGGTTTATTGGCGACACCTTTATCTCCCCGATTGCTTCGCCCAGCCCCAGTATTTGAACAAGAAAGGAAAAGGTTTCCGCTGCCTCTGCCCATTTATTTATCCAGCAAACAAACCCTCTGAACACCGCTGAGCAAACACCACGTGCATTTTTTCCAACACACCATTCATGGCAGCCTCTCCAGGAAAGGAGACCGATATGCTGGACAGAACAGTTCGGGAGATTATTTTTTTTTAAAGCATTGAGAGTTGGGTTTGGGGGTTTTTTTGGGGTTTTTTTGTTGTTTTTTTTTTTTTTTTTAGAGGCAAAGAAACCAGCAAGTCCAGCTGCAAACTCTGCTCCAGGCTGGGCAACCCACAGCTTTTTTCCATTCGCATTTAGCACTGGCATCGAGAGATGCAAAGTTAGTTTCTCCGTGCAACGCAAGTCTATAATTTTTAAGCAATAACCTTTAGACTTACAACATAACCTCCCCCCCCCCTTCAGCCTTTAATTTCAGGCACAAGCTTGATTTTTTATTTGCCCCCCCAGATTTCCCATGTTTCATAAGCTCTGAGCACCGTAGCCCCCAGAAACCCACAATATTACTCAGCTGCCAAGCGGACTTGTGGGAGGGAGGAAAAGTGGCTGCTACCAAAGGACATTCAAACTGCTGATCCAGCAAAAAAAGAAAAAAAAAAAAAAAGAAAAAAAAAAGAGCCCCATCAGTGCATTTCCCTGGCCGAGTAATTAAGATGTGTTTTGCATCACACATCTTTGCTCACTCCCCTGCACGCAGCTTCAAGTCCCGCTGTTTGCACCAAAACCACGGCCAGGCATGTTTCTGCTGAGCCAGCATATTTCCCCCCTTTTTTTTTTTTTTTAATAATAAAGGGGAGTCGCGAGGAGCAGCAGGCGTTGGGATTTCATGGCCTTTTTTTTAATTAGATGAGGCACGGCAGCCTGGCTGAAGCAGTGGCGTATGGGGGCTGTAGCCTCACCTCCCCCGGGATACCCCGCCATCCTCGACCACCAGTAAAATACCATTTCTTCCCGTAGTTTGGTGGAGCAACTATTACTCCCTTCTTCCAGGTGCATATGCCACTGACGCTAAATCATTCCAGTCTAGAAATGAAAAGTCAATTTTTTTTTTTTATTGGGGGCGGAAATATAAATCAACAATCTGGAAAAATATGCCAAAAAAAAGCTAATTTAGGGCAGCCTTATGATATTTTCTTATACTAACAGACCTGCCCAACCTACACATGTGCTCCAATATCCTACAGGAACATGAGGTACACACGAGAGCTACAAAAAAAAAAAAAGGTCATCCTGGGGTTAAAAAAGGATAAAGTAGCTGCAAAAAAAATGATGGGATTGCATCATGAACGCTCTACAGGGGAAGGCAGTTACGCGCCTGCTCTACTTATGCTGAACAATCTGAAAGCCATGCAAAGGTGCCAAGTTTTGCACCATCCCATAAACGCATCCTCCCCACAGGGTGAAGAGCCGTGGGTACTCTGTCCATCTGCAAAGACATATCTGAATTTTCAGATTCTGCCCTGGTGGAAGCACTGGGAGGGGGATTTTCGGAACTAAAGCTGGGTTTGATCCACTTGCTGGGGTTATCAGGCAGGAGCTCCGCAGTCCAGTCTCAACATCTATTCCCATTATTCCATCTGCTCACACCTTGCCTTTGTACCAGGCTTTCAGGACGTTAAAATTCTAATTTTTCATTAAAATACACAGCATCAGCACGGCACCCAATGGAAGGCAGGCGTTTCCAGGATGAACGCTGCAAAGTCAAGGGCAGACCGAGCAAACCCCAACCATAGCCATGGGAGTGCCACCATCCCCTACCTCCTAGACGTCGAGACCATATTTCCAGCTCCAGCCAAATCCCTGGACCAAAGGGATGCTTCCAGGGACCAGGACTCACCTGAAGAGGTTTTCTGCCCCCGCTCGCATCCTCATCTCCTTGTTGATCTGCTGGTTAATCCGCGCCCGCCGATGCTGCAGTTTGCTGCGCTGGGTCTGGGCGAAGGGGTCGCAGCCCTGCTGAGAGAGAGGGGCAGGGTTTCTCACCAAAAAAACCCACCAGTTTGGGATTAAAAAGAGCACTTGCAGAGCCCGGCATTGCACTTGAAATAAAACTTTTATTATCTAAGACCACACGTCGCTTACAGCAATTTGTTTTCTAAGCTGTTGAGAAAAGGCTTCCCAAATGCAACCGTAAACAGGAACTAAACATCTCCTTTCCAGGGTCTCGCCATCCAGACACAAGACAAGACGCGGGGGGCCGCAGATGAGCTCAATATAACCCTGGAGCTCAGGAACAGATGTGACCCCGTGTCTAGAAGTGCAGGAGATGCCGGCTATAGGGGATCGAGCGCAGGCAGCAAGTCAAGAGTTCACGGGGGTGGAGAAATGAGTTGCACAAAGCAGTAAATTAATTCCATCCCTGCCTCCTTCCTTAGCTTCGGCTCGGACTTTCTGCAGACAGGGAAGCACGTTTAATCTCCAACTTCAGGAAATAACAGACGGCAATATCCCTCTGTCTCGCGGGGGCAAAAGGTTATTATGGGATGCCCCAGGCAGAGAGGTTGCCACGAGGAGGGTCTCCAAATCCAGGGTCACAAAAGCTCTGCCCAAGCAGAGATGATTTCCATTGTGCGAGCAGAGCTTCAGATGGATGAAATGAGCCTCTAAAAGACCCCTGGCTAAAAAAAACAACATTTGGGAGGGGACAAGGCTGGGCAGTTTAAGCGGATGGAGACCTCCAAGCCTGCTTTTCATACACCAGTGCAAAGCATAGGCAGATCCCTCCAAGAACGTATTAAAAAGCACTGTAGCACTAAAAGAAATTCCTCAAAGCCACTATTTCATCCTCTTGCCTCCCTTCGAAAACCTGTATTTGCTATGCACATCAATCTTACCCTGCTTCCCACCGCTTTACCTCCACCACTGCTGGCGGACCACTTGCCTCCTCATCAAGAAGGGGTTTTGCCACCCAAGAGACTCTACAGAGCTCCAATAGTGCCTGCTCTCGTCCCGTCCAAAACACCTTCTCAGCTTATTTCTTCCATGCAGAGACCTCTGTGGGCTTCACCAGGCCTCACCTCATCCTCCAGGATGGGTCACAACAGTCTCAAATCCAACAAGCCGGGGCCACGCTTCGTTATCTCTCCAGAAAATACTGTAGGTCCCAGTGTTACTCTGGGAAAACTTACTTCTAACAAGTTATTTGATTTCTCTGGGGAAGTAGGAAAGGAAAAAAAGAAATCCTCGCTCAAACAAGTATGAGGCCAGATTTGATTAGTAAGTAGGGAAGGGAAAAATCTGTATTTTCATGGACTTCAGCTTTCTCAAAATTAATTTCTCATATCTGAAGTCCACTAAGTGGTGTTCCCTTTGAAAAGGGTCCAGGATTAACATTGGCATTTTCATTTAGGTGAAAGATTTGAGCTCCTAATTGGTACATTGGAGACTGAGGAATCAGGGTCACTCCATCTGGTCCGTAAAGCTGCAGGCTTAGTGCTTTACAGTAATCCATGAATTCGTTGAAATTACTGAAGGAACAAGCTGGAAGCATGAGACCCTGATTATTCTGGAAAAGCAATTAAGTGGGACCTTAAGGAAAACACCCCAATAGCTGCACAAATCTGGGCTCTGAGACACTCAGGAGCAAATACAGGAAAGGCTGATCCAGAAGCGCCACTTCTGGATTTGCCCTGGGGGAACCCACCCATTCTGCATACACTGTTGGCCCCCCAGGGAAAAATCCAGAAATTGGAGGAAAAAGGAAAAGGAGGAGGAATCCCACACCATGAAGCCCAAGACGGGACCATGCCAGTTTTTCTCCATCAAGAGGAAGCTGGATCATCGCTGAAAACAGCCCTTGAAAAAAAAAAAAACCAACCCAACCCGACCATGCGGACTCATATCTGAGGACCCAGAGGCTCTCAAAGCAAAGAAGGCAGCACCAAACTCTTGTCAAGAAGGTAGCTGCTCATGCAGATGTAGTCCAAGATATTGCGCAAGTATTTCTTTTATTAATTAAAGGCTGATTACAAACATTGTGCCTTCAATGATGTTTCTTCATACAGTGCAAGACATTAACCTATATATGGAAGTTAAAGCTTAAGGGGGGGAGGGGGAAAGGAGCTGTAAAGAGAAGGTGATGCTTATTAAAATTTCAACAGTCCCTCAGATGAGAGCTGTGCGCTTGTCAGCTCCGCAGACACGCAGGCCAAATGTGTATGCAAATATATCCAAATACATGCAAGCGAGCAGGTTCCAGGCCCCCTCTCTCTGCCTCCAGAGCCATAAAAATTCAACCAAAACTCAACAGCCGTGGTAGCAACTGCTGGAGGTGCAAAGCACCACTTCTCTGCCTCCAGCTCTTCCTACAGGAGCTTTAATCACCTTTGAGACCTCTCCGTTTCTTCCAAAGGTTTCCTTGAAAGTGGTCAGAGGATTTTAAGATTTTTTGCTGGGGGGGAGAATCATAGAATGGTTTAGGTTGGAAGTGACCTTAAAGATCATCTCGTTCCAACCCCTTGCCATGGGCAAGGACACCTCCCACTAGACCTGGTTGCTCAAAGCCTCATCCAACCTGGCCTTGAACACCTTCAGGGATGGGGCAGAGCAAAGACTATCCGAATACATGGGCAGGAGGTCAGAGGACCTGCAGGTGAGAGATAATGAAAGAGGCACAAGTGGAAGGACTATACAAAATCACAGAGAAGGTCCATGAATGTCTCCTTGTCTGGAGGCAAAGCAACAAGAAACTAAGTAAGAAAAGAAACAAGATGCAGAGGGGCATGAGAAGGCACTAGCATGGCTCTACAACGTATTCAAAAAATGGCATTAAAACCACTTCACTGCAAAAGCAATCAAGGGATTTAGCTAATTGACTTGGCAGTTCCCCACTTCTCCCATGCCCGGCTTAAGACAACACCATGAGGTAATATTTGAGTAGCTACAGTGTTAAACCCGATGCTTGAGACCCCTCTCAAGCAGGCAAACATAGCAGCACTGATAATCATTAATCACTTTGGCTTTCCACAAGGGCACAAAGGAGCTGCCCTTCAGGAACACTTGCAAGCCCTGATGCAGCTGGGGACCAAACGCGGTTCAACAGCATTCAGGACATCACGGCATTTGGATTTGCTCAGACCTGGAGAGGGAGCTGCTGATCTCTTCTCCCTGGGATCCAGTGATAGGATTTGTGGGAATGGTCCAAAACTGCACCAGGGGAGGTTTAGTCTGGCCATTAGGACGCATTTCTTTACCCGGAGGGTGGTCAAACCCTGGAAGAGGCTTACTAGAGAGGTGGTCAATGCCCCGAGCCTGTCAGTGTTTAACAGGCATTTGGCCAGTGCCCTTAATAACATGCTTTAACTTTTGGTTAGCAGTTGGACTAGATGATCATTGTAGGTCCCTTCCAACTGAAATAGTCTAGTCTGTTCTATTCTCCCTCTGAGAGACACTAAGCCATTTGTAGGGATGTGAGGTCCCCCCCCCTTCTGAACATCTGGGTGACTTTTCAAGCTGATTTAATGAGATAGTTATCAATTCCCATCCAGGCTCCTAAGCCAACAGCAAAAAAGTACCGGAAAGTCAGGTATTGGAGCACCTGATGTAATACCAAAGCCTCATGAGGATGCTGAGTCAGGATCTCGAGACTTGCTGCCCTTAAGGACTTCACGTGATCTCCCCGCACCTTGCTTTCCTCCTCACCCTTTATGAAGTTGGGTAATTGCAGTAACCCATGGAATTGCAGCACATCTTGCCTTGAGAGGATCTGCTGTTGGTCCCAAAGCATCATCCCTGGTTGGCATGGGCCAATGTCATGGTTTGGGTATATAAGCATTATGCCAAGGTCACCACGGTGAATGACCAAGCCTGGTCTGCAGCTGCTCCTGGAGCACTGCAGAAATGACATTATTTTACAAATATTGGAGCACGAAGGAAATTCAGCTCCAGAATAAGATGCTTAGCCCAGGTTAACTTTCATATGAAAGGGAACACCACCACAAGCAAGAAAGGCCATATTTAAATCAAAAGGTAGATAGGGGATATAGAGAGTCAAGAGGAGAGCGTGCCTATCCTCCAACAGCTTGCATTCAAAGGAAACCATCACTTTGCCTGCGCCTGTACTCTCCAAGTTGCAACCAAAAGCTAAGAACTACAGCACAGAGCTTCTAAAGTGGTGATGGAGTTAAGCATGCCTTACATAAGGGAGACACAGGGAAAAAAAAAAACACCAAAACCCACTGTTAGGTTATAAAAGGGATTTTCCTTGCTTAATTCTTCTTTGTACAAGCTCTTGAGGTCAACCCTCCTTTAAGGTCAGAAGAAAGATGTGTTATTTCAACCATCCTCTCGGGCTTTGGGGTGCACCTACGGACACCAACAGAAGAGAAAAGTTTGGGGCTTAAGAAGCAGCCAGGTTGAACACGAGATTTCTTAGCCTTTCTAGTTTAAAGCTTTTACAAAGGAGAAGTGAGGGCATAACTCTTCCAGTGAGAGACCATAAATTGTGTAGAAGCCAGGGGATGACACAGCTTGTATGTACACAGAGTACAGCGTATGCTAAGAAAGCCATGAAAATAAATGAGGTGTGGGTCATTAGGTTACACGAGTTGTGTCCAGCTCTGAAGTTTATTGCCTCTGACAAAGCAGGATTAGAGCCAGTATTATTGTAGCAAGGCTCAATTTTATGCTCAGAAGACATCTGCCAAATAACATTGCGTTCAACCCTTGGCGTGGAAAGATGACAGCATTACAGAAAGCACTGGGCCAACGCCTCCACGTAAGGGAGAAAAGGGAAGAGGCCAGAAGACCCCTTCCAGAGGAGGCCAAGACAAACACACCCCATTTGAGGGACATCAAGGTTTCTGCCAACTCAAACCCTATCTTTGAAGGGAACATATGCAACGACGTAATGGTGGTGTTAACTCCCCAGCACCTCTTCCAGTTCAAGAGCACCCATCTGGGGTGTTAAATAGGGCAATTACGTGGTTAGGTCTCCTTGTATAAGCAAGTCCTTAGGGAATGTTTGTTTAGAGATGATCACCAAGTGTACTTTGCACTTCATGTCTCCAGTAAACGCAAGGAGATGAAGCCTGGATATGTCTTGGGTGATGAGGCACACCTAGAGCATGTGACCTTGGTGGCAAATCAAGGCCACCACCTCCCAGCTTTGCCAGCATTAATGACAGAAAAAAACCCTAATCACCTGTAGGAAGCAGCGGATGCCAGCAAGTCCAAAGGGCAAAGTCAGGCACAAAGGAACTAATTTCTGCTCTTTCGCTTCTGCTAGAAGAACAGCAGGTCGGTCACTGGAAGCAACTGAGCAAAAGCCAAACTTAAGCGTATGAAGCGATCAAAGGACGACTGCGAGCTGTCAGCACGTGTAGCAGTGAGTTCAGTTACAGCCCCAACGGGTATTGCAGTAAAAGGTCCCAGCTACCTGCTGAGCTTGACTGGGTCATGGGAGGTGCTCCACAGCCCAGCTGCTGAAGCATGGACCAAGCTGTGCCATCTCCAAGACTGGCTTTAGCCACAAAACAGCCACCACCAGGATTATTGCCAATTAGAGCAGCTGGAGAACACCCACAGAATAGCAGGAGAAACTAAAGACGCTCAATTTGCATGTAGACTGCAGGCATCCATAACACAGCACTGGTGAGATGAGTCGTCACCTGGTGCTGACCTAGGCTCTGCAGCCAGCCCCACTGCCAAGCAGACAACCTTCACGTCCCCAAGGACAGTGAAGTTCAAGGAGAAAGCTGCAAGGGGAGCAGGGCACCAGCCAGCCCTCTATCACTGCCATGTGGGAATACAAACATACATACCGATATTGCATTGCCCCGTATCCTGGGCTGCATCAATAGAAGCATGGCCAGCAGGTCAAGGGAGGGGATTCTGCCCCTCTACTCTGCTCTTGTGAGACACCACCTGGAATACTGCATCCAGCTCTGGAGCCCCCAACATAAGAAGGACATGGACCTGTTGGAGTGGGGCCAGAGGAGGGCCATAAAGATGATCAGAGGGCTGGAGCACCTCTGCTGGGAGGACAGGCTGAGAGAGTTGGGGTTGTTCAGCCTGGAGAAGAGAAGGCTCCGGGGAGACCTTATATCAGCCTTCCAGTGTCTGAAAGGGGCATGGAAGAAATCTGGAGAGGGACTTTTTACAAGGGCACGTAGTGATAGGACAAGGGGTAATGTCTTCAAACTGGAAGAGGGGAGATTTAGATTAGATATTGGGAAAAAAATTTTCACTCTGAGGGTGGTGAGACCCTGGCCCAGGTTGCCCAGGGAAGTTGTGGCTGCCCCATCCCTGGAGGTGTTCAAGGCCAGGTTGGACGGGGCTCTGAGCAACCTGGTCTAGTGGGAGGTGTCCCTGTCCATGGAAAGAGGGTTGGAACTAGATGATTGTTAAGGTCCCTTCCAACCTAAACCATTCTGTGATTCGATGACACCCACGGTGTCAGGCAATGCAATATATAAGGGATGAGCTGTTGCTTCAGAGTGGTCAGGCATCTTTCCTCACCGTTCTCTCTCCTTTTTCAATGAGGGAATTAACCTGGTTTCATGGAAA
>VFFE01005779.1:17332-27843 GCA_008921705.1 Burhinus oedicnemus
GTCACCGACACGGCCCTCAACAGCTCGCCACGATGTCACCGAACCGTGCGGGGACCCCATTTGCAGTCTGTTTTTCCCCAAGGATGAGCCAGCCCTCCTTTGTGGTCCACGCTTCCGCACTGCAGAACCCTGGATGGAGACATCCTGCTCCCACCTCCCCCATCGCAAAGAGCATCTGCAAAGGGAAAAACCTATAAAAATATAAATATACAAAACTTATCATCAAGAGGTTTAACCCAGGTTGAACTTGGGCAGGATGTATAGGTTTAGATCGGGATGGGTTTCTCCCAGCTCACCCACCCTTCAAACCCCATCGTTTCCCATCGTGGACATCCCAACTGGCGTGGAGAGCTTGGGAGAAACTTTCACCAAGCATCAGGGCTGAATAAATCTATACGGGACCCAGGGTAAAAACGGAAGAAAACCAAATATATGCCGGTCCCTGGCTTGGCAGAAGGCGGCTGAGAGCGAACAAGTCCCGGCATGAAGTCGTCCTCTCCTGCTCCCTGCCCCGGGGCCGGCTCCCATCCCTTGACAACTTTTACTCATCCAGCAAGAAAGGTGGCTTGGATGCCTTTTCCCCGGGTGGCGCAACGGGGATCAAAGAGGCTTTCCCGGAGCCAGCCCTGTCTCCAGGGGTTTCCGCTCCCGGCCGCAAACTGGGCGGCATCTTCCCAGGGGAACACACGGCCCCGCTACTCATCACGGCTGGAGATCTCAGCATGGAACAACATCTTTTTTTTTTTTTTTTTTTGTCTCAAAACCCCAGGGTTTTTAAGGAAAGCTCATGTTTCTTCACGCTGTGCACCAGCCCCTTCCCAACAGCGTTTCTTGCGTCAGGCTGAGGATGGTTGAGACCGTTTTGAGGCTCAGCTGCGATGTGGTGCTTGATGGCAACCGGGGCCATCAGGTGAAAGCAATAGACTCACCTGCATGAAGAGGGCTGGAGAGGCGTGGGATGGGTGAAGGCTTCAGGATGAGGGTTGTGGGCCACGGCATGCAGCATCTTTGCAGGATGTGGCCTCCGCACCCAGCGTCTGGGCTCAAAGACCTCTCCAAATCCAACTGTGGGGCTCTGATGGGTAAGAGGCAGCTGAGAAAGGCTGGGCTTTGAGACTAATTTAATCACCTAATTGCAGGGGGGATATCTCCTGGAAGGGAGCTTTTCCTACGCTGTTTTTAAAGCAATGTGTTTGACCCCATCCTCCACCTGAGCCAGGCAAGGTCTCCTTGCCAAGGAGCTGCTGGCCAGGGGTTGTCCTCAAATTCAGCTTTTGGGCTAAAACTTCATTTCCCAGGGTGCAGCTTGAGCTGGAAGCCTCCAATCAGGGCTGAGGGAGTCTTTAAATAAGGTGCCTGTAGGGGGGCCCTGCTATTAGGGAGGCAGCTGGGTGAATGGGGAGGTCTTCTCCAGTCTGGGTGGCTTTGAGGGAGCACCGCATGCTGTGTTGAGTAAGTGTGGTCCCACTGGCAGCTGCAAGTGCTCACGGCTCAGGAAAGGCTGGTGAAATACTAAGGTTTTCAATGTGTTTTCTACTCCTTGAAAAGTTTACAGGATGTCTCACGGTGCTCTGTAGCTTGTCCTTCTTCTCCTTGAGAAGTCCTCTATTTTCCTCAGTGGTAAAGGTCCTTCGTGGGTGGGGACCACCTTGGCATTGTTTGAACGTGATCTTTATTTCTTGCATTCTCTGAGGCCTTGCGTTCCCGGGGGAGTAGTAATTTTGGGGGGGGTGGGGGGGAAGGTCTGGCTGCTCCAACCATGAGAAGGAGAAGAGAGATAACAGCTGGGTGATGGTAGCCCAGCTGCCTGCTTTGGTGGGGAGAGTCAATATCTCAATTTCACTCTTGTTTGTTATGAATTTGTTTATTATTTTCCATTGTCATGGTGTAATTAGGGCCTGGGTAATACCTGCTACATACCCTGGGCTGTTCTGAGGGTGCAAATCCACCCCAGCGCACAGCCCCCATCTACCTCCCCGGAGCTGTGAATTCCTATATCGGGGAGGGGGGAGGAGGCTTTTGTTTTATTTCAGCAGCAGTTTTATTTTTACCATCTCTATCAGCAACTCGGGAACCGAGCTCCAAGGCTTTTCCATGTGACGTTCTACTTGAGTCCAGGTTAAAGCTGAGCCTTGACCCTGTGGGTAGCTGCAAACTTCAGGGTTGAGCTATGGAGTGAGCATCTCTTGGGGTTTCCTCCAAGAGCAAAACTGGGGTGCTACCAGCCATGCGTTGTCTCCATCTTGTCGCAGTGACCATCCGTGGGGACGCTGCCTTAACCCTGTATCGCGTCTCAAAGAGCTGGTGGATGACGGAGCCATGGGGGTCTCAAGGGCCAGTGGGGCAAAGACCAGCAGCAGGTGGGTACCGTGGGCCATGGCAGGGGATTTTGGGGGGCCTCTGGTATTACACTGTCATGCTTGTTGCAGCTGGGTCTGATGGGCAGCTCAGCCCTAAAGTGGTCAGCAGGGAAATCCTTCCAAATTTCCTTTTGGGAGCCTTTTTTTGGTGCTGCTGGACACAAGAGGTTAGGTAAGGTGGCATCACGCCATGGCTTATTTCCACCACCAAGGGGTTTGCTGCAGGCATTGCCTGCTGGGCCTCGGTGGGATGAATTTGCTCTTGTCTCCAGGAAGCGTAAGAGCGAGTCGGGGAAGGGGCAGGAGGTACCAAAGGCACCCAGGGGAAAGGCTGTGAAGGAGGATCCGGAGGAAATGCCATGCTCGGTGCAGGTACCAGACAGCCCTCGCTGTGCCCAGCCATTGGGGTGACCTGTGTGACTGTCCCCAATGTTTTGTGGGCATCGAACCCAGTGCACGAATTCCCTTCTCTCCTACACTGTTCTGTCCTGACATGCAGCCTCCTGCGGTAAAAGGGAAGAAGGAGAAATCGCTAGAGATCAAGGAGAAGCCGCTGCAGGAAAACATCATCAGCAGGTAACTCCTTGGCTGGATGGAAGGGCTGATGGTGGCAGCCAGGGAGGAGATGGCATCAGTGGGGCTTTGCTCCCCCCATGTTGGTGTTCTCCATCTGGGTTCACCCCAGCATCGTGCACGGGAGCACCATGTCCAACTCTGCTCTCCTCGGGCTGTTTTGATTATCAAAAAAGTTGGTTTTTTTTTAATTGGGGAAAACCTCGTGTTCTTTCTCTCCCTTCTTTTTGACCAAGAAGCTCTCTGAAGCAAGAGGCTGCAGATGGGAAAGGTCACGGCTCGAGCCTGTGGGATGGGATCCGAGCAGAGGAGGGAGATGCATCTGGATTGGTACGTGGTGGTCTCTACGCCGAAGGACTAAGGAGGTCTCGTGTGGCTTGCTCTTGAGGGAACCATGAGGATGGTGCCCCACGACTTGTGGTTGTGTGCAAGCCCCTAAAAGGGATCCTTTGAGCATCCTGATCTAAATTGAAGAGTAAATTGCCTGAAGCTCAGATGCATGTGGCATTGGGGTTGAATAAGTCACGTTTTGGTGTTGGACCAAGGGCATGAACTGGCACTAATGGGGAGCTCCAGAACATGGGTGACTGTCACTTCCCAAGCACGAGGCTGGGATTGGTCTCATCCTGACAGCATCCCTTTCTGAGGCATTTGGTCCTCGCTGCTGTTCTTGGGATGATGCTGGAGACCACAGATCCTGGCTGATTTTTTTTTTTTTCTCTCCCTACATTTTGCTTTGCCCACATTAACATATTGCACTTGTCCTCCTGGTGTGTAAAAACCAGCAGAGATGCTTTTTCCCTTCCCCATGATGAGTCTCCATCTCGCCTGCAAACAGCGTCTGAAACATCAGCAAACTCTTCTGGATGGATGCGATCAGAGCTGCAGCCTTGAAACCCCCCCAGGGGTGCCTGCGGTTGGTGTCCTGGTGTTGCTGGTGCAAGTGCCAGGCATTTGCATGCAGGAATTTTTTTTGGAAGATGGTGGCTGTCTGCTCTTCAATTTACCAACCTGATTTCTGACAATGGCTGAAGGATTGTGAATACGAGAGCAGGCGTATTCCCAGGGAACGAAAGTGTATATTGCCATAACCAACCTATAATTAACTCAGGGTTTTTTTCCCCCCCTTAATGAGTTAACCCAGAAGCTTCTCAGCAGCAGCTTTCAAAGAAAAATCCCTGTGTGGTTTTGGCCTCCCTTGAAAGCCTTTGAAAGAGAAACTTGGGGAAGTCAGAATTTCTAATGAGAGCCTCGATGCTTGGCGAGCATCGGGTGAAGCTAGGATGGGTTTCAGGGTGTTGCGTGGTTAGACGTAGCCTTGCATGGCCAGGAGTAGAAGAACCTGGCTTTAGCTTTGAAAACAAGCATGCAAAAGGTGTGATAATATTTCTGGTGGCCACCACGGGTCAGGTCTTAGGGTTCTGAGTCCTCTCTGAGCTTGTTTTCTTCTAGGTCCTGTCCCCGTTTTTCCCAATGCTCTGCTTTTTCTTTCTCCTTGCCCTTCTCTTCCTTGTCCTCTGTTCACCCTTTTTGTATTTCCCACCCTGTGGCTTTGTCCCCCACCTCTTTTTCCCCCCTTACCACCTGCTACAAGGGTCATTTAATCTTCTAAGGACCAAGCTGGTGTGGATATGCATAAGCTGTCACTTGATGCATCTTTATTTTGAAGCCATCCCCATCCCTTCTGCCATTCCGGACTGGTGTCCCTGACAGCAGCAATGCATCTACTGAGCAGGTGGTTGAGGACTGGTGATCATTTTTGTGCATTTGCTCTGTAAAATACCTTTTCAGTGTTGTTGGAAGTAAGACAGAGATTTCCCAACCCCATAAAACCTCAAAGCTCTCCTCATGCTTGGAAAAGCTTGCCATCTTGGGCTCCTGGTTTCTAGTCAAGGTGGCTGAGGAAGGGCAAGGCAATGTCAATGGGACACGGGTACTGTGGCCTGGTTGGTTGCTATTGCAGGATGGTTTCTTGGGGATGATGCTGCTGTTGAGGTACCCGTGCTAGCTAACCTCTCCGCTGTCTTTCAGACCGAATCAACCCTCCACCAAGGGCCATCAGTGGGGCCGAAAGACTCTTTGAGGTAAGTTGGGCTACTTTCTGAATGCTTTTTTCCCAGAGAACTGGAAATTTGTCCTTTCTCTTCTTGCCGTGGGGTTGCATAGTCCTGATTTTCCCTCCTGTATGACTAAGACCATCCTGCTGCTGATGCCTTCACTGAGCAGCTTGACCATGTCCTGGTGCCTTCAGTGACCTCAAAGCTTGCCAAAAAACATTGCAAGTGGAATTTGAGGCCCCATCCTGGGATCTGAGGGTGGAGAGGGAGGCTCCTGGCCCCATCCAAACTCCCCAAGGATGCTCGAGTCAGCAGGGCGCGATCGCTTAGGTGCACATACCTAAACACGGAGGTAGGCGGTGGGGAAGTGCTCGTGGGGACAACCAGCCTCGCAAAGCCTGGGAAAAGGGTGTTTCTTTCTCTTGCCCCATGCTAGATCTGGGCAGAGATAGGAAGCTGAATTCATAAAGCTGTCCCATAGCAGGCTAATCCTCTCTGCACCTTAGAGGCAGGGGCTTTCATGTCCGGTGAGAGGCCTCTAATAAGACCTTCTGGGGAAGGAGCCGATCCCAAAAGGTGGCAGGACTTTACCTTCTGAGTCATGAATCTGCTCGGCTGCTAATGAGATTGGAGGGGCTGAGCATGTTTTGCTGAACTGTTTGCCCTAATGAGTTTAGTGGAGATTGTGTAACGCATGTGCTGGCTGCGTAGAAAAAGCATCTGGCCCCTATTTTTTTTTTTTTTTTAAGAACTTGTTGCCTCCATCCCAAGCAGCCTTGAAGGCTTTCCTGAGCCCGGTGTTGCTCTGATGTCCCGCAGCCTGGTCATTCAGCCTCACCCTAAACCATCTTTTAGAAAAGGGCCAAAAGTCTCCCTTTCCCTTGCAGAAACCATGTCTGCAGGATGTTTTGGCTAAAAGCAGAAATTGTGGCTCTTCTCCCTTTGTGCTCCCCTGGATGTGCAGGAGAGCTGTCACCACTCTCCTTGTATGGAGAAACCTGGCTTCCTAGTGCCTTCCTGGGTGGCATCGGGGCAACTAGCCATGTTGCCAAACTGGCCCTGCTTGAGGGGTGCCAGGAGGGGGGAAGAGGGAGACAATGGGTCTGACCCATGGGCTGGTGCAAGGACCTGAGCTCAGCCCCAAGCTTGCCTGGCATGGGCTGGAAGAATGTGGCTCTGGTGGCTTTTCAGCTGCTGCCTCAACCTGCTGGCCTGGATAAGTTGGGTTTTTTGTGGTGGTGCTGATCACAAGCTGGGGATGTGATGCTCTGCAGCCTGGCGGGTGTTTCACTCTGTTGGGAGGTGGCCATGACCCAACTGGGACAGCCTCAACTCTCACCTCAACCCTGTAGAGATGTAGGTTCAATCTGGCTTGGTTTAGGCTGTGCTTGCTATTCCCTCATTAATCTCTTGCTTTGGTTTTCTGGAACATGAGCAACTCAAAGATGAGGTTCCCAACTCCCTCCTTGGCTTGGAGAAGCCTTGGGAAAAAGTATTTTATAGGAGCAGGTCAGTGCTTTATAATGTTTGCAAATCCCACAGAAAGCACAGCCAGCAGGGTGAGGGAGGGGATTCTGCCCCTCTACTCTGCTCTCGTGAGACCCCACCTGGAACACTGTGTCCAGCTCTGGAGCCCCAACATCAGAAGGACATGAACCTGTTGGAGCAGGTCCAGAGAAGGCCACAAAGATGATCAGAGGGTTGGAGCACCTCTGCTATGAGGCCAGGCTGAGAGAGTTGGGGTTGTTCAGCCTGGAGAAGAGAAGGCTCCGGGGAGACCTTACAGCAGCCTCCCAGTATCTGAAAGGGGCCTACAAGAAATCTGGAGAGGGACTTTTTACAAGGACATGTAGTGATAGGACGAGGGGTGATGGCTTCAAACTGGAAGAGGGGTGATTTAGAATAGATAGTAGGAAGAAATTTTTCACTCTGAGGGTGGTGAGACCCTGGCCCAGGTTGCCCAGGGAAGCTGTGGCTGCCCCATCCCTGGAGGTGTTCAAGGCCAGGTTGGATGGGACTTTGAGCAACCTGGTCTAGTGGGAGGTGTCCTTGCCCATGGGAGGGGGGTTGGAACTGGATGATCTTTGAGGTCCCTACCAACCCAAACCATTCTATGAAATCCCCAAAATTCACCCGACCTCTTTGCTGACCAGGGAAACGTTCCTGCATTCCCCACCCATGTTGCTGATGCGGAGGCTGTGGATACAGATAGTCCTGGTCCTGCAGCTTGTTGCACTGATGAGGCTGTGTCCTTCCCTGTTGTACCAATGCTCAGGCTGCCTTCTTGGGAGGGAGGTGGGGAAGCCTGTCCCCACAGTCCCAGGAGCTGTGTCCCATCACAAGGTCTCCTCCTCCAGTGTGTCCACAATGCTCAGCCTGTTGCCATCTCTGACCTGCGTTCTGTTGGTGCTGCCAAACCTTGCAAACCTGTCCCCTTCTCTGGGCAGAGGCGTCTCTGGGGACGCTTCCTTGGGGCCTCCCCCATTTGGTCTGGAGACCTTGTGCTCATTTGAGCTTCCTCATCCCATAAGCTGCAACCTGGGGCCGCCCCGTTCCTATGGGGGCCAGTCACTACTACTTTGGGGTATCTCCATTTGCCGCAGTGCCCAGGGTGCTGCCATGCTCGAAGGGAAACAAGGGCTTGTTTGGGAGCAATTCCCTAATTTTGCATGTAAGAATTCGAGGCTGCCTCTCACCAACGTGGTGAGAAGTGGCTGTGCTTTTGCTGTAGGTCGCAGCGCAAACCTCGGAGAGCGGGACCAACAGCAGGACGGCAGCTCTCAGCGACCAAGGTTGGAGTTGAGGTAGGAAAGACAGGGACTGTCACCCCTCCAGACCCAATCCCACATGGGGCACACCCCTTAGCACCCCTTTCATGCACCTGGGCCATGGGATAATTGCTCTCCTCTCCCAACTTCGACGTTTCTTCCCCTCTGGCTTCTTTCCACAGGTTCCAAAGCCAAGCGATGGTGTTGCTGGTGGGGCTGCATACCTCTCTGGAGAGCCAGGGGCTTTGGAGATGGATGTGGGGTTCACGGCTATGAGGGAGGGTGAGAAGAAGCAGCTGGACCCCCCTGTCCCACAGCAGCAAGGGGATGCCCAAGACTCAAAAAGGAAAAAAGAAAGCAAGAAGAAGCAAGAGCAAAGGAAGCAGCAGGAAAAGGGATTGCTGAGAAAAGGAGGGAGCAAGAAGGATGAATTTGAGGAAAGCCCCAGGGATGTGATGACAGGCATCGAGGAGGAGGAGGAGGGTGCTGATGGGGGCAGGAATTGGGCAGGGGGACGGGGCAGAGCCAAGCGAGGGAGCAGCAGCACCCAGGGACGGGGTGATGAGAGGGAAAAGCAGGAGAAGGGGAAAGCAGAGAAGCACAAGAAGGTGAAAACAGAGGGGGTGGGGAAGACGGGGAAGAAGAAAATAAAGAAGGAAAACATTTTTGAAGAGGAGCAAATGCTGGAGAAGACAGATGAAGAAAGAGAGGAAGGAGTGGGAGAGGGACTGGAGGAGAGAGATGGGGTGAGAAAGGAAAGTGAAGATGGAAAAAGAGTAAAGGAGGAGGAAGAGGAGGTGGATGAGAAAGAGGAAGAAGGATGGGGAGAGACCCAGAGCGCAGAGACTGGGCAGGAGGTGGAGGAGGATGAGGCAGGGGAGGAAGATGTGCCAGGGGAAGAGAAAAAACAGAAAATCAAGCAGAAAAAGCCAAAGGAGGAAACAAAAGAGAAGGGGAAGAAGAGCGAAGAAGAGAAAGCCTCTGGGAAAACCCGGAAAAGGAAATCTAAGGAAGAAGGAGAAGAAAAGAACAATAAAAGGGCTAAAAAGGAGGAGAAAGAAAAGAAAGAAGAGGCAGGAAACAAATGGAAATGGTAAGTGTCCTGTGTGCCTTTGGCCCGCGAGCAGGTCTAACACTGATGCAATTGGGGTTTTAGTTTTATTTCTTAGCGTAAAACTGTGAAAATTCTTTTTTTTTATTACTATTTTTACTGCTCTGCTGTATTTTCTTAAGCCTTGAAATTGGCACTCTTGGCAGGAGAAAGGGGGTGAGAGATAATGGGAGGTCCTGAATACAAAATAGTATTTGTATAATAGGGGTTTTTTTATTCTTATAACAGAATATACAATATAAATGCCTCCTGAAATGGCTTTGCTGGTGCCCAGCTGTAGTCCCAAATCCGGGTTCTTTACCCGGTGTGCAAGCCTGTAAGACGCAGAGCAGAGGTATTTCCAAGTTTATTCCATTAATGCGCAGCAATGAGGTGCTCGTCCCAAAGTGGGAGCAGACTTCAGTTTCAAAAAATCTCCACTTTTATACATTGATTATTACATATTCAAACAATTAATACATATTCATTGTTAGTCTCTCTAATGATTGGTCAAGATTTCTTTGCTTCCCATGTGTGCAGACTCTGTTGTCGTCTTCCATTGTTCTCTTTTGAGTAGGTGGTGTCATTTGGGTAGGTGGTCAATGAGTCGGTGGTCGCGATCTCCCCCTGCCGAAATTACCTTTTACCTACTTCTCCTCTAATCTTGGCAGTTCCAGGAGGTTTTCTCGGTTTGCTGACCAGGCCCACAGTTCATCACTCTCTTGACGGGAATATCAACAAAGCTACATTGTCTAGCAGTTATTTCCTTAATTGGATCGCAGATAAATCATGTCTAGTCACTATTTCTCTATTTTAATATTACGTAAATAATTAAAATGGGGTTGGGGCAGTAGAGAGGACTTTAGAAGCAGCAGGTTTCCTTGGTTGCTTCAGTTACATTTTACACTTCATTTTTTGAGTTAATAGCAATTTTACTACAACACAGCCAGGGCAGGGAGGTGCTCGTGGCTGGTGGAAGGAGATAATCCCACCAACCCTCTGTAATAAAACGGCTTCCAAGACGGCAGAAGCTGTATCAGGGAGTTGTAGAGGATATAAAGGGGCTGAATTTATTTTTTCCCCCCTCTTTGCAGCAGTTTTTGGATGACCCAGGCAAGCTTTTTGGTAGGAGAGCATTGAGAAGGGGCGTATGAGCGAGGCTGATGGCTGCTGTATTTTTATCTTTTTTTTTGAGGTGGCGGGGAGCGGTGGCTTTAGCCACTTGGTGTCGCTCTCTCCCACAGCACCCCAATATGTGGGGCAGAGAAGGGACATTTAGGGGGCTGGATGCTTTGGAGCCTGTTGCAAACCTGGGCTGTGCGGAGCTGCTAGAGTGTTATCCCAGACAGGGATGCCCGTGGATGCCTGGACCTTTAGGACAGCTCTTGTGGGGCACAGGGTGGCATGAAAAGTGGGAGTCTGCAGCTTTTTTTGCTAAGTAATGCCTTATTTAGGGGGGGGCTGGAGCCTGGCATGGAGGTGAGAGGCCGGTACGTAGCATCACCTCGATTTGCAGCGGTTTTGCCCCGAAACGTATGCGGGACTACATTTCCCATAAGGCTGCACTGCCTTGGGCACGTGGGGAGTGCCACAACCTTGGACTGCTTGGACACAGTGGTGGCTTACCATGGCGATACCTTGGGCACCACCACCACCATGCCCC
>VFFE01005786.1:0-41905 GCA_008921705.1 Burhinus oedicnemus
CTTAAAGGGGGGGGGGGGGCAGGAATGCTTGCCATTGCATTTGTCTCAAATGTAGGCCTAGGGGCTAAAATACCCTTGTCCTCCAGGGTTACTGCACCCCCGCAAGACAGAGCTGACCTCTGCTTTCACACCCACAGAGAACACGGTCTCTAAGTGAAACTGGAACAGCCCCTCGAAAACGATATGGAAAGTCAGGGGGCTGCAGAGATGCAGAGAGGCTGTGAAAGGCAGGATCTGGCTTGCTCAGCCTTTTGATGAACGGTAACAGGATGGGGAATAGAGAGATTGAGCTCAGCTTTGCTAAAACTCATGCTTGCAGGACTCCTTAGGCAAGCTGGTAAGCAGCAAAAGATTTTTTTTTTTTTTTTAAAAAAAGAAAAAAAAAAACCCAACCCAAAAAACAAACCACACAGCCTTATTCCTACTCCTACATTGAGTATTTCTGACCTGCTGCCGCATAAGATGACAGAAGCAGCGCTCAGCACTGAGACTTCATAAAGGAGTGTCCATTGAGCACCTCGGAGCGGGTCCCAGGAGCACCGGGAGGTTTGGGTGGCTGCCCGGGATGTGTGCGGCCATCAATAACGCGATGGCAGGGCTCACCAGATGGCACTGTTACGTGCACTCGCAATAACTCGCTATCCCATACAGCAGATGTGCATTGCCTCAAAACGTGTTACGTTGCTGAGGTTTTTAAGAGGTCGATTCTTGGAAATAACTATCGGTTGTTAATCTGCCTGCTGTGTGCTGCGCCTCGTACCGGCATGGCTGCTCGGGGGAGGTTTGTCCTTCCCCCAGAAGGAGATACCAGGTTTCTAAAAATGTAGGATCGCCTGTGTATTAGGCACACCCCTTGTTTAGCTGGTGTTACCCAGATGGTGTGTCGCTTCTGGCAGGTCCGCTTCCTAGTGAAGAGCAATGCTGGCTTCTGCCATCCTGTGGCAATGGGGAAATCACCCTGGTTTGAAAAGCTGAAGGCTGAGTTGAGAGCCTGGGACAGAGGGTTAATCTCTTGCCTGCTTTAAGGGTGCAATGTATGACGTGGTTAGGCTGAGTCACAGCAGAAATTGTTTCACTTTGGAAAAAGTGAGGTGCAAAGTTTTGATCATATCGCATATGAGGTTTTGATTTTTTTCAAGGACGCATATATGGGCTATTAACATCAAAGTGCAAGGATGGGGGTAATGCAAGAGACTCTCCTTAAGTCATTATCTTCTCCATAAAAGCACGAAACACTGGATCTTCAGCTTTCTGGAGCTTTGCTCCGGGGGGGAGTTTTATTAACTTTCACATGTTACTTAAGTGGCACCAAACCCTTACTTTATGCCCACATACGCTACTGTCACTGATTAAGTGGATTTTGTGCTCCATCCTGAGGAGGATGGACTGACTAGCAGAGCTGAGCACGTCCTGTCCTTACTGCTTTTCAAGCTGTAAACCTAGAAAAGGACCCCTGTTGCCCCTAACTGCAGGTGTTCTCAGGCTGTATCTCCAGCACAGTCAGGAGGACGATTATTACCTGTGTGAACACACCCATGTTAATGGTAATCTGGGTGAGCTGGATACTGCTGGCTGGGGAGGTGTGGAAGTGCAGGCTTCAGCAGAGGATGTGCAGGTTTGCAACCAGGGCTTCCATCGCTAGTGGTTAATGCTTTGGGGATTTTTGTTTTAATTGCTACTGGTTCTTGGACTGGCTTTAATCCCATTAGTTTGGGTATGCCTGCAGGAGCTGTGCTTGCACCTCAGACTGCAAGAGAGACATAGCCCTAATGCTGGGAACTAGAGCCCTGCCAGCCAAGCAGTGAGTTTTTGTTGTATCCTGTTTGGAAACAAGAAATTCTTTTGAGACCAATGCTTTTGCACGGAGGTTTTATTTTCTGAAGCTGCCAAAAGGACAGAGAGGTTTCTGCTTGTGCGGAGTATGCAAGAGATGGAAAACAGCAGGGGATGACAGCAGCAACGAGACATTGCTACGATTCAGCTCAGCTCTGACTTGCAAGGAAAATTTAGAGGGAGTGAAAGACGAGCAATGCAGCAATACTCAGTCCACTGCACTGCTGTGTCCTCCATCGAGGCTGACAGTAAATGCCATCCTTGCTAGTGGCTTTCTCTCTGAGTGAATCTCTCCATGCAGACGGCTTCCTGAAAGCTTTCACCTTGCTTCACGTAGAGCAAACCTCTTCTTTCATTTGCCTCTGGTCTGGCGCTGCTGGCTGTCACCAGCACTTCAGAAGCTGATATCCTTGATGTCCATGCACCAACCTCTGCGGCTTCTGATGTGAAAGCCTGGGAGATGGGAGCAGAGCATGAGAAAACTCTGGGATGGGTCTGGGGTAAGAGGATTAGTGTAAGCCTGTGCTAGAAAACTGAAGGGGAAACTACAGGGATCTCCTGGTCCTGCCCTCCTCTGCTACCAGCCCCACTGCACAGCAGAGCTGGAGCAGGCCTTCACCCATAAAGATGTGGTCACTGGGATTTCTGTCCCCAACCTGGGCTTGACACCACAGGGTGCGATGACACTGTGTGTATTTGTGGCATGGTTCTCACCAGAATGCCAGACATGTTGCGTGGCAGCTGTATGGGGAGGCCAAGCCTTCCACCTACACAGCTCCTGCCACCCCTTTGATATGCAATCCTGACCCCACGGCGGGGTGTTGCCACCTGTCCCAGGGCGCTCCAGCCTCCAGCCCAGCTTTAGCCCAGGCTGTGGCCCCGCTATGTCTCGGGAACGCCCGGAGATGGTGGCACAGCTGCACTGATGTCAGTGAGGGAAATTCCCTCTGCACGGCAGGTCTGTCACTCCCTCCCTGCCTCGGGCGACGGGAGTTTCCTGCGGGAGTTGCACGGTGTCCTGCCAGCTCTCGAAGACAGGGCAGGCTTTCTTGGGACCAGAGCACTGCAGCAGGGCAGCCTGCTTCTGACCTTGTTTCTGGTTTATCACTATAGTCGCTGCTCTCTGTGTCTTGCTTTCTTCACATGTGCATGAATACCATAATGCTTGGTTTTCTCTTTTCCGTGGCATGCCAGGGAGATGGAGCAAAATTCCAGTTTTTGTGTTGGTGTCTGGGTGTTCGTCCCAGACCCGTTTCCTTTTGCTCCCTCTTCATAGAGAGAAGAGCCCTGGTGATTAGTAACAGCTAAGAGAAACCCCTCCAGCGCTCTTCACTGATGGCATTATCCTTACAGTTAGTTTTGTTTGACTGCTTCTTGATGGTGAGAAAATGGAGACTGCATCTTCCAAAATGCATGTTCAGTTTCAAGCCCGCTTTCCTTCTAGCTAGGTGAAAACAAGGGGCAAAATTTCCTACTATCCCTCACTTCTGGAAGGAAAAAAAACCTCAATGTGGCCCTTCCTGGTGGGAGTGTCTCCAGAAGAGAGGGGACTTGCATAGCTGTACTGAGGTTTTACCATCAGACTGTGATGTAGGACACTACATCTCTAGGGATCTTGGTGGGTGATCAGTGAGATATAAAGGCTGGTGCGTTAGAAGTGAAGCTAGCCTCAAGCAGGCTCTTTGGCTCAGAGTGATCCCAAGGAAACATGCAGAGCTGGCACTTGTGGGAGGCCCAGCGCACAGTCCCAATTAGCCTGCTGAGATGGGTGCTCTGGGCTTCCTCTTAGCACCGGTCTCTGCCCTGGAACCTGGGAGATGGGAAAGCCTGGAGCAAACGAGGGAAGCCACTAACTGTCTTGTGGGAGCTGGAAGTCTCCATAAACATGTGGGACAACTGGAGAAGAGCAAAAAGTGCTTTGCTGGAAGCTGTGGGGTTGGAGTAGAAAGGGAAGCAGTGGAAAGCTTCCTTTTGTAGCTGTTCTAGGAGACTTGGAAGTATTAACAGTTTCAGGGTTGCTCAAGCAGAGGACTATGGCATGTACTGACAGACAAAGGCTACAAAGTAGGTGATGGTGAGAGAGGAGAACATGGAAGACTTCAGCTTTTCCACTGTGAGGTAGTCAGTCTTACAGTGTCTGTCATCTGAGTCCCTGCTGAGATAAGATCCTGGGAACAAACGCTCAAGAAGTAGTTTGTGCCTTGTGAGACCATTTGTTATCCCTGCAAAGGAAAACACCAAACCGTACTGTCCTTTACTGCGAGTGGATGATGCTTTGACATTACAGGTGTGACAGGAGATACCAAAGGCAACCAAACAGCTCTGAAAGTTGTTCACGTTGTCTTGTTGAGCAGGGCTGGAACAGTGCATCTCTTTTGTTTCTTTCTAGCTCTACATAACAGTTGATGGCCAACATGAGGATAGTGCATGGTATCACATGCAGACAGCAGCTTGAAGCTGGTGTGTACTTTAAAGTCCCCAACTGTTAGCGCTAATATGTTCAGATTTAGCTGGAGGAGGAGGATGTGGGGAGCAATACATTAAGACACCTTTGTCAGCTTCTTTTTGGATGTGCCTAGGGTTGTGCTGGACTGCTTATTCACTGAGTTGCCACCAGTCCTGGGCCCAGACTTGGCCATCGGTGACAAGCATGCCCTGGATCGCAGACATTGCAGCTGCATCTGCACAGCACTGTCCCGGAGCTGCTGCCCGGGCTCAGCCCCTCGTGTCCCCACCAGCAGCTCTGGGCTCCCCATGCAGGGCAGTGGAGCATGGAGGGGCTAGGCTATGAATACCTTTTTTTTACTGGTTTATGTTTGCACTAGGGACAAAAGTTGCTGGGGGAATTGGGAAGACTGTGTGTAGAATTGCGGTAATTTTATTTATTAATTTATTTTTTTAAGCTTGCTATTTTCACTGTCCCTTGTCTCTCAGTATAGACAGTGCGGGGGGAAGGCTTGTATGAGCCAAAAGCCAGAAATGTAACACTTCTGAACCAGTGGGATCAGAGCTCCCTGTTGGCTGGAAGCAAAACATGAATTGTTATGGAAGCTTTTTTCCACCATTGCAGCATTCGGGTAGATCCTGTGAGGGTCATAATCCTGTTGCCTCTTTCCCTTCGCTGGAGTTACTGAACAGTTGTCCTTCCTCTGCTTGTTTCTGCTCATGAAGCTTGTAAAATCTTTGAGACCTTTAAACATCTGTAATGTTTAGTTAAAACTAGAAAATGTGCTCAAAAGGGATGCTGACACTGTGTATTTCTGTTCCCTTGGATAGCTAAAGACCTCTTACTGCTGGTGGGAGGGAATTATTTCCCTCTCTTCAACTTTTTCTAACAAAAAAATCCCCAAATATCCCACAGACTTCTTGCTTTTAAAAGAAATTCGTTTTAACTTAAAAAAAACAAAGCTACCACAACCACTCCCCTGGAAACCCCAAGCTCCAAATGAAATGTTTCATCCCCTGGTGTAAAGGGTGGGGTTGATTCCAGGCAAATCCTGAAGCCAGGAGTTGCAAAGGTGGCTCAGAGCAAAACTGGCATCTCCCCTTCCCTGTCTTCCTTAGCTCCAAGCTGTTGAGAGGTCCTCAGTCCCACAGATCAGGACTGGAGCTGCAGAGGTGTCAGGAAACTGTCTCTGCCTTTCAGGGCTAGCACGCAGGCATCCTGGCGCTGAGTTTGGGTGGCAGAGGGGAGACCATTATAAATCCCCAGCAGTCTCCTCCCGAGGATATAAATGTTTGCCTCTGCTAAAACATAATCTCGTGGTTGTTTCAATGACAGCTTAAACTGAAGCCGTAGAGACGGTGCACAGAGGGGTAACAGGAGAGTAGTCCACAGCTGTTTCTCTGGCTGTTTTTCTCCCCCAGACGTGAAAGCAGCAGTGGCAGAGCGATGCCCTGCATTCTTGCCCACCTACACACATGCTTCCTCCGCATATCCCCGTGCCGCCTGCTTACCGCAAGCACTAGAGGCTCGGCTGTAAATCCGCTAGCCAGACAGATCCCTGACACCCCGGCTTCCGCCCTGCTTCTGCAGGACACGTGCCTGCTGCCGTGAGATCAGCGTCACCCTCGTTACCGGCAAGGAAACCTCCTAGGAAGGGTGGTGAGCACTGAGGATATCACAAGCCCTTTTTCCTCTTGAGCTGACTGCCTTTGAGATCTGCTAGTGTGAGAAGCTCCCCCTTGCCTGCACTCCCAGGCTGCCATGGTGAATTTTGCTAGTCCTCGTATATCCACTCGGACCCCTTCCGAAATCTTCAGCTCTCGAGTGTCTCGGGCTCCATCTCCCAGTAGATTTTCTTTAAAGCGGTGCAAATGGGGTTGGCCAAATACCATTGAGCCTCGAGAGCCTCCCAGCTATGCATGGGGTACTGGCAATACACACCCTGTGGCTTGTGTTTCCACTGCGGACTGCGCTATGCAAAGGAGCGCCTTGCAGCTGAGAGGAGTTTGACGCAGTCTAACTGCAATGGTAGATATCTCTACCTAAATTCATGATGAATCAACCCACCGCTAAATGCTGGCTGCGAGCAGGGGAGAGGAAGGAAGCTGGGGCTGGGGGAGAGAAATCGGAAGACTTGCTGGCTTTTGCAGGTGGTTTTTGTGCACTGTCACCAGTGGGTTTCCATGGCTCCGTTTTCCAGATGGGAAAAACAAAAGATAGACCTTCTGAGCTACTTCAGGGCATGTCCAGGTCTCTGTGGGAGGCTGAAAACGTCCAGCTCTCTGGGAAAAGCATCCAGGTGCTGAGTGCACTGCCAAAAGGAGCCAAACTGTGAGCCATTTGCATTTGCCCAGCCCCAGGCATGAGGGCTGGTAAGGACCTTGGGCAGCTGGTGGCCCCTTTTGAAGTTTTTATGGAAATGTCCTTGCTAGACACCCCCTCCCATCCATGCCTTGTGAGTGAGAAGAGAGCCCTGCCCCAAGCAACCACTTCTCATTACGATTATGTGGTGCTTCTTTTTAAAATTAATTATGGTTTTTCAGGAGAAGTTATTCTTTTGGTGTGAATTGCGAGCTGGAGACTAACTGCCTCTTCTTGACTGCAGTGCTGCTAGACGTGTTTGGCATTAAAAGCAGGAATCACAAGCTCGGTAGTTTGGGCTGTTGCAGACTTGCACTTAATGTGTCTGAGGCTCCAAGGGGTGCCCTGCTGTGCAGTTAGCCGTGTAAAACCAGGGGTCAGGTTCATCCTTGGAGGCAGAGGTCTGCCTCCAAGGCAGCAGCATCAGTTCCAAGAGCTGCCTGTTGTACTTCACAAAGCTCTTAGGATGTGTGATGTGGGCACATGCCAGGTGAGGAGACTGGCTAAAACCAGGAGAGCGGGTCTGAGTCTCTGGGTGGGAATTGTCCAGCCTTCCCCTGCTCCCAGTGCGTTGGCTCTGGCACCCAGGCCGTGCTGGGAAAGACTCTTCTCCAGCTTCTGTGGAGAAATAAGTAGACTAGGATTTCATGAGAACAGCCACTTTCACACAGCATGTCTTTCGCATGAGGTTTATTCCTTTTAGGCTGAAATCTGTCAGGAAGGACAAACGCTTCTAGGCTGTTGGGAGAGCACACCATGCACAGCTGCTCTATTGTGAAGCCAGGCCTGCAGAGGTAACAGCTAGTCCCACCACAGGCGCGGCAGAAGAAATCCAACAAGCTTTTCATGTGTCTTTAGGAGCAAGCATGATATCCTAGCAGTGCACCCACAGCATAGCCAGTACCTTCCCAGCCAGGCTGGTTGTCCATACTCACACCCATGGGTCCAGATTGAAACAGAGTCCTGGGGCAAGAGAGCATGGACCCAAGCTCTTGCTCAGATGGTTTATGCAGGAAGAGGGCTTGCCTGCTGTGTCTTTGGTTAAGGGTGGATGCTCAAAGCCTAGGCCAGAGCCAGGACATCAGTATCGACCACGAGTTTGTGCTGGCCCCTGGCTCTCCTTGCCCATTCCCTGAAGATATTTGCTGCCTCGGGAGAGGCGACTGCCGGGGGGTAAGCACAGTCCTGACCGCAGCAGCAGGAGGGGATGCAGCCGCTCTGCAGCCACGCTCCCTGGGCTGCACCGTGTGTACACAAGCCCTAGTACGATTCCCTTGCTCCCCTCCCCAGCAGAGCATGGTTTGGACATTTCCATACTTCTTGCCCAGTGATGCAGGCTATGACGTTTGGTGTTTACTCCAGGGCTCAGCCGAAGAGACGAAAGGTGTTTCATATTACTGCTCCTCCACAGGGCAGGCAGAAGCAGCAGTGTCCAGCGGCAAGGGAGCCCTTAGCTTCAGTTAATAAATACATCCTTCACTTCCAGCCTCTCTTCCTTGGCGAAGGGCACTTATCATAATGAAGCTGCTTGGACTTGGCCAGGGATCAGCCCTGCGAGTTTACAGGATTCACAATTCACAGATGTTAGGAACTATCAGGCTGAGTGTGGGTGGAGAATGTCAAGTCTGAAATAGCTCCCCTGCCACCCTGGCACAGGCAGCAAAGAAAATGTTTCCACATGACATTCTTCGAACCAAAATTTCCTGCAAGGATAACACAGAGGGGAAAAATAAGAGGCAATCGCTGCTGTTTCGGAGGGCTCCTGGCTTTCACTTGGGAAGTTGGCATTTGTGCTGACACCAGCACAAAAGATGCACTGTAGGTCAGCTATAGGGCAGCCCCTTCCCCTCTTCATATACACAAACATATACGTCTGCTTGAAGATGCAATCCCACTGGTGCATAGATACGTGGACGCTATTTTTTCCTGCTGGAATCCATTTTAATTTAGCTCCTGATTCATATTTCATTCATTCTTCAAAACCACAAAACCAGGATAGGTTTACAGCCTGTACTACTTGGATGGCCGTGGAGGGGGAAAACAGGGGAACAAACCAGGTTGCTTTCCTGAATGGTTTTCTGTGTGAATTAAAAAAAGGGGGAGGGGGGTGGAATTAAAGTCTTCCTTCCTGGCTTTTATTTTCCTTCAGGAAAATCACAGAATTGTTTAGGTTGGAAAAGACCTTTAAGATCATCAAATCAAATCTGCTTTTCATCTTTGGTAGTTTGTTTTGGTGAACTTCACTGTTGTTTCTTTAGGCTTTAGTGGCCTGAAAAATATGACTTCTATTTTCTTTTTTCTTACTTTTCTCCTCAAGATACTTGAAACTATTGTTGTTTTTCATGAGAAAATGTATATATTATTTACAGAACACTAAAACAATGAAAGATTTCTGTATTATCTCAATTTTCTTTGGAAAAAAATGTCAAAAGATATATAGAAGGAAACATTAACAATTACATCTGATAGTTTTCTTGGGGGGAGGAGGGCAGGAAGGGGAGGTAGAGGAGCAAAAGTTCAGAGTTAATTTTAATTGAGGAATTTCCCCATATTTTGTCATTCAGCTTTTGAAACTGTGACCACAACAGACTGTTTGAACTGTGGCGCGAGAGAGACTGAAAATTTCCCCAGGCAACTTTACACAGGTATTAGCCACAGAGTTGACAAGGAAAGCTTTTAAAGTACGATGAAATTCAGCACGGGCGCTGCACCCAGCAGAGGAAACTCCGGCCATCTGGAGACAAGGATGACCAGCGGCCGCAGCAGTTCGCAAAATTGCAAGAGCTGCCAAAATTAAACTGTGAAGTCAGGCGGGAAGGCAACCAATGACCGATGAGATCAGAAGTTCAGAGATGCCCCAGATGAGCTCCCAACAACAAGTGTGGCCGACGTACACCAAAGTTTATTAAGGATGTTGAGAGGAGGGGAAAATATCCGTGCAGAAGATGCCCAGCTGGTGAGGAGGGACTGGTGGTGATGCTCAGGTCACTTGATGAATCCCATTGGCCAAGTCCCTGCGAGATCCCACCCATTCGCAAGTGTAAAATAAATCTCTAAAGTTGTACCTCGTGTACCACTTGACCTTATTGCTTTTAGCCTGCTGGCTTTATTTCT
This sequence comes from Burhinus oedicnemus, assembly GCA_008921705.1. Classification (NCBI taxonomy): domain Eukaryota; kingdom Metazoa; phylum Chordata; class Aves; order Charadriiformes; family Burhinidae; genus Burhinus; species Burhinus oedicnemus. The sequence goes on from VFFE01005786.1 coordinate 9,755, forward strand.
ATTTATTTATTTTATTTTGGTTTGTACCCAAAGAGGGGCTCGAAGGAAATGAATTTTGAACCGGCACCTTTCACCACCTTGCAGTACTACCCCGATCCCTGCATCCAGCGGTGAGTCTCTGAGCGTGACGTAACTCTCTCCTATCGCAGGTTTGATCTGAGTGTCTTGTGTAACTGTTAACTTTTCTGCTATCGTCCGGTGGCAGCTGGGCTGCACGCGGAAAAAAAATGCCGCTCTCTTCACGCTCAGTGGAGCTTATTATTATTTTTGGCTTTCTAACAGGTTACTGTTTAATTATAGGCATCCGTTTAAGATATCTCCCTTTTCCTTTTTGGCATTAGAGGAAAAAAAAAAATGTGATAAATAACATGAAAGCTGATAGTATCTTTTCCCTGTGTTTTGAGCAGAAGGTTACTCTGTGCTTTGGGCAGTGCAAGAATTGCTTTAGCTTTCTGTATCTGTAGTGTGTTTATTTGTTCCCTTAAAAGAAAAAGCTCCTAGAAAGAATATGAGCTAAACAATTAAGCTCTGAGATTTTGGAATTTAAAGGATAAATAAATCATTTAAAAGATTCAAAGAAGAAAAAACTGCCTTCTAAGAGAGAGCACTTTTCCAAGAATATTTTTTTCATTCTGTCTAACAGCCAACCTCAGAGCCTGACAACCACTCTTATTTTAGCTTTGTTGTTATGCTGAGTTTTATAACTTTCCAGCAGATAAAAGAGCATGTCCGCACGAGGTATCACAGTATCACATTGTCAGTTTGTTTGTTTCTCCCAATAGAAGATACTATATTTAAGCATGTAAATGACATGTAGATGGTATTTTTCCAGTCGTAAAGTTCGGAGAGGTGAAATCCTCTGAGCGCAGTCACTTGTCGAGCTACTTTAAGGCTAATTTCTGGCTGCGTTTTGAAAAAGCTCTGGCTGATGTCTCGCCCCAAGGCATTCGATCCCCAGAAGGGTTAACTATTAACTCTGCATCCTCTGCAGGGTGCTGGGCAAGGCTGCTTGTGTTGCATAGCTGTCTGCTGAAGAAAGGACTTGGCCACCGTCACCCAGCTCCTGGCATTACATGCAGCTTTGTGATCTCTTCTTTCCAACCTTCCTCCCCTGCCCTGTTATGGTTTGTTGCAATGTTTGTGGGGTGTTCTTTCCCCTCTTAATCCGCTGGGTGCTCGGTGCTGCAGTCCTGGGGAGGAGTGCGGAGACCTGGCAGCGAGGAGGGGCTGCCTTTGGGGCCAGCGGAGGGGAAGGAGAGGAGGGGAGCTGGGAAATAGCGCACGGTCCTTGGCCGCGCTGCCGTGGTGGAGGAATGTGGAACGAAGCCGGGGGTATTGGTTTCCCAAGGCGAGACCTTCTACAACACGAGCCCCAGGGCTGGCCGGGCACACACAGCCTTGCTCTGATCTCCCGCAAATCCCGGTGGGGATGTGTGTCCGTCCAGGAGATGAGCAATATGAGAGCAGTGCCCACCTGGGAAGGTGGGTTTGGGCTGGCAGCAGTGGGGTCTTCAGAGGATGAAGAAGTTTCAGTGGCTGGAAGCCACAGCCAGGCAAATTGCCAAAGTGAAATTTAAAAAAAATATATATAAATAAATAAACTGGAAGGTGTAAAGATGCACTGGGAAGCACACCTGAGCTCTGGGACAGCTTCCCAGCCCTTGTGAACTCCTCCCAGTTGCATCCCATCCCATGTCAAAGAGCAGGTTCATAGAATTGGTGCTGCGGCTCAGGCAAAAAAACCCCAGCTGGAGCAGGAATTAAAGGGTGATGGTGGGGAAATAAAAAAATCCCTTGGCCGCATTCTGTAGAACTTCTAAAATGGGCCTTTAATGGACCTTTCTTCCTGTCAAATCTGCATCCTCCAGCAAATCAGGCCTTTCTGTAGAAACACAGCTCCTCACCGCATGCCTTAGCACCATGATGAGTTTTTAAGCGGCCGTTGTGGTGTGGGAAGCCTCGGGACAGCTTGGGACAGATAGAGTTTGTGACACCCCTCAGTCATAAAACTCGATCGAGATGTAGCTTAGAGTAGTAACGTCTCTCAGCTGTTATGCATGTCTGTTTACGTGAGCTGAGAGTGGCATTTGTCCAGTTATTAGTGGCAGTGCTCCGCCACAGGTCAAAATCAGCTGAAAGCTGGTCCCAGAGATACTTTTCTCACTCTGAAGACATAGATGGTCTTCAGCTTTACACTCCATTGGTTCAATATTCACGATGTGCTGGGTGACATTCGTCTGACTGATTTAACAAAATTGAATAGTTTCATAATTGCATTTATTTTATGCAGTTTGAAACACTTTTGCTTTGATGTGGTCAAAGTGCTTTATTTAGCTAATACCAGTGTGCTGCTTTGCAACTTGAAAATTACATCTAGTAATAATCTAAACAGCAAACTGATAACTTTGAGCTGGGGCATGCTAGCAAAATAACAATAGTGAAACGTGTTTGAAATGCTGTTAAAACGGGCAGGGGGGTGGGGTGTCACTGATTTCCCTGTAAGTCAGCGTGGAGGGGGAAGCAGTTAAAAATCCCAGTTAGCTCTAAGATTTGTGGTTTTGATTTACCCTCTGTCATTGCTTCATCTGTTAATCTCTTCACTTTGGGGGTGTCGGGCAGGCAGACAGCGTGGGAGCCAGCTAAAACACTTCCTCTGTCAAGAGGTGAACACCGATCACGCTTAGAAGCATTAACTAATGGGCCATTATAATGCTTGTGTACTTGCTGCCTGTCATTTCGCAGCAGTGAAACTATGTCCTGCTGCTATGGTATAGCCAAACAACGCAGTAATTCAGTGCCACAGATGAGGAAAAATAGCTGGGTGCCCAGGCTCCCAGTGCTGTGTGTTATTGTTTAGGCCACTCCAGCCTCTGTCTCAACGTCCCAGCTTTCTTGTTTAGGCTATTTATTTCTTTGTAAATGTGGGTTTCAAAGCAAAGCACCCCCTGGGTCACACAAAAGTACAGATAACTCAGCTGGGGCCCAGGACAGCAGCCTCCTCCTTCACAACCCCACTTGTTGCTGTGGGCACTGGAGTTCAGCGCTGGAGAGGCCCTGAGCACTGACGGGGATGTACATCCCTGTATAGAAGCGAGGGATGCAAATGTAGCATGTGAATGTCTGAAGTGAGGTTGGAAAGGTATATCCTGAGTGTGCGCATCTCTCTTCTTGAACAGAAAGAGCTAAGAGATGCTAAAACTCAGCAATAATAGAGTTGAGTAAAAACCTCAAAGTTTTTCTACTTCTGCTTCCCTTATAAAGGGATTTGCATGAAATGCTTGAAATCGGTGATAAAGCAGGCTCTGTGCTCTGGCTCCTGGGCCAAGGAAGGTGCTGCTGTAAGTTCAGAAGCACCTGAGTTGAAGTGCCAAGCTGCTGACCCCCATGAATTACTTGTTTGGATGGTACCGTGGGAGCTCATCCTGTGCTGCAGAAAACCCAGGCTAGTTCTGAGTCATAAAATGAGCTAACTATCTGAAAAGGGCGGGATTTCCACCTTCCAAGAAGTGCCCACCTAGCTGCAGTTGAAAGCCACTAACGTAAGATGAAGAAGGCACTGTAATTATGATCAAAGTCCAGCTGTTGAGAGCTATGTAATTAGTCTCTCTCTCCAAAGTTGCTTTTTTTTTTTTTTTTTCAGCTAATGCCTAGTTGGGGGAGTGATGTTTACAGATAAGTTACTTGTGTTCTTGGAAATAATGGTCATTAGGCTGTGTTTTACCCAGGAGCTCTCTTCTTTTGGGGCTGTTGGGAATGCACCTGCTGGTGCACTGGACTGCGGTCCTGCCTGCTCTGCTCGACCCTCTCCCCATGGCCAGACTAATTGGTGGCCTCGGGATTTCACATCACTGATGTTCGCTGTGACTCACTCCTCCCTTTTGAATGAAAGGCCTCTCACACAAGCTGCTCTTTCCCCTTTCATTTCTGGCTTTGTATTCTCAGCATAACGTGATACGGGCCAGCCTCCCAAATCTCACTAATAACAGAGGCTCGAGGAACAACCCTGAAATCCTCTGGTCTCTGCAGCATCTGTGCTGGAAACCTGGTTTCTCAGATGCAGTACTGGGTTTTGAGGGGGTTGCAAAAAAAAAGAAAAAAGAAAAAAAAAAAAATCTATTTTTAGAAGAGGATGAAGGAAACTCTCAGAAATGAGTTGGGGTATGGAGTGGAGGGAAGGGCATGGGCCGTGGCAGGATCATCTATTAGGTGCTGTACGTGGATGGATTTTGGTGAGCAGGGTCTAGTTCCAGCCAGCCAGAGCTCCTGGGTTCAAAGAGGTCTTCCGCTGGGAGCATTGCATGTGTCGCTTCACCTTTCTTCATCAGTTCCCACATGTATCAAACAGGGCTGGTAAACGGACTGCAATTATCAGATAGGAGTCTCGCCAATGGTAATGCTTGCAACGCAGCACAAAGGTGAAAAACTCACTGTACCCAGTGCTCGTCGTTACTAATAGGCAGTAACGAAACAACAGAACTCCCTTTGGGTTGGGAGGTGGCACATCCAGGGAAAATGTGCTGGCTACCCCTCCTGATCACAGGCAGCAGCGTGCCGTGCCCCTTCACGGTCGTGAATCAACGGTGGCGTAAGCAGCTCTGCTTTCACTCGGGTATTTGCTGGGTGACATTGTGACAGAGCTTTGCTTAAGCTGTCATAGGGTAATGTCTCACAGGAGTGCTTCATCCAGTGTGTAGGCTTTGCAGGATCCTTGTGTTTGGGCAACTGCACACCTCTCTTTCCTCGTACTATGCTTTGCTGAAGAATAACTGAACTCCTGCTATGACAGGGTGGACAAATCTCATCTGCCTTCACCTTTGAGGTGGGAGCCCAAATTTGCTGTGTTGGCAGAACGACCTGAAGCCAAGTAAGGAAAGCCACATGACTTGGTATAGATCTATTTGCAGAAACAGTCAGTGATACAGCAGGTACTTTCCAGAGACTCAGAGAGGGGCCAGAAATTGTTCTGAGCAGCTTGTGGTGTGCTTGGAGTGGCTGGTGACTTCTGGAGGAGCAGAACTGGCTCCACGCAGGAAGGAAAGGTGAAGGGGAGCCGGGGAGGTGCTTTTTTTTTATTGGCCTCAGTGAGCTCTCCTGTGAGGTGGTGGTTACCTTCATGGCTGTGCTGTCACCCCTGGTAGGAAGCCCACGGGAGAGGTCCCCTGCTGGAGTCGGATGTATGGAAGTGGTCAGTGTGCAGTGCGCTGAGCCGAAGCTATTGCAGGGTGGCCTCATGTGTGAGAGGACTTTGCAGAGCAGCTCTACAGGGAGGACAAGCTGCCAGCGTAGGACCTCTGAGCTGCCCCCGGCACCTCACTAAGGATGTGTGCTGCTGGTCGTGAGGAAGGGAGGGTATTTATCTCGTCTTTGAGGTCTGTTCTTTGGTTGCTCTCCTGTTCTTACAATGCAGTCTTATCAGAAGGTGGGATTAGAAGATAGGATCTTTGCAAAACACCGCTCAGGAGCAGCACATTAAACCCTCTTTAGTTCTTTCTTCCTAGCAGAGCCCCTGCAGTCTGCTTGTCCCAGCTGGTCCTCTTTGCTCTATGTCAGAGAGATGTCCTGAGGATGTCACAACCCCTTCACAGTCATTGCCAAAGACAGCACTTTTCTCTTTTCCTCTTCAAAACGGTATAGGCCCCTCAAGGGTATTATAAGAAAATATTTGTCTGCTTGGAGGTCCTTTTAGTACTGCTTAAAGGATTAAAGTGGAACAAATCAACGTTTTTCTGGTTTTTCCCAGATCTCAAAGGACTGTAAGGAGAACGTGTGAAGTGTTTCATGTGGTCCTTTTTACTGTAAGGAGAGAATACCTAACTCATAGAATTTTGTTCAACTTCCAAAAATACTGAGGAAATTAAACAAGCAAGTTTTCAATGGCTCACATGTTCAGAGACATTTAGGGTGTTCATGGTACATGTTATAAGTTATAATCCCTTCCTGATTTGTGTGGTACCTTCTGCTACAAGCTGACTTGCAATGGCTTCTCCCAACAAACACAAGGATTTCTGGCCTAATGTAAAGCAGAAGGGCTCAGCTTCAATTATGGAAAAAATAAAACCCTCTGATGTCCAACAAGTGGCCAAAGGTGTTTTGAACCCTTATAAGAAAAGGTCCATAGGTGTCACATGGCATGGCGGAGGAAGGGAGGGTCTTGGACGAGGAAGAAATCAAGGAAGCTTGGCTTTTAATTTGGTGCCTCGCTCTAAGCTAGTTTTGCACTTACATGAAAACCTTCGTGGGAACATGGGCATTGTGGTGGGAGCCAATGGTTCCACTGCCATACAAATTTTGACTTCTGTTTGGTTTAAAATTTTGTAGCCCCTCATCAAAACTGACATCATCAGAAGGAAAATGTTTCGCTATAATAGATTCCTGAGGTGTGTTTGACTAGGTCTGCTGATAACAGATAGATAATGTCCTTCCATCTGCTTAGGTAGCTTCATGAAAACATCTGTATCTGTTCCTTGGGCTTACTTTGGAGTTTTTGGTGCCTGTTTGTAATCACTTACTTCTGTGTAGCAGACCATTTCCCCACAGGATTTTGCTGCTGAGTCATCTCTGACCAGGTGTTTGAATGCCACAGGTGGCCTGGTGGGACAAATACTGATGCACATAAGCAAGGGGAATTCAGATAGTGCATGGAGCTATAAAGAGAACAGCCACCTCCAAGAGTGAGAAGGGGGAAACCCTGCAGTAAGTGATCGGGGGTTCAGTAGGCTCTTTGCAACATAAAAATAAGTCTGCTTCCAAAACCTTGCTCTGGGAGGCTCAATGGCCGTCTAGTTTAGGAATGTTGATATGCACCTAAGTCAATGCATGCTGAAAAAATGCATGGGAAGAAGCCTGAAGTGTGGTGGTGAGCTGGACGCTGCAAGCAGCAGCTGCTCAGCTGCGTGTTGCCAGCAGCGTCTGCCTCTGAACTCCAAAGCAGGAGGCAGAGCTGGTGGGGCAAAATGGTGGGATTGCCGTGCTTGCTGTCAATGAGGTCTATGAGGTGGCAGTGACAGCTGTGAAACCGTAGTTCAGCTGGCTCTGAGAGCCAACATGGGCATTAGGTGGTCAGGTATTACAGGATTAAAAATCTTAATGTTAAACAACAGAATTCCTTTACACTATCTTCCAAGTTTGGTTGTTCGTATTTGTGAATTTTCCTCTTGAAATATACAGGCAGGAAATAATCATTCCAGGTTTTGAGGGAGTGGGAGACTCTGATGTATTCACAACACTCCAGGAGCTGCTACTTCAAGATAATCACAAGCAAAAATCATAAATCACATTAGGTGTGGCAATGTATTGATAAAATTATAGGGAGCCAACCCTGTAATTTCTTAATGCCAGGCATAGTTGCAAAAGCAAAGATCCTGTGAACACTCCAGGTAGCGTTCCCTGACACACCAGCACTGTTTCTGATAAACAGTTCACTTGTTCCTGTCTTCCAGGACTATAATCTGCTCTTAATTCTTTGTCCTTTATCTGCCGTGTCTTGCAGCTGTTTTGTGACACAGAGAAAGGTTTTTGCAAGTGCTCTTATTTTTCAAAGAAGGATTCTCTGCCCTTGGGCTTAGCAATAGCTGGCCTGCCACAGAGTTGCTACACACTGGAAAATGCAGCCAGCATGGTATTTAGCAGAAGACTTCATTTTCCCATAGGAGTATCACTGGTGGCAGGCGTGGGGAAAGGAAGTTATTCTTTATCATCCAAAACGCATCAGATGTAGCAGGCTGGCTGCGGGGGTAACAATGGAAAACTTCAACCAAATTCATATTACAGGCTTCTGCACCTAACATCTGCTTTACTGGTGTTTCTGTTTTGCATTTTAATTATTTACTGAAACACAGGATGCTGCTGTTTACAGTTTCCTGCTTCTAAAGAGTTCTGGGGACTTTCTGCACTATCGTGATGATTTATTTGATATTTTTGTAAAATTCAACCTTCGAGAGAGAGTTTGAGAGAGGGACTTTGCAAGTCCCCTGAGAAGTTCATAGAGAAAAGAATTTGTGTAAAGACTGAAGCAGCTTTCGTAAGAGTAGGTGCCTTAGGGAGCCAAGTCTTACCTGGCTCAACTCAAAATGTCATGAGTCTTTTGCAGTAGACAGTCTGAGACCTCCTTGTCCTAAAAAAGAATCACGTATTTCACGTTCTCTGGGCGAAGCTGTTCCCTCTCCTCTCTGACTATATTTACACGACTAAATGCCCTGCCAGGCATAGTATCCCAGGGCTGAAAATCAGCGTGGGCTGCACAGTTTCTCTTGCTTTGCTTCCTTGTGGAGGGGGGCCATGTTGAGATCCGTGTGGGATGACCCCTCTCCAGCCTCCCCCTGCCACCTCCTCATGGTGGCCAAATTTGGGGAATGCCTGTCCTGTATGACCCAGGACAGCAGCAACTTAGCATGCAGGGGTGCCCAGTGCCTTCCCTGGGGTCGTAGCTGCAGCACCCCAAGCACTTGGGCAAACAAACCCCATGAGCTGCTGGGAAGACCCTGGCAGAGAGAGGATCTGATTCCTTCACACATCAAAAGGACTCAAATCTCAGCAAATTTAAAAGAAACCCTGTTCTTGGCAGAGCGTGTTAGTGTCCTGGGGAGCATGACTTTAATGCTACTGATAGTGATATGGCACAAGCAGGGAAAAGGCTGCTTGCAGGAAACCTGTGCCAGGCTTTAAACAGAGCTCAGGGCATGCTGCAGGGATGCAATCGGGGCTGCAAGCACAGCCGAAAAAGTCCATGCTGTGTGCACCCCTGCCGTGCTGCGGAGCCTGCGTATTCCCGTTGGTTTGGTCCAGAAAAGCGTACTCAGTTCAGTGGATGCAGTTGTAGCAGAGGTGGAAGGGATATTTTGCTTGTCTTTGGAGGGTTTTGGATGGCGTCAGCACTTGGGAAAGGTTTGGAGGGGATTGAAACTTCCTTACCAGGGAGAATAGAGCCAGAAGCCACTTACTTTCTCTCCTGCTGGCTGGAAACACCCCAGAGATGGTGTTTGGTACAGGAGGGTGAGGACAGGTGCTCAATTTAGCCTACAGCCAAGACCAGATCTGAGAGCACAGCCCCCTGAGCACCTTGGTCCTGATCCACCGGTCTACACCCAGCAACTCCATCCTGGGGACATGGAGAGCAGTCAGGCATCTGGAGATTTGAGCTGGGCTTACCTGGTTTTCCGAAGTTCCACAGTCGCGTGCTGCAAAGGTCTCTTCTTTCTCAACTAAGCTTCCCAGCAGCAGGCTGAATGAGGCACACACGTTTCGTGGTGAGGAGCGGCTGCGTGCCGCACGCAGCATTCACAGCTACTGTGGAGCTGCCTTGGAAGGACTCCACGCAAATGCACCATATCTAATAGTAGAGTCACTCCATCAGTTCCCATATGCTATACCTCTATGTGTATCTGCCACTAAATAGAGAATATTGTGCTTGAAATGACCTACTATCTGCTCAACTGGGTGCTATCTGCCTGGAGCATGTAAATCAGCAGCATGAGAGTTCCTCAGATGATGCTTCATCCCTGCGCTCCCTGGGAGAAGCACTGAGCCTGATTTCATCTCTGCAGGCACGAGCATCGCATATGAGACGTTCTTGGGTTCAGACTGTGCCTTTTAAAAGAGCTGCAAACTACTGTGGTGGGTTTTTTCTGGTTTAACCCTGTTACTCTTTGGGAGAAATACTGTTCTGGCTTCGTTCCCCAGACTGTAGCAGTTGCTCTTTGCACTACATAATCTCATTTTTATTGTGTTAAAAAGCACCGGTCAGGAATCCAGAGATCTCCCTGGCAGCTACCCAGCACAGTGCGTGTCCGTGGGTTCGGGGAACCGGCCGTGCTCGTAGCGAACCCTTGATCTGGGGGTTTCTCTCAGGTTTGCTTGCTGATGTGCTGCCAGCGGCTGGCACTCGCTCTGATGGCACACAGTCCTTAGGAAGAGATGACCTCGGGACATTTGGTGGTGGACTGGACCGTAGGAAGCTCAGCCTAGACCATGCCTAACTTGTCCATGTTACATAAAACAGGGCTCAACGGTGCTCACAGTCATTTCCTCTCCAGACAGCCCAGAGCTCAGGCCAGGGCCGCGTCTGAAAAAGGTGCTTGCATGCAGATAAGGGATAATACACAAACCAGACCTTGAACCCCGGGCCAGACCAGCCGTGTGGATGTAGCTGAGGTCTTTCCTTGCTGCTACACCCTAGCTGCAAGTGGAACTTTGTTGGGTTTGTTGTTTTTTTATTATTTTTTTTTTCCCCCTAGCTCTGGCCTCTTTCAGAGCCTTATAGTATCTAATGAGAGCCAGTTCCTGACACCCCGACTGCCTTTCAGAAGCTCTGATGTGCTTGGCTGAATTATTTTACCATCTGTAATAAATAAAATAATTTCTCATTCTGTGTTGCGGTCTCTGTATTGGTGCGATGGAGGTAGACCAGTGAAACTTGAGAGATGCTGGTTGCACTCAACACTGCAAGATTTCAGCAGACAATAGTTAAAAGAGCCCCATTTCCTGTGGGAAATACTGAAAGCAAGCTCCTTGTAAAAAATAGACGGCAATGAACTGCTGTAGATATTGTTACTAGGTAAATGCTGTGCTCACAGGAAAAACACTGATGAGCAAAGCTCAACGGGGAATTTGATTCAGCAAGCCTCAGGAAGCTCAGAATTCTGGCCATCGCCTCTTCAGAACTTTTCAATTTTCCTTATTACATACCTAAAATCACTACAGAACAGTAGTGAGGAAGGCCTGTAATAGCTGTATTTTGTCATGACTGTCATCTCTTGAAAATGACCTCACCCACTTTCATTTCTGGGGCTGTTGCTTTCTTTTTTTTTTTAACATTTCCTGATGATGCAGAGATCTGGATAACTGGAAAAAATGCGTTTAGTTGTGTTAGGCTGCTTTGGGCATTTAACACCTGCCTTTTCCTCCCTCCTCCTCCAGAAAAGATGAGGGGTCTCCCCATACTGTGCAGCAGAATGTAACAGCAGAGATCTCCGAGTCTCCTTCCCTGGCAACCTGTGGATGTGCCCCCAGGCACCTGCTGCAAACCATTACTGATGGTGGACGGGTTGGTCATGGGGTGATTTGGGGTTAGGCAGTCTCCCCCCTGAGGCACAAACTATGGTCCCTTTTGTCTTTAATTGTAGCTGCAGCCGGGCAGCAGGGGTTGGCATAGGGCAGCAGAGCTGGAGGCAGCACCGACCCAGCAGGAGACCTCTCAGCAGAGATCTGTGCTGGTCCTCTCCTGCACCGAGGGGAGAAGGCATCGCTCCGTTTGTCCTGCTGTAAAACAGTCAGGGCTCGCCGGCTGCAAAAATCTTGTGTAAACTTTGAAAGGTAGACCCAAATGCCTGTTCTCAGCTGGGTATCTAAAGCTGAGCAAAGGATGTCTATTACGTAGACCAAAGGGATTATTCTTTTTTTAAATGGACTTGAAAATGTTTTGTGGCTTCTGACCGGTTTGTCTGTAAAGTTTATCTTACAATACTTATTTTTGGGCTTGGCTCAAAAATACCTCAGAATTTTGAGGGCTGGGCCTGGATTTTCCGCTCGAGCTGCTTTTGAGACGACTTTCTCACTTACTGCAGTAAAAGCTCTCACCTCTGCCCGGCAGCTGTGACTCCTCCCTCTCCAGATGGGCACTGCTTTTAGCCATCGCTGCAAATAGGTTTGGGGAAGGGATTGACTGGAAAAGTGAGTTACAAAATAATACAAATGCAACTGCTTTTTAATTGTTTTGGGGTTTAATGCTTTTTAAAGCATGGATGAAGATTTAAATTTTCTCTTATTATTTAAATTTGGAAAGTCTCAGGACCATGTTTCCTCGGAGATGTACTCATGGTCAACAGGTCTCTGTGGGCTTTACAAAGTTGGTGGCACTGCTATACCTCAGGAACGAGAAGGGCAAAGATGGACAGATCACCCAGGGGCTGGGTGTCCTGAGGTCCAGGCTTGTGCTCTAACTCTGGGCTTCCCAGCACAGGTTGCTCAGGCTCCTGGGTGGTTTTCTGGAGGTTCTGAGAGCTCTGTACCAAGAATGCACCAATTGCAGTGGGCAGGTGGAGAAATTGCTGTGGCAGTGCTTTCACCTTTGCCAGAGCTCCATCTCTCTTGGCCCCCACTGAGAAAGGGAGTGGGTGTCAGGGCTGAGCAGAAGGGGAGGGGATGTCCACAGCTGGGCGAGGAGGTAGTTTCCAAGGATGGGTGAGAAGGGGAGGGTGGAGAAGGGGGTGTCTAAGGTTGAATGGGTGATAAGAGAGGTCTGGGAAAGTTCACCAGATGCTGAAGGAATCCTTGGAGGAAGAAGAAAAAAAATTAGGGGTGACTTTGCTCCAACAATTAGGGGATGGGTCCTCCAGTGCTGGTGGAGTGATTAGCTGCCTGAAGTCTTGAGGACAAAGAAATGCCTCTGTTATGTAGAAGCAGGGGGTTGATAACAATGACATGTAGATAGCCGATGAGATGTAGATAGGAGATGCGGTGGGTTCCTGGGATGCAGGGGGGGGTCGGGGGAGGTGGGGTGGTTGCTGTTAGCATTCTGAACCCATTCTGCTTCCGGAAGCCATTCCCAGTGGATTGCAGGGAGCAGGCCATGCAGTGCCCAGGCTGGGAACCCCTCAGCACAGTAGTACTGGGAATGCAGAGGGAGCCTTTTTTTCCCAAAGGAGCTCTGCTGCCAGCGCTGGAGCAGGGCGCTGGTGTGGGGCCCAGGGCTGCAGTGATATAATGTGCTTTGAGGGGCCGCTGCAAAGCTGCAAATGTTGCATCCACTGCGGGCATAGTCTTACTCAAGATGACTCTAACTGAAAGAAGATGATGAACGGAAAAAATCCCCCTTGTGTTTTTCAGCGTAGTGAATTAGGAGGATCATTCTGTGCAGCCGGTTTCACTTTCTTTGATATAGGTCAGTCTTGCCCACACGCTGAAGGCTTGAGTAAAGAGCAACCAGAAAGCCAAACCATCCCTTCCTACCCCTTTCCATTCTGCTCACACACATACACTTCCAAAAGAGAAATTTCAATCACAGGGAGATTGGGATGCACTATTACAGTAAACTCTAGCAGAACACAGAGTTTTAGTAAGGCATGCAACCAGCATTCCTCTGAGACAGAATTGCTTTAATTCCTCTATCATATATCTCACAGTTGAAACAGGGTTTGCACAATACAAGTGTCATTTGCCTAGAGAACAGGAGAAAGCTAACAGTCCTCCCTAGGCTGTTCTCAATGGATGCTGTAGGATGCCGGCAGTGTCACTGAGCCCATCGCCACTGTCACTCCCAGTTCCTTCTTGTGTTCCTCATATCTCTTCGGTTGGTGGCTACTTCTGAGATCAGGGTTCACCCTTCAGACAGCTTCTTTCTTTTTCTAATGCACATCTCTCTGCTACTGGACCACTTTTCTCTCAGCTGTTCCTCCCCATAATCCACACTGCTGTCCACATGTTTTTCAGTGAGATTGCAGATCAGCTCTGGGAAACATCTGAAAAATGCAGGATCTGGGAAAAAAGAATGGACATTTGAACCACGGGTGAAAGTTATGTTCTGTCTCAAAAAAATCCTGTGTCTCAGTGTTTGTTATTCCTTACACTCGCCCTTTCAAACCCAGGCATCCATCACTCTTCTTCTGGAGGTATTTTATAGGACTAACACATAGGAGCAACGTTATATAGGAGGAAAATCTGAAGGATTTAAAGAAGTTGCTGGAAGTCTAGATTTTAAAAAGCTAAATCTGAAAGCAAGGCTGAAAATCTAAAGGCGAATAAATACTTGTGAGTGCAGTTCAGCAGGACCTGCCTCTGCCGGGATGGGAGTCAGTGTCTCTTGGGCTATCATGGGCCAAGACCTTGGATTATGCCATGAAGCAGAGAAAGAAATGGGAAAACACGTAGTAGAGTGCAGTTCACGCTGGGAAGAGGGGCTGCTTGCATAGATAGAGGTGCAATACAGATCTCCAAAATTCAACAGCAGTCTTCTCTTTGAGGGAGTTGAGCGCCTGCCTGTCTGCCCATGGGCTTTCATTTTACCCCCTCCCCCCACCCCATTTATAGCAATGAACCTTTTTGGTTACCAAAGGTTTTAAACGGGTGCTTCCAGGGTGTGCTCTGCCAGCTGAGGGGGGCTGATGCGGCCCTGGGGAACAAGCAGGCTCCACGCTTCGGGGAATTCCAGATGACACTGCCTGCCAGGGGCACGCTTGTCCCGTGCTGCCAGACCCCGCTTCCTTCTCCTCTTGCACAGCTGTGAGCTTCATTAGGTAGCGATGTCTACAAATCACTGCAGTGTTAAAATGCAGAGCAGGGGGAATTCCAGCAGGATGAGGGCTGCCAAGTTCCTCGAGTTTTAACAGTGTGGTCTGAAAAGGAGCCCCTTCCCCACTCGAGAACTAAAAATACAACTAACACCAAGATTCAGGCAATTAGGTGTAATGCTCATGAACTTTAAATCATTTGTTTACCATTGCTTTTGATGCACTTCAAGGTGTAACTGGAGAAGACAGGGACCAGCACGTGGACTGGGATGGCCGGAGCTGAGGCTGCTGACTTCTCTGCTCTATGACTTAATTCTCTATCCAGTTCACACCCCATGACAGTTGAGGGCTAATATATTAATCTGTGCATGAATTAAGGGCTGTTAAGTGGTTAACTGCTGTAAGCATTCAGGAAGAAAGATTAGTTTTTAGTCTGGGCATCTGGGTTTGAATGCTACTTCCACCCTGAACTCTGTGTGACTTCAAACTGGTCACAACATTTCTGCAGCCTTGATTTTCATTCCTGGGCATCATCATTTTGGTGCCTGAAGATAAATGGAATTTGGGGGTTTCTTGCTCTAGGAAGTGCAGCGCATACTCTACCTGAAGAAATTAAGGCCTTTTTGAACTTCTTTTATCTAGACAGCCAAAATCACTAGTTCCTTTTTGAGAAGCACCAGGCTGGGACTCAGGTGACCAAGGCTGTATTTCTGGCTGCACAACTGGCTTGCTGAGTAACAATGAGTAATCCTATGACCTCCTGGTGCCTTAGTTTTCCCACAGGTAAAATGGGAATAATTAAACCGTCTTCCTTTGTAGAGCACTTTGAGAGCTATGAATAAAATGAGCCATATTAGATACCATTATTTAGACATTATTAATTATTCTTTGAGTTCTTTTGTATAATGTGGAAGTGCTTTCTTCATAAGACTAGATGTTCTTCTCTTTGCATCAAGGTTTCCCAAGTACTCCACTAGCAGGTCTTTTAGGGGAATATATCTTGTGAAAAAACAGCAAAATCTGTAGCTTACAAAGACAGACTTCTCTGTCCCCATCTGCTTGTCCACAGACTGAGGACTACAGACCCAGTGATAGAAAATTGTACACCATTGATAGACATTTGGTTGAGAGAAGCAGAAAGCAACATCCTATAACTTTGGCAACATGCAGAAAAAAGCTCCAAATCCTTTTGCTCATCCCTACTGTGAAAGATTTCTTCTCACAAGATTTTACGCTGTGGCTTTACACCAATATCAAGCCATGAAGCTTGCACACACTGATATTTTCTGAGCGTTTGCACACCGTGCAGGAGAAACACAAACCACCCCAGAGCTCCAGCTTCCAAGGGAAGCTAAGGAGAACTGGAGGTGCTTGGATCTCTTGAAACCCAACCCAGAAGCTTCACTGAGATACCTTATTCATTTCTGGTTTCCCCATAAATTCTACTATTAACCCAGGAGCAGTTCAGAGCGTTGAAGCTCCAAGCCTATTTTGGATGAAAAACCCCAGGAGACCATGCTATCTCTTGCTTGTGACAGTCCTTCTTATTTTTGGAAGGAGGTTGCTGGACTCACACAAGCACCACAGAGCTGCACTCTTCATCAGCTCTGACCCTATATCAGTGAAAGCAGGTGGCATCTGCCTTTAAGGTTAAAGCTACAGGGGAGGGGCTGTGCATGCTTCATATCAAACCTGGGCCTTGCTTTCCTCAGGAGGTCCTGTCTTTTCTCCAGCGGTAAGTCAGACTTGGTGGTTTGGGTTTAGCCTTAAGAAAGGTCATTTGCAGTGAAAGGTGGCTTTTTGAGTGAGAAGTGTTGCTGCGTTGCCATAGTTGAGTTTAATAGTTTTCTGTCATTGTTTTCTGGTGTGGAAAGTGGTTTGGGGTTTTTTGTTTTGTTGCTTTCCTTTAATGTCTTTGATGTGAAGGTAGGAAGGGGGAAAATGTAGTGAAGAGTGGAAAGCATGTGCTTAGAGTGAGGTAGTGGGAGCAGAAATGTCTTGTTTTCTCTCTGGTTTGCCACTGCTTTATGTCGTGCTGGGCCAAGCAGTCAGGGCTTCGTTTCCACCTGTGTTGGGACCCTAGGCTCCAGGGAAAGGCAATAGCAGTGCAGATGGGCTAAGGAATGTGAAAGGCAAATGCTGTCCTTGCCAGGGGTTATTGTTTGGGGTTGGGTTTTTGGTGGGGCAGGGGTTGGGTTTTTTGGGTGAATTTTAACATTCTCAGCCTTCTGGGAGACTCTGAAATTGAGTGCTGTGGGGGCACAGCTACAGGGGCACGCTGGTCATGCTGCCGTGTTTTGCAGAGGTCTCGTTGATCAGCATGATGGCAAACAGAATCAGCTGGGATGCGGTCCCACTCTGGTGGGCTGTAACGCAGCACTTCTGGGGAAATGATCAGGAGGCAGCAACACAATCAGCGTGCACAAGGCTCCAGCCCACAGAGTGAATCTGGAAAATGCTTTCACCTGGAGCCTAGGCTGCTCTTGCTTCAGCAAAATAAATAGGATGGAGCTGAGCTAGACCTTAGTGGGAGTGTGTTGTTGGCTGAAACCTGTCTTGGGATTTGGTGGTGCAGGAGCAGTGTCCCAGCACTGTGCCAGGAAACCCTGTGTTCTTGGTGAGGTGCTGCTTCTCGGAGAAGGTTTAACTTGCTATTTCTGTTGATTAATAATCTGCTGGTGGTTTTTAAAGGAGGGGACTTGTGAGTGCAATGTCCTGTTTGGCTTACAGTTTGATGGGGGCTATAAATCCCTCTGTAGTTCCAACCTGGTGCAGTTAGTGCTCTCTGATGCTTGTGGCAAGCTGCCTGCCAACTATTTCAGCAGTTAATGCAGGGAATTAAGCACGTAGCTTGTAGACTTAAGGCACAGGGTGAGCTAGACAAGAGTTACTTCCATGCTTTGTCCTGTCATAGTCAGTGGTTTAGTATAACAGGCTGTGTTTGGTAGTGTTATCTCCTACCATGCACTCTGGGATGAGCGGTTGTGAGTAAAAGGGATGGTTTTTAAATGTCTGTTAGTAAAAAAACCAAAGCAGCTGGTAGCAGCAATTTGAACAAGGCAAACTCCTGCTGTCTTGTGATTAACTTTAGGCACTCGGGCATTATTTTACTGAAGCTAGAGTGTTTGCTGATGTGGGAAAAGACAATTAACTACAGTAGTGAAATCTACGCGTAGATCTTGCTTAAGCTTTAGCTGTTATTTTCTTGTGGAAGAGCAAATTTGGACGCTTGAGTATGCTGCTTAGTAGATGGAGGCTTCTGCTCTATGCTGAAGGCTGTTTGTTAAGGAAAATGGCATTAGGTTTAGACTTTAATGAGATCACAGGGAAGGAGACAGTTTAGCCTGCATGCTGCTTTTTCCTGAAATGAAGTTGGTTTTCTTGCGGCTTGAGAGCTCTTTCCCAGCTGAGAGCAGAATGCACCGAACTGAGTAAAAAGCACTGCTCACCACCTCTGTAATGCTGTAGCCTTCTCATAGGTGCCTTGCCAAGGTTGGCCACCTAATCCTCCAGCCATCTTTGGAAACAGAGCTGTACAGGTAGTAAAGGTCTTGCAGAGAGTGTTGAAGGAGTCTCTCAGATTTTGCTTCTCTGAAAGCATTAGCCAGGGAACTTCTTTTGCTTTGTATAGGGAAACATGCCTCTCTGGCCATCAGGTAAAATCTGATGATGCTTTTCTTTGAAACTCTAAGCCAGCAGCTTGGTTGAGTACAGGGATAAAGATGACACAGATGGGAAATGCCTCTCTCTGGAGAAATTTGGAGTTGTGTGTTTAGTACAGGGACGTGTTGGTTGTGTCTAACTGGTGTGACTCTTTCCAACAGCTCCTTTAGCTTCAGAGGCACAGAATACCAAACCTGGCTTTATCAGTCTGTGCCGCTAATATCTCCTTCCTCTCCTGCGTCGCAGGCTGTAGGCATTGTGAAGAGCACTTGGTTGGGGTAGGTTCATGAGAAGCAACTTCTGCTTTGCTGCTGAATGGGACCACAAAGACCAGAGCAGGCAGGGTTGAACTGGTTGCTTTGCCTTCTTGAGACCAAGGACTTTGTGCAGCTGTGAACCAAAGCTGGGGCATGTCATGGCATGCAGGAGCCTCGTTGCACTGAGACTTTTTGAATGAAAGATGGTCTCTGAGGACGGTCTGTTTTGTCATAACTGTTGTTGGTGAAGAAGTTGGTTCCTGTGTACATAGTAATGAGTTGATATGGATGGTTGTCACTACCTTTGCACTGAATTCCTAAAAAGTGGGGTTTAGTATTTAAGTCAAGGGCAGTTGTGGTAAGTGACAAATAACTGCTAAAAGCGAGTGCTTCAGTGGTTTGGGAGAACCCATTGTGGGGTTTCTCTGCCTGCTCCTGGGAGGTCAGGACTGGGTGCAGGTTATCAAGCAGTGCCTGGGGTCTGTGGGTTTAGTGGCAAAGTGGGTTAGGGAGCATACACTCCCCATTGCTCTCCTCCAAAGCTCGTGGTAGCATTGGTCCCCAGCTTGTATAGCAAGCTTTAGGCCAGATCTGTTCTTCTGGGTTTCAGTGCAGCACTCTTGAAAGTGCCTTACCAGAATGAAAGCTTGAAAGGAGCAGTTTCTGGTACTTTGTGGGATAACTGCTGTTCTTGGAGGATTTGTGATTATTTATTCGCACGTAGTGTGGGTATGTGCTCACATTTGTGAGACAGAGCTATTGGCTATGACACGTCTGAATTTTATTTTTGTCACTGGCCGTTCATGAGCTTTTAAAGGATGTTGGGTTTTTTTGCTTAATCACAAAAAGGTGAGCAACTGAAGTGATACTTTCATCTGTTTTGAGGCGTGTCCAGCTATGGCTCTGGGGGCCAAAACCACTTTGATTTCAACTAGCTTAGGAAAACTGTCTGCTGCTTTCAAACAGCATGCAGTTCTGTGGTCAGCAGAGGTGAGGAAAGCCCTGCTTTTTGCAGACCAGAGTCATCCTCAAAACATAAGAGGCCACACAACTTCAGTAAAGAGAGCTAGATCCCTCTCTGACAGCAGCCAGAAATAGATGCTTCAAGAAAAACTAGAGGGGAAAAAAAACAACTGCAGTGTGATCCTCCCGCTGAAACACTCTTCCTTAATTTTGGCAGCTTAATAAATTAGGGTCTTCCTTGCAATTTGTTTAGACCATTGTGTTAAACAGCACCAAAATGTGCCAAACCAAATGTTAGTACAATTCTCTTTAGAATCTGTTTATAGACCCGGCTTCTGCCGCAGCCATTCCCCTGGCAGGGAGCACGGCCCTTCACTTGTGTTGTGCCGAAACAACTCTTCTACATGAAAACTTTGCAGGGTGCCCCTGTCCTTGTAGCAGGAAAGGCAGTCGCGTGCCTCATACTCTAATTAAGTTGAACCGAGAAGTTTTGTCAACTGTAAATATACCAGAGAAATTCCTCCTGCTCCCCCTTGCATCCCTGCAGACGTTGAGTATTTTGACACGGGCGTAAAAGCTGCTGTATTTGAATTTAGAAATTGGCCAGTGGGATGAGAATGTGCAGCTGTGGAAGGCACGAGTGCTCCGGCTTCGTCACTGCTCCTCTTGGGCCCACCTATTTCTGTGAGGCTTGTGGGAGCTTAAGGAGATAAAAATGGCCAAGGTAATTAGCAGATCTAGTGGAAATGAACCGGTCAGGCTCAGAAATTATTGGAGGTGAGAAGACAGTAGACAAGCAGATATAATCTAATGTGTTGGAACTTATTTCCATAGAAAATCAAGCAAAAATAAGATTTTTAAAAAAATTATTATTGTTATAAATTTTCTTAAAAATACTCATTGTAGTCCAAGACCTCAGCTGCAGTGGCTGGGTGTAGAAGTCACATAAATCATCCAAGTGCATGCAGTCTAGAAAGTCAGGGAGAATAGATTGCACACTGCTTAGTCTTTGTAGCAGGTGAAGCACCTACCTGCTTTATATGGAAAGCTGATTATTTGGGGGTAAAATGGAAGGTGTGTAGTTTTGTTTGGTTTTTTTCCCTCTGGGATTCTTATGACGCAGCATCCCAGTGGACTCTGAGGGGTATTTAACTTATTGGGAAGCGTGGCCAAATTCTCTCCCATCTAAATACAGCATCTGCAGCAGTGTGGAATGTGTGTTGTACAGCTGTGAATGTTCCAGGCATTCAGCGTGTCTCCTTTTTCACACAATAGCTTCTATTTATGGGTTTTCATCGAGTTGGGCTCATGCATTCAACATATCTTTCTCTGTGTGTGTTCTTTTTTTTTTTGCCTTTTTTTTTTTTTTTTTTTTTTTTTTTTTTTGCTTTTATTTTTTAAGGTTTGTAGAAACTCCGAGCCACTTCTCCTGGAAGGAGAGTTACTACCGATCGGCCATGTCCCAGAGCTCGCAGCCCAGGGAATTCCTCAGCCCAGAGGTGCTCCAGCATATCTGGGACTTCCTGGAACAGTAAGTAGTCCTTACGTGGAGCCTGTGGACGAAAGTGTTTTGGGACAGGATGCCTCTGTAATTAGGTTGCTCAGGGGACTGATACTGGGGATTTTGGAGTCTTCTGTACCTGCTGATTAGAAGATGCAGGTATGAGCCTGTGACAACTGATAGCTCTTGAAGTCTCAAGAGGTTCTTAATTCAGGCCATGGGGAACAGATGCAGAGATGACCAGTGACACTGACTCTCTTCAAGACCTTTGGTTGCTGAGCTGACTAATTTCCAGCACGTGGTCAGTTAAGGATGGTTGACATTCTCCCCTAAGGAAATGGGGTCATTACTCCATGTCCAGGCTGCATGTTTTCCTCCTTTGCTGATGCCAGGTGGGGAGAGGAGGTGTAGATGGTGCAGAGTTCACTCTGTCAGGGCTGTTGAAGGAAATAAAAAACTGATTCAGTTCCCATGACTGATGCTGAAATTGTTACTGTTGTAGATCCCCCATGCGTTTTGCCTTTGTGATTTAACCTTATTTTTTTTGGTCAGGCAAGTGAAACGTCCCTCCGGGCCCTGTCCTGTTCAGGGGCTGCTCTTAGCGTAGTGGGTGATGAGGCAGTTGTTCATTAGTAATTTCTTACTTTGTCCTGAGATTGGTTTGTGGTCCTGGGTTACATCCTCATATGTGAGGTGGGGAGGAAAACAGAATTTGGCCAATTTTAACTGCATTACTCTGTTCTTTTTCAGGCCAATATGCTCAGTTCAGCCCATCGATCTGAACTTCATTGATGGCCCATCTGAAAATGGCTCTACAAACAAAATAGAGATTAGCATGGACTGTGTCCGGGTGCAGGATACGGAGCTGAATGACCCAATGTGGGTGAGTACTGAGAAGAACTTCTGTAACCTTTGGGGAGAGATGAAGAGTTTTTGCAGGAGCTATTCTGGCTGTGTTGCCCTGGGGCCATCTTCCCCCTCTTGGTGGAGGAGCTGTGGCCAGGGCCTCTGACCAAGAAAGCTCCTTCTTGCCTTGCCTGTTGTATCCCACTTGCAGAAGCTGGTTGGGAGCACGGCTCTGCCAAATGACTGTGGTGGCGAATAGCAGTGTCTGTACTTGTGGCTAAACTGGACAGCGTGTGACCTGTGGAAGGGCATCATTCCTCTGTGCCTCCCCAGGGCTATGAGGGGGAGCGGGCTGGCTCCTTACCTGCTCTTCCTCTCCTTCTGCAGCAATGGCCGGAGAGAGGGATGAGGCAGATGAACAGGCAGAATTGCTGAGGAGTCTCTTGCATTTGCCTGGCTGCCCAACCATCCCTGCTCTCCGTGCTTAGAGCTAGTTTATGTGGCCTCAGGGTTAAAATAGTTGGTATTCTGGGTACAGTTGCAATTTTGCTGAGCGAGAGTAGGGGCTCTTCACTGGTTTTTCTTCTCTTGAAGGTCAGATATGAATGAAAACTTAGTTTCAGACCACGGTTGGGTGTTGGGTTTTTTTTTTTTGCTCCTGTATCTTCAGATGGGCAAAGCTAGAGAATGTAACAAATCTTGGCCGTGGTTGTCTTGCCAGTATGGCTTGAGACTGGAATGCAGATGAGGCACACTGGTGGTTGCTGGTTCATTGCCTTTGGCACAAACTGACTAGCTTTTTCTTAGCAATAGCTCTGGTGAAGAAGCCAGGTGCTGTTCTTGCAGGCTGGAGCAGGAGGTGTTTCAGGAGTTCAAGCTGTTCGTGTCCTGTTTCTGTTCTTCCTGGGGTTTCTACTCTTCAGGCTAAAAATCACGTGTGGTTTGAAATTTGTAAATCTTGTTCCCTTCTGTTTCCATCCTGAGAAACTGTGTCAGTTAATTCCCTGGCTAATCAACCACCATTTTTAATGTGCCTAATCATGGTGTGTTGGTGCTCTGCACCCTGGTAGTGTTTGTAACCTGGATGATCTCATCTGCAAGGAAAGAGCTCCCAGGTCACGCCGATTGCAGTCCCTGGTGCCAGAAGGCTGGACCTGTTACTGCCTCTCTGGTCTGACGCTGGGGAGACCGCAGTGCTCTCCTCTCTCCTTGTAAGATTGCGAAGGGTAAAAAGGCTACTTTGAGGTTGGGTCGGTGCTCGGCTAACGTGGTGAAGCTGCTCCAAGCGCACAAGGAGAGGTGGCTGGTGTCCTATCTGCTTATCTTTTGATTCTGCATTCAGGTTGGGCTCAGGGAGGTGGCATGCAAGCCTTCAATCAGCATCTGGATCTAAAAGGCCACTTCTCAGCTTTCTCCAACACTAGCACAGATCTGTGTCTCTTCAATAGCTAGTTCAAAAGATTTTCCGTGTTTAGAGGGGCTCCTACTTTTTGAAATAGGCGGTAATGTTCTGTTTGAACTATGTCCTCTTAAAAAAACAAAAAAACCAAAACAACAAAAAACAACACAAAACCAATCCCCAAGAGTTTGAAGGTCATCAGCAGAAACTTTGCTCCTTCCACACTCAAACCTCGACCTGCTGCATGGAGTGCTAGCAAAGCCTCCCCATCTCCAGTTCCTCCGAGGTGTCTGCAGAGCACTGGTAGCTGACAGGCTCACTCCAAGCCCTTGTTCAGAGTCTCCCTCTCCCGTCTGTGGTGCAGCGAAACATGAATGGAAAATCCCTTCCTCTTGCCCTCTCTGAGCACTGCTGAAGTGAGCGCTGGGGCTAGGAGAGGAGGGCAGGCAGCTTTTGCTATGCAGTTACCTCTTGTTTATGACGGGTTTGATCCCAGCCTTGAAGGAGACATTTCTGCAGAGGCCGAGCTGCACAGTGGCTTCTTTAAGAAGTGTTTTTCACTGACATCACAAGCCAAAGGGGGAGCGGGGAAATTCCATCCCATCCTCACCCTTACTGTAAGGCAGCAACTCAGAGTACATTCATGTATGTACCTTAATAAATGTTCCAGTTTTGTCTTCAGTGGAAGACAGCACCTTCGCTCAGTTGAATGCTGGACAAAAGCCTTTACAAAGCAAAATATGCATCGCAAACCTGTGCAAACAGCCTGTCTTTTAAATCGAGGAAAGTTCTTTTTACTCCCCTTACCGCCACCACCACCTCCCTATAAATTTGCAAACATCCCTGACAGGTGACAACTCCCCCTCGCAGAGAAGTCCGTGTTTGCTTTGCCGTTTCTGGGGCTCGCAGCGGCTGCAGCTTGCGTTGGCAGAGAATGTGTAGCCTGGGGCAAGGTGTTTGCTGTTTGTCGGCTTTAATCTGAAATACCTTACAACCCTCTTCCCCTCCAGCTTCTCTTTTCCTTCGGATAGCTTCGGGGCAAGAGCTCCCCTTGCACCTGTCTCTCCTGTAACCTCAGCCGTGTCACTTCTAGACACGAGGTGCCACACGCAGCTGATTGCAGCGCAGGGTTGAAGAGGGCAGATAAACACAAAGGAATGCAGCAGAAACAGAGGGGCCCTGGGAGATGAACAGTGAGATCAAGGCAGAGCGCTTTTTATTATTATATTTGTCTTAGGAGAAGGACAAGGCCAGCTTTTCTCCAAGACGTACCACCATGTGAGATTTAAATAGGTGCAAAGCAATTAAGACTGGTTTCTTTAAGGCAATTGTCCTTACGTGGACTTTAAGGCAATTTTAATCAGCCTTTAAAATAAACCCTGAACCTTCTTGCAATTTATGGCTGAAAAGTAAAACTTTCAGCCTTAAAAGATGTCTATGCTTGATCCCAACAGTTGTGTTGGTGAGAGTTGTGCATTTTTTTATTATTTAATTTTTGGGGGTACAGTTGCTTGTTCAGAACAGAGCTGGCAGCGGGGAAGGAGCTACTGTGTTCAGAGCAGTGCCTGAGGAGACTGTTCCACCAGTAGGCTGGAAAATGAGCATGAGTCCTGCCCTGCTGAACGCCCATCAGTTGTGTTCATTGCCCTGAAAAATGCAACTACCTGGGGAGAGAGCTGAAGAAGGTTGTGTGACAAAGAAACCCCTCTTGTCTTGAGCTACAGCTCGGTCTCTTGCTGAGCCAAGAACTTGCAGTTCTCGCACTGTTGTTTTTAAGGAAGACATGCTCTTCCTGTGTCCCGTATAAGAAAAGGGTAAGAGAAACTGGTGATCAGCACTACCTTGGGATGAAAAGAGCTGGAGGGGACAGGAAGAGGGTTTGTGGGTCTGGTGTAACATTAGACAGTCAGCAGCCTTCCCCAACTGCGTGCCTTGTGACCGGCTCTTTCACAATGTCCTGGGTGGCCCGTCTGTGAGGCTGCTGTCTGTGCCCCTTCATCTCCCATGGTGTTAACCACAGACAGGCTGGGAAATCCCAGCAGGGATCTGCCTTTTTGCATAGTTGGAGTGAGGGGCTGGTGGTCCCGGTGGGTGCGGAGAACATTTAGTCTCTGCCATGGCCTTGGCGTGGGAAGGAGCTGCGGATGGCCAGGAAGGTAAGTTGAATGTGTGTCCTTGTGGGCCACCTGCCATTCATTAGGCTTCACTAAAGCCCCTTCCCAGACCAAGGATGCAGCCTGCAACTGTGGGGTCTGTGGTGGGGTGGTGGCCAGCTCCTTGCATTCAAGAGGAATGATGTTCTCAAAGGCTGTATCCTGCAGTGCTAGAATCCAGGTGATGTTATAAGAATTTTATTTTTTTCTTTTGACTGATTAAATGCCCTGGAGGTATGGGGAGGAGGGGTCTGGGGACCTCTGTCTAGGAACAAGTGCGTGGTGATGCAATAACCCCTCCATTGCCCTGCAGCCCTTGCTACACGCTGTCAGCCTGCTGTACCAGATGCACGATTGCTCTCCTTCACCATCCCTCAGAAGTCTTTTAAACTGCTCAGCAATGCTAAGAGATGCTAGCCTGGACCCAAACAAAGCTGCATTGGGCTAAGGACTTCAGTGCACAGCATCCTGATAAAAGTGGTATTTGAGGGGCTTGCAGAGTCTGGAAGTCTCCTGCCACCATCCCAGCAGCGTGTCCAGAGCTCCAGGGACCTCGCTGGCGGGAGCAGGAGTGCTGTCTGGAGTGATGGAGCAGCTTGTCCCCCTCCCCCTGTACATACCTTCCTTTCATGCCCCTGAGCAAGCCGTCCTCCCGCAGCCCCTTGCCTAACCAGTTCAGTGGAATGCCTTTCCCCAGACAGTCGCCGTGGTCAGAGTTTTCTTAACCTGGATCCGTCCCTCCCCACAAAAGGGAGAGAGAATTCCTTGCCTTTTTTTTATTTGTCCTTTTTCATCTTCTGCAAATCATCGTGGTGGGGATTTGCTGTGTGTAGCTTGGTTCGGCACCACTGAGCTCCCCGTGGCGTGGGTTTCTGCCCTGGAGACAGTGGTGTGGGTGCTTCAGACAGGGCCGTGTCCTGAGGGGTCCCAAAGGGTTCATAGGCTATGGGTGTCCCAAGCATGGTGGCTACAGAAATTTTGGAGGTGCAACATGTGTTTCATAGTTTTAAAAGTGACAGCTTCAGCTCTAACTGCTGTTTTCCTTTATACACAGAGGCGGAGGAAAAACCGGGCTGTAGGAAAGGCTAGATGCGGCCCATGTAGGACACGGAGGTGTTGAGGCTCCCAGCCTCAGCCCTTGCACCAATGACACATCTCGGAATTGGTATTTGATGCTTTCTCATAGGAACAAGAACCCTTTCCCAGGTTTAATCTGCTGCGGGCTCATGGAGGAGCCGCCCCAGCCACCTTGCACAGCGTGCCTTCCCATGCTGCAGCCCGGTGAGCTGGGGGGCAGTGGGGCTGAGGCCCCTGCAGAGTTACCCTGGCCTGAGGTGGCCAGGGTAGCTGGCAGATCTTTTCTGCTTGCTCTCAGCCTTAGCACTATGTAAATCGGTTCAGTAATTCATATTTGATGGGCACGTGCTGAATTCCTGGGTCTCTGAGAGCCCGTCACCTGTACAAGCTGGGAGCTGTGGTCAGGATCAGGTGTGCAAGAATGTGATGGACAGACACGAAAAAGAACCAACCCACTGTCCCGAAGGACGTCTGTTGCATCCTATCCAATGCTGTAATATTACAGCACAGGCTCTGATCTCAGTTAACTTTAATTGCTTGCGTAAATGTTTTGCTGGGTCAGGAGAAGAGCACTCCACTTGCTGCAAGGTAATGGCTGAGGAAGCAGATGAAAGGTGGTGATGGGACTGCGGGACAGGCAGGACATCACTGCGTACCAACAGCAGGGCAGGGAGCTGGCGTGGCACGCACGGTGCGGCTGAGCGGTGCTTGAAGAGCGTCTCGGTGCAGGGGTTGACTGACAGGTGGTGTGTGCTTCACCGGGCTCTGGCAGGTGCTGCAGCTCTGCATTTTGTTGGGAAATGAGTTTGCACCTGGAGGATAAGGCCGATTTGATAAGTAGATGCACCAAAGTGGGTTGTGTGGCCGTCTGTTTCCATGCCTAAGTATTCCCAGACTGACCATAGAAAGGAAGGAAGGACTTTGTACAGCACAGGGATATGATCAAAGCTTTTATTACTGTCTGGTTTGTGCTTGAGAGAGTTTGAGGCTTGCCAAGTTTCTCTTCTTTGTGGGTATTTGTTCGTTCCATAGCTGTGCAAAGAAAGTTGAGATTATGCAAAGGCATTTCCATAATGAGCAAATGCATTATTCTGTTGGAAGTTTCCCTCCAGCACCTCTCTTGTTTGCAGTTGAACTCGTAAGCTCATTTAGGCTTGGCTTTGTAATCCTGCTGCATGTTTAATCTTCTGCAGTGTAGGTCCCTCCAAATGATCTAAGAGCATTTAAGATTGCAGATCCAGAAATGGTCAATTCTTTCAGATAAAGGAGAGATATAGAGAATGTATTTGTGCGTTGTTTGGCTGAAGCCTGAAGACTTTTTTCATTCTGTGTATAGCGGCACTCTAAAAATATGAATGCATTTCTTTGAAATAATTTTTCATTAGCTCCCTTTCCTGTGCTGTTTTGCCCTGGTTCTGGCTGCAGACCAGGGCTGGCTGCATTTCTTCTTGTAGGAATGCAGTCAGTTGATGAATATTCTTACACCAAGTGTTTTATTTTTAGGGTCACTTCTCTGAACTCTCAATGGTATTGAAGAAGACCAACGGGTGATCATCTGCTGTGCTATAGATCATTTTGGAAGCACATTTAAAATTCTTTTAAATATTTCTGCCCTTTTAGTATCTTGCTTTACATTCATCTTGGGAGGGAATAAACTAATTTTAAGCTGAAAAGCACAAACCAATTGGGAAAAGAGCCATGTGTGATAGGGTGTTTTGTGTCCGTTCTGGCCTGGCTCTTCCAGAGGGCTGGCTTTAAATCCCCAGCTCCTATTGCTACGAGCACTTGAGGTGGAAAAGTGTTGCAATTGTGAGTCCTGTCATCTGCCTACATGCAAATACCTCTGAACAAAAGAAGCAGTCGCTTCAGAAAACATCTTCCCCAAGCAGCTAGGCCTGCCTCCAAAGGTTTCCATGGTGCTGCACGTGCTTCTTACTGAAGTATGGAGCAATAATGCCTTAGCTCTTATTTTACATCTCTAAAAGGTCTGCACAAACACTTAATTAAAAGGGATCTTGATCTTGGAGCAACAGACCACAGGCACTTTTGCCTCCGGAGCAAGTTTAAGGTTTATGCTGTCTTTCTGGGAACTTCACTGTATGTTTCTATCTAGTTGATAGGATCCTCTTCTTTCCTTAAACTATAAACATACTTCCCATATTATTTGTTGGAAACGCTTTGGGGCAGAGCCCTTAAGCGGTAAATCCCTTGAGCAGCTGGCATTCCAGCAAACCGGGAAGCGCACTTTGAACAGCAACAGAAGTGGAATGGCCATCCCCAAAGTTCACATTCCTCTGGACTTTTTTATTTTTAAACCAAATTGGTAGCAGAAGGAAAATGAGGCCTTAGCTGCAAGTAGGGTGATGAATCAAACTGTCCATTTCCAGCTGAATTAAAACCTTGCTGAGCTTTGTGGGGCGAGATGGATGGAGAGCACCTCACAGCCCTGTTGCAAGCTGCAGTGCTGACCATGCTTGGGAGGGGTGGCCAGGCTCACGGGATGCTCCTTTCGGGCCAAGGCAAACCTGGAACACAGCCCTGGGAGTGTCCAGCTCCCCTTCCTCGTCTGACACGGCCAAAGTGTCTGTGTTGCAGCGAGCTGTGAGGTGTAGCTTTTGTTTTTAAAGTCCTCTCTTGCATTAATTGGGATTCTTGCTTTGAAGAAAGCCTTATGCATCCAAAGTCTCACTATGTATGTTGCTTTGTGGTTCTGCAGATCCTGCCCACGGTCCTGTTAATAACTATTATTTTTTCCTCCGGTGTTTCATGAGGAGACTTTTGGACTAGGTAATGCTTTCCTCTGAGTGTCTCTACTATCTGCTTGCCACCTCACGGTTGCTGATTTGATAGTGTTGAAATTAATGAGGGAGTGAATTGTCAGGCAGTCATAGAAAATTAAATCAGTCTCTGTGAAGCATAGATTAAGGAGTGGTTTGTGGCCTGGGTTCCTGTGCTCACTGCTGAACGAACCCTTTGCTATGCTGCAAATTCAGATGCTGATATTAATGAAAGGTCAGAGGAGTTTTCAGCAACGAATGTAACTGGCATCTCTAAAAGCATGGATTTTTATCTCCAGCCTCCTTAAACACAAGGAAGAGGTACCCTTCTTTGAGGATATGGATGGGGATTGTGAACCACATGGTGATGTTCAGACTGGGTTAAAATTAGACAAATCAGAAACTAAAATGATTAATCTTCTGGGGAGGGTCCCCAGCCAAATAACTGAACGCTGTGGGTGTTCATCCTATTGCTGTTGCCGTACTGGTGGTGGACGAGGCAAGTGACAGCAGGCAGAGGGCAAGGGGACAAAGACCAGCACTGAGAAATTCAACATTTCTGCATAGGAAACAAGGAACAAACAGGCTCCCTGGCTGCCTTGGGGTGTATGTTGTGGCCCAACACACCAGGGCAATATAGGATAACTGCGATGCGCTCGCATGAGAAGCTTAAATGGCCATTGGTTGCAGGGAGTCAGGGTTTAACCAGAGGTTTGGGAGACTATTCTTGAATTATTGCGAACTGATAACTTTTTTTTTTCAATATGGTATTATTGTACAAAGTCTTGGGTGGGAGGGAGTTGGCAGCGTAGCAGAGGATGGCTGGAAAGAGCCGCTGTGATTGTGCGTTTCTGCGCAGTTGTGTGTTTCCTGAGAGCAATCTGTAGTTTACACAAGATAAGGGAAGAACAACGCTTTCCCCTCAGCTGCTTGTGCAAGAACAACCCAGGTCTGTCAACAGTTGCTCCTCTCTTGTAATTAAAAACAAAGACTTTCTAATCTGCGGCTGTCTCCTGCTTTTCCCTTTCCCCGGCCTGAGCACTCTGTCTCGTGCTGGGATGCAGGTTTGTGCCACGCTCCTGTTCCAGCTCCAGCTGGCGGGATGGGGCTGTTCATGTTGCTCAGGAGCAGTTCGTGTGAATTTTCTTGTGTAATTTCACTTTTGCAAAATATTTTATAAATGTGTTGGGGGGAATGGGGTGGGGGTTGCTGTCAAACATGCTGTGTTGAGCATCCGAAGGTCCTCATCAGGCAAAAACGCAGTTTGAATGTTGTTACTCTAACTGATGCTGATTACTCTAACTGAGCTGCTGATGGCTTGAAGCCCCAAAGTCCCCTGGTCATGTCTCCATGTGTGAGTGTCTGCTGACCTGTGGTTTTGCACTCATCAGTGCAGAAGTGTTGGCTCAAGTGTCTGCTGGCCAGTGGTTTTGCGGGGTGATCAGCTGCCCTGCAAAAAATCTGTGTCCAGATGGTTATTACCTCTAAGCATTTTTTTAGAGAAAGCAACTGCTTTTTAAAGAGAGTCACTAGGGTGCAAAAAAGTGGGGGGAAAAAAGATAACAGAAGCAACAGGAATAAACAGACAACACTTTTTGATGATAAATTATCTGTATGCTTAGTGTCCATCCTGCGTTGTACCCCAACTGCGGGAGGTGATTTCCTGCTGGCACTCTGGTGGGAATGCCCTCCCTTGATGGGGTTGGAGGGGTTTTGGTTGTGCAGACGGTAGGGAAGGTGTGGGGACCTTGCATCATCCTGACTGGAGAGCTGAATCTCTCCAGAGAAGTGTCTTGCTTCCTTATTAAATGGAGCTCAGCAGCCGGAGGGCAGAGTCCCGGGGGGTGCGTGCGCCCTTCCTAAACCAATATTGCACAGCGGTTGTGAAGGGAACTGGTTTTGTTTCACAACTCCTTTCCACCTTTCCTCTCCCTGCTCCCCCTGTGTAGCGTTATCTCCTGACATGATGCCATTAACTCTCTAATTAGCCCTAGGGGTGTTCTGGGGGAAGATAACGAGGCTATAGGAGCTCAAATAAGCAGCGTGCGCAGATGTTTACCCAGGGTCGGAGGGCAGGGCTGTTGTGACAGGCGATTGCCTTGGGGAGGACATGCTCCTTGGGGAAAGGAGAAGCTGATGGCAGAGCCAGGAGCTGGGCTCTCCTCCTGCCCTTGGCGAGTCTATCTCTTTACCCTGCACTTCTAAAATGGGGGGGAGGGGGATGCAATTTGAAGTGCTTGGAAGAAGAGACTCAGTACTAGGCACTTGCAGCCAGGCTGTGCTTCTAGCTTGAAGGTTCATAGGCTTGAGTGCTTGCCAGAGGAAGTTCTGGGCATCGGACCTGTCTTTGGGTCAGGGGTGGGGAAGCCAGGGGGGGCATCGAATTTTTTGCTCGTGGTTATATCAGA
This sequence comes from Burhinus oedicnemus, assembly GCA_008921705.1. NCBI lineage: Eukaryota > Metazoa > Chordata > Aves > Charadriiformes > Burhinidae > Burhinus > Burhinus oedicnemus. The sequence continues at coordinate 41,021 of VFFE01005786.1, forward strand.
ACAGTTAACCCTGTGAGCGCCAGGGGTGCCTGTTCCTCTCCTGTCTATGGATGAGCTGCATCTCTCATGCAGTGGTCCAGAGCATCCTGCCCGGGATGCGCATGAGGCTATATCCAGTCAGCAGCGGGCAGGACACTGCCTTTCAGCAGCATCTCTTTTTTTTTTTTGTTTGGGGTTTTTTTTGTTTTGTCTTACCATAGATTATTTTTTTTATTTTGAAAGGGGAAAGCCCCTGTTCATGTGCTGGGTTCTTTTTCCCCCTCTTCCTTGTGGTTTGAGCAATGAAGACCAGCTCTACATGAGTTTTCAGGAATTGAGGGTGACTTACGGTCTGGGGTTTGGTTTTGTTTTTTGGGATTTTTTTTTGTAATGTATTTTCTTTTTGCTCTTTAACCTGGCTGCCTGGTATTGCAGTCTATCATGTCTGTCCCTGTAAAGTCTTTACTGGAAAGACTCACAAAGCCAATTGGCAGTGGCTTGGGTTTTTTTGAGCATTCAGCAGTTATTCAGATTTAACAAACAAAACAAAAAAAACCCCAAACCCTAGGTTCTATTTTTTCCCTCCTCCTTCTGTTATCTCAGTCCTAATTTATAAACATTTCTGAGCTGAGTGAATGTCACAGTCCGTGGTGACGCCGTTGATCCAGATTCTATTTTTACAACACAGTGGAGAGGTCTGAGCAGATTTTTTTTCTTTGATCTGCAGGAAATTCTGCATGAACTGCCTAACGTGCAGGCAGGTGTGTGCGCACACACCCCCCCCCCCCAAGAAATTACACAACCTCCAGTTAACACTACAATTGTGGCAATGACATTTTTAATTGTCATGATTTAGCGCACTTACCTTGCGTCCTGGAAGGGTTATTGGGAACTTGCAAGCGGCAC
>VFFE01005786.1:41925-70720 GCA_008921705.1 Burhinus oedicnemus
TTTTTTTTTTTTTTTTTTTGTCATTTCCCCCCCTTCCCTTCCCTTTGCTTTTTAGAGATTGGTGATAAGGAATTCTAACTACTTAATGAGCTGGGAGAGGCCTCTCTCCATTGGAGTGGAGGACTCCAGGTGGCACTTTGACAGATTGGACAGGTAAGGCAGGAGAGCCCCACCTCCTCCTCCTTGCCTATAGTTAGGTATATAAGGGAAACTTCAATTATGCAGAGAGGCACACTCCGAGTCCTGTTATCTTCCAAGTAGCATCATATATTTTTAGGGTCTTCTAGGGGGTGGGAGGTGTTTGTCAAAATCCTGGAGCCAGAAGAAAGAACAGCAGCATTGATCAATTTGACTGCTAACATGTTGTACCTGGAAAACAATGCCCAGTCCCAGTATAGCGAGGTAAGGATTCTAGGTTTGAGCTATGATATCTTTAATATATTTTTATTTTTAGTGAATGCATGTGACTTCTTCAGCCCTGTAGTCCTGAAGTTAGGTGTGGAATATACACTTGTTCTTTGAAACTTTCACGCTTTACAATGGGAAGCGGAGTTTACTGGGCTAAATATCTGAATGAGAGTGAATTTTGAGTCTTGACGCTTGGGAGAGCAAATTTGTTCTGGGAACCTTGGTCAGCCAAACATAATTTTCTTCCATTGGAGAAGCAAGGTGAAGCAGTCGCTTACTGTGGGCAATGCATACAGATTGCATTCCTGTAGCAGTCTGAACAGTATCTGTGTTGACTGCATTATAACTCGTTTACTAGTCTTTCATTGCCATTGTTAAAATGGCTCATTGTTAAAAATGGATGGTATCTAGGAAAGAACCAAAAATGCGTTATAAAGCCCTTCTTGGGTTACCTTTTCAAGTAAAATAATAAGCAAACAAAGGTTCTCCGCTGTAAATGTTGCATTAGCGTCCACACCAATGACTCTCTTACTCAGTGCTGTTAATACATTGTCTCATGACTTGCAGCAGCAGCAAGATATTTTATACAGGGTGTTTATCTAAACATATTATATGAGGATGAATGTGTGTACGGTGGATGCATTTTGTTTTCTACACCCCTCTGCACCACATGGGTGCGAGTGGAACGCAAATTTCAGATGCAGCTTTGATTTTAATTTTTTATTTATTTATTTATTTCATTGCTTTTAACCAACTGGGTCGATGCTTTGTAAGGTGGCAGCGGAGAGAATTGCTACACGCTGTGCAAATCTTTGAGGAAGTTACCTGGGGTTGAGGAGATCTAACGACAATATTGGTTTACATTCCAGTGGAGACAGCAGCTGTGTTGACACTCGTCAGAATGGCAATGCAGCAAAAGCTCCTCTGTGTGTGTGAGTGTGCGTGTGTGTATGTGTATATTCCTAGTGAAAATGCTTCAAGTGGAAGGCATGGCATGTAAGACCCGAAGCAGACAGAAACTCAGCCACTTGGAAAAGAAAACAAAATAGGAATTGCAAGGCCAAGAGCACAGCTAGGAGATGCGATAGCTGGCGAGGAAAATCCTGTTAAAAGTACGCTTGGGGCTTGCACGCCTGGGATGGCAGGTTTGCCACAGGGGAAAGCGAGGGGTAAACTGAAACCGGCGTGCTTTCCCCGTCCCCCCTTCCACAGGGAGCGCAAACCCCCAGCGTGCGCGTGGTTCCTAGCTGCTGCTGCCACGCAGAAGACCTGAATTGGTGACTCTATTTTCCCCCCCCCAGGTTAATTATAAACTCTTAAATGTGGAGAGAGCACTTCTTGGAGTGTTTGCTTGGCGTTATTTGTCTGCTGCTATCTGATCAACTTTCGCTGAATAGCAGCAGTGGGGCTGTGGAGTCCCTATGGTTGACTTGCTGGGCTCATCTGTCAGAAGCGATGTGCTCAGGAGCGTTCTTGCTCCGCTTAAATGACGCTCATCATTGTTGCTGTCGGGGAGGGTTTTTTAAAAGACTTTAGCTCTGATTTTTTTTTTTTTTTTAATTCTCCCCCACACACACCCCCCTTTCCCCTTCTTGGCTTTGAACATAGTGCACTGACTTTGTTCATCCAGTGAAGTGTTGTATGCTGGGGAAGGAAAACCCAATTAGCATTGACTTGGCTTTATTTTTGAGGAAGAGCAGACTTTCTAATGACTTGTCCTGAGAGATGGAGACTTGTTAATGCTCAATTAAAATATATTGGTGATGATGAACCTTGCCTGTCCTAAGCTTGAAAACAAGATGTGGGCTTTAGTATGGTTTCCTTAAGAAAGTATGGTTTCCTTAAAAAAGGAAGAAGGAGGAAAAAAAAAAATAGCTCTAACTGTGGAAATAGAAGAAGCAATTTGTTGCAACTGATGCTTGCTGGAGTTTAGATTTTGGAACTGTCGCTGGACTGGGCAGAAGGCGGCCCTACCAACTCGTGAAAAACTTGGTATAGATTACAGTTTGGGTTTAAAAAAAGACAAAAGGGGGGGGAAATTAAAATTATTTTTTTTCCCCATTGAAATAACATTTCTAAATGGAGAGTGGGGAGTCCCCTCCCACCTGAAGCCCATTTCTCAGGGTGCTTTTCCCAGCTGCCCCAGGATGCTCACTGCCTGCTTGCAGATGCTGAGCTCTGCCCTCCGCACACGCTGGCAGTGCAGCGTGTTCCACCCCGCAGCCTGGGAACCGGCCCTTGCGCAAGCCCTGGCGCGGGCCGCGTGGTCAGGGCGGCAAGCTCGCACCATCGCCCACGGCCCTCTGGCACCCATGCCCGCAAGCGCGGTGCTGAATGCCGAGGTGAGATGAGGAGTTCCTCCCAAACGGGCAAAATCTGGTTGAGAAAAGCTGCGAGAGGGGAGAAGGGTGTTGAAATGAATCACAGCCCTGAAAGGCTGGAGGTAGAACCTGCCCCAACCACTTTTCCAGCTTAATCTAACCCAGCATTTGATGTGGGTTGACTATAAGAACGATTAAGCTCTCTGTTGGCAGAGCACTGGACTTGATGACCCTGGAGATCTATTCCTGTGTGTTTATGAGTAGGAGATGTGAAAAGGAGAGATGTTGGGGTGGTTATAATGGAGTGATGAGGTGCTGATGAACAGGAACCCTTTGGATCTCATTGCGTCTTCCTACCTCATCTCCACATCTGGAATTTTAGGTGTTGCGCACAAATGTTTGCAGGGGAGCATGGACAAAATTGGGTGTGAAGACGGTCTCTGCAAGTTTGTCCAGTCTTGTCCAAGTTTCCTGGGTGCTGGGAGGGGAGGATGAGAGCGATAGAGATTCCCTTTGGGGACTCTGGATTCTTCTGCAGTTTGGCTGAGATGATGATGCAGAGTTTGGAGTGTTTGCTAAAATCAAATTAAAGCATTGCCAAAAGAATAAACACATCTTGTTCAAACACTGATAAGAAATATGTGCCGTGACTTTTGATTATATCCTTCAGCCTTCCCAAAGATCTTCCTGCTCTTTGTGGGAGAGACACAAATTAAAGAATCTCTTTCCGTTAAGATTTTTATCATAGATTTGGGAGGGGGGTGGGGGAAACTAGTTCTATACTGAAACATCTTGTGCTTTGCTTTATGCTGTTTTGGCAGCATTCCTTCACGCTGGAAATTTAAAAGAAAAAAAAAAAAATACAGATTGCTGCAAATATCTTTGAGGGTTAGGAGAGCCTGTTCAGAAGGGTGTGGTTTTGGTTTTGTTTTTCTTTTCCTCCTTACCTTTTTAAATAATAATTCAGATGCATGTGTGTTAGCTGTAGTGCCCTGGATGCCAGTCCTTCCTCTTTGCAGGAGCAGACATGCGGGTCTTTGGGGTGGCCTGGAAGGATGTCCTGAGGGAGCTGGACTTCCTCAGTGAGAGGAACATTTCTTGTACCTATCTGGGACGTTGGTTCAGCAGACCTTAGTTTAAGGTTAAGGAATCTGGGAATTGAGCTGTAGCTTGCTTTTGAGTATTAGCTTCATTGGCATGCAGCTAAAGTGTGACTGGGGTCTATTATCGTTGCTGTCAGCCTGGATTTGGCTGCGAACCACCAAAGAACAAAGCCGTGACCCCTCTAGTGCTGCTTTCCTTGGCTGGTTTTGCCACATGGCAGTAGTCACCCTGACTGCATTTGACAAAAGCTCTTCCCCTCCTGCCGCCCCTTCTCTGTGGCCCTTGGCCAAACCTGGGGCAAAGGAAGCAGTCTGAGGGATGCTGCCTGGTTGCTGCCCAGGAGAGCAGCCACCTGCTCCCTTCCTCCGGTCTGGAGGTATGAGGGAGAGAGGCTCGTCTGTGCAGTACCCTCTGCACCCCACAGCTTGTCCTACCCCAAGGTGAAAGCACCTGGATAGGTGCTACATGAAGCCTAATGAGTTTCTCAAGGAAGGTTTTGGCTAAACCTGGCCCTCTCTCCTGGTCCTTCCTCTTCCTGTTTGTGATGGTATCTTGGGGTTCTGCTGACTCCAAGGAGGCAAACTCCCGATCCCTGGGAGGAAAGGTCTCCCTGAGCTGTGCAGTGTTCAGGTACGAGCACCATGCCTTTCAGTGGCATCTGTTTATTGAATGATATCAACACCCCACACTTTTGGGCACAGTCTCTCATCAGAAGCAAGAAATAGGGAGGTGCATTGGGGGGTTGTGCTCCTTGACAGTGTCCAGCTACACTTCGTGTGTACCCATCCTTTGATTTTGCTGTAATTGCACTTAGGGGTCTAAAGTTCTTTGTCATGTGACGTCTTCTATGCAGGCTTGTGAGGCAAAGGTCTTCTGCAAGGATGTAGAGGCCCTGTATAACCAGGTACCTTTTCCTCTGAGGTGTTTTAAACTGCAGTCTAACTAGTCTAACTGCAAAAGTTTAACGTGAGATAGGAAAACCTAAGGTTAGATGTGCATGTATCTCTTGTTTGGAGAGACTAAGTGGATGCTACTGCCCTGTTTGGGTCTGCCCGTGAAGAGGCTGAAGTAGTCTAGAGAGGTGGGCAGCAGGAAGTGGAGATCTGCATCTTGCCGTGTGCTCCTATCTCCCCACCCAGCTGAAACAAGAGGACCACTCTGGGGAGAAATGCAGGGAAGGACGAGAGTTGAGTGTGTTTCCAACAGGAGTCCAACTACTTGTTATTGGAGCAGGTTTGTCATGCCATGGATGGTCTTCTGTCTTTTCATAATAAGGTACTGAAAAATCTTGATGATGTCAGTCTTGATAGTAGAGGTAATGTGACCCCATGTTGAGCAGTGAATTGGGGACGTTACCTGGAGAAATCATCTCTTTGCTTTAGATGGAAGGACTGGACCTCGCCAGTCTAAGGCTGTGGGTGTAGCCCAGAAATAAGTGATTGTAACCTGCATGTGGGTGGAAAGAATGAATGAGTGTATCCTTTAATAGACAAAAATGAAACCTGATGACGTTCTGTCCGTCTGCACAGCTTTAACTTCTCAGAGTGCGGCATGCGATACTTCTGCAGAAATCAGGATAGCTTGGCTGTGTGTGCAGTGTCCTGGCTGCTCAGTAACACGTGTTCTGTGGTTTGCACAGTAATGCAATTACACTGGACATCAGATTGGAAATTGCATCTCCATTTTCCAATTTTCTGTGCTGAGAATGAGAGTTAATAAGAAGTATGAAATTAGGGACAGGGGACCTTCTCAGTTGCTGGCAAACTGCTAGCTTGCTTCATTTGGCAAGAAACTAAAGCAGATTATTTTTTAGAATTAAAAGGTTTTCACTGTGAGAGATGGGGAAGAGTTGCAGTTGCAGTGCAGTGAGGGCATTTTACATCTTGAACTGGTGATTGTAACTGATGTCCCATTTTTGTTTGCTCTAAGTTGACCTCAGTTGAGATGGGACAAAATTATCCATATACTTTCTCTTCAGGATTACTCCTTGGGAAATACAAGAACAGCTGTTTTGACTGGTTATTTTTACCAGTGTTTTGGCTTGAATCTTCCACAATGTCACCAACACCTGAATTCTCTGATTTCTTCTGACACAAGCCCAGTTATGTTATTGCCTAGCTCCCTCAGGAGCTGTTTTAATTTCTCTTTACTTTGTCCTTTTTTAATAACAAAGTAACGGTTTTAAGTCAAGTGAAATCGCTTTTCTTCTCTCCCCTGTCCCTTGAGCATAGAGATGCAACAAAAGGAAGCTTTGTCTGCTTTGTGTATGTGTTTCAACTCATCTGGTGGCGACTTTTTGGGCTGCGTCTGCCAAGTTATGCCTAACGGAAGGGTTTATTTCCAATTGCGTCTCTCCTGTGAGACAGAAGCTTCACTACTTCCTTGCAGAAGATGTAGCATCTGCAACAGGAAAGCTGGATGTGGGATGTGAGAGGGTGTAAACCATGCGCTTTGCGCTTGCTTTCCTCTGGAAGATGTTAGCTCTAACTAGTGGAGAAACTACTTATTTCATTATCGTGAAGGGCTGAATAAAAGCGGGTGTTGCCTGGCTCAAGGCAAATTTTAAATTCTGTTTACAAAATGTTCCCACTGGAAAAAAAAAATAATCTGGAAATGCTTCAGAAAGGAGCTCTTGCACCGGTGGATTTGCACTAGACACTGTTAAGCCCTGTTATTTTTCTGGCACTGCCTCCAACGCCTTTTGAGAATGTGCAGAGTAGGCAATAAAGTGAATGCAACTCTCTTAAAGCAAGGTTGCATAAATCATCAGAAAGGAGAGGAGCTTCTCACACACCGACAGCAACACTCCATCCTCTCCAGCAGAGAAGTGAGCTCAAGCTCTCTGTTTGTGCCACTTGGCCTGGATTAGCGTCAAGTCACTTTTGGTATCAAGTGGAATTACGAGGAAAATAATTTCTCTCCAAAGGTGTAAAGGTTCAATTTTTTTTTCACTGGAAAACATTTGTCAGATTCTGTCTTGGTGCCACAATTGCCCTGCAGTCCTTTGACAACTAACCAAGGCCATGATCTTAGAGTGATATGTGAGCTCAGCCATGGTTAGGCATGTGGGTAGATCTCTCCAAGTGAATAAACTTGCTGTTCTTCAAAAACTTCCTGTTTTGTTTTGGTTTCTTCAGTTATAGTATTAAATAATTTCTGAGAAATCTTCCAGTCTTTGGTCTCCCAAATGGAGCTTCCCATCAGAGCTTTGCTGTGCTGGGAGAAGGTGCTGTAACTGTCAGAGGGATTAGAAAGCTGCTTTCCAGGAGGGGCAAACCATGGGATAAAGCCTTAGCAGAGCAGTCCAGGACAAATGGAGTTGGCAGGTTGTGATTTGGCTGCGAGCTACTGAGAAGGAAGTGCAGTGAAACGCAGGGGTGAACCTATCTTTTGTGAACAGACTGGCTCCTGGGGGAGAGTCCCAACTCTCTTCTAAAGAAGAACCTATGAGAGGCTTTCCAGGTTTAGCTCAGCCGCTTGCAATTACCTTGAGCAAGGAGCGAATAGAGTAAGATGAGATTTGAGACAGCTGGGGTTTTATTTCTGTAAAGCTTCTAATGTAAGGAGCAAAATCAGTAAGAAATGACTGTTCAGGAAGTCTCAGATGAGATATATGAAAGCTTTAGTTTCTTGGCACTGGCAAATTAAACTTGAATCTTCTTTGGGAACTTGAATCTGAACTTGATAATTTGGTTTGAAACTATTGACCATTATTATGAGCTCCATGCACAAGCAAGTAACAAAAACATGGGATATGTATTTTGCTGTGGTGTGTGGTTTTGGTTGTGTGTTTTTTTTTTTTTTTATAAAATTTGTACTAGATTTGAATGATTTGGGAGTTGATCCAAGAGCACTCCATGATATCTTGTATTTTTGCAAATCCCCTACCGCTGCTGCTTCACCTGGAGTCTTAATGGCACAACTAAAGGAGCAGTGTTTTAACCAGGATGTGTGTGTTAGTACCTAGAATAGATGGCTTGAGGTGTGATGTATTTCTGGGCTTGTGCTCAGTCGTCCGCTCTGTTTGGAAGTAGACCCAAGTGGCAAGGCTGAGCATGCTTGAAAATTAATGCATTGATTGGAGCCCAGCAGTCTCTTGGGATTGATTCCAGAGTTTGGATCCGGATTAAACTTCCCCCCAAGGACTTTGGGAAGTGGTATACAAGGGGACCTGGTGAAATTTGAGATGAGTCCAACTTCCTCAAGATGGCAAGATGATGAATGTTTTTACCAAGGGCAAGAGAGTGGGAGGAAACGCCCAGTTTAGGGAGGGAAGGGGAAATATTTTATGGTGGGGTAGTGTCTGGGAATGAAAGGGATGGATTGTGTCTCAGCAGATATGAATCTTTCAGTTTTAATCCACATCTAGGAAGTAAATACAAAGAATCTTGCCGACTTCTGGGAACAGGGAGAGGGGAGGAGGTGCAGCGCTGGGCTTTTCGGCTACGCCGCTGAGGCAGAAATCCCTGTGCCGCAGAGCTGCAGTCCAGCTGCGTAAGAGATCTGATGCACAGGGCTGGTACGTGATGCCTCAGGAGCAGAGGTGAACAGAACAATAGGAATAGGTGGATGCTTTCAGGCTGGAGCTTTATAGGACTTAAGCTTGCTGCCAACAAAAGTGTCAAGTCAGCAAGTGGATCTCCCTGCTGCATGAGAAATGACTTAAAATATTTCATCATTTTGCTTTTTTTTTAATGTCATGATGTCTTGGTTGCGCATCACAAAATACTTCTTGGGGGTGTGATTGCTCAAAGGAAAGAACAAAATTCTGACTGCTCTGTAAAATTTGGATCCTGCAAATTTAAGTTGTGTGCCCGAGATCCTCAATCGCCTTTGCAAGCCCTTACTGTGATGTCTCAGTGCTGCAGTTTGTTTACTCTGCAGTACATAGCATAAGAATTGACTCCCGGAGGAGCGCTGGTGGTGATTGACTAGAGCTAAGTAGATGAGTGAATTTCCCTCCACCCTCTTTCAGCAGCAGATAATCATGTAAGCTGTTCTTAAAAAGGAAACTAGAACATACACTGGCCAGGTGTGATCAAATATCTTGCGCACAGGAAACTAATACTTGAATATTAAGGTGGGAGAATTGTTGAGATGAGCTTTTGTCAGTCCACTGTGCTGCGTGTTTGAAAGGACCTGTGAATGTTCAAGTTGGAGGGGTAGGGAGTTAAACATGGTATTGGATGGAAATTAGTAGGTATGTTGTTTCTCAAAAAATCTGGAAGAACCCCTTTCTGTATTTGGCTACTGACATCACATGCAGTCAGGGTAACCGTGGGGGCAAATGACTAGAAATGCCTTGCAGTTAGCTTAGCTAACTCGCATATTGCAAGAAGCAACTATTTATGGAAGCCTTGTTTCAGCAGAAATTGTTCCTGTCTTTCTGTTAATGTGAGCTATTCAATATCGAAGAATCAATCTATCAACTTCTCAGTTTGAATAGTGAAAAGTCTGTCCAGTGGAGTGCCTCAAATGTAGATCTCCAAAGCTGTGCCTTGCATTAAATGACAGTGGCACCACGCGTCTCAATGTTCGCTGAAGTCAGCAGTATTGGACAGGGAGGGAATTTACTGAAAAGTGGGTTTGGCTGTGGTGTTAGACATTGGAGGGCACATAGCAGAGAGCCCTGTGAAAATCCTGGGTGTGCAGAATATGTGATAACGTGATTTAAATGGTTGGGGAAAATATTCTTGATGGTTGTAAGGCTGATGAAGTCACTGTAGAAGAAGCACTGCTGTTGCGTGCACAGTGTGTCCGTGTATACACACCCCCCCTCAAAGACTAGTTTTTGCATCTAGTGTATGCACAGCCTGGCATCTTTGGAAAACAGCATATAAAACTGCTGCTCACCTCCGGAGTAGGTTGCAGCAGTGATGTGAAGGTGTGCTTCTGCCACGCACCGCAGAGGAAGGGTGGTGAGGATGGTCTCCCAGCTTTGTGTGTGTCGCTGTACTCAACCCCAACAGATCCTTGGGTGCAGGCAACACCAACGTGGTGCAGGTCAGGAGCTGCTTTAATATACAAAATAAAGTGTTGGAAGGCAAAGCCCTGCCTCCTTTTGTTCTCTGAAGCTGGGGAATAATCAGAATTTGGCAGCTAGTCCTCTTGACTCCGCACTCAATCTTTAAAGCTTCTCAGTTGATGGTGCTGCTTGGGTCTGCCGTTTGGTGTCTTGGTCTCTTGAGAACATCAGCCAGGAGTTTTCTGGCCTGATTTGGACAGATGAAATGGTCAAATATAACAGAAAATCCAATAGATCTTCCTTTTAATCTATGGGGACTCTCATGCTGCAGTGTAACCCTTTTCCTTTGCTTGTTCTAACTTGTTTTAATTTGCCCTTTGCCCTTCTATAATTCTTCCTGTGAATTCTTATATTCCGTATTTGCACCACGCTTCAAAGAGTGGGTGTGGGGGGTTTATGTGTGTGGCTTTTTTCTTTTTTTTTTTTTTGTGTGTGTTTAACTGCTTGACGTATTTAACTTGCAGATGATCTGAATTTCTTGTTCTGACTAAAACACTATGTAACGAGTATTGGTGTCTGAAAACTGGCATGTTCTGATTTTTTTTTAATTTATTTTTTAATTTTTTTTATTGAGCATAATGATGGATTTGGGAACTAACTTCAACTCCTGGTGCTATTCTGACCCTGGTTATTCACTGTCCTTGTGCCCTATGGCCATACTTTGGTGGTTACGGTGTCTGCAGCCTTTCACTGTGGATGACACACAGATATCCTGTCCAGCCTAATGCTGCCCTCTCAACACAATAAAATGCTGCATGTCTGAAATGACTGATAACCATTGATGGTTGCCATCGAGTAAAGAGTTGGAGAAACAAGGCAGCTTTCATCAACTGCTAGAGTTTTCTTCTCCTCCCCACATCCCCCTTTGTACTTTAATTGCTTCCTCTTATACTTAAAGATTTTAATTTTTTTTTAACCTATCTTTTCAACATTGCTGTACAAACTCAGGGCATAGGATTTCTGGATACTTTTCTGAGCTGTGATCCTACAGTTCTTAGCTGCTGAAATCAGGCAAAAATGCCTTGCTGAAATCTGGCAGTCTCTTTCTGGTTTTCCCGTTGTAGGTCTTTGTCTTCAGTTATGTTTGCAGTTCTTGAGGGCGTGAGGGGGTGCATTTCCAAATCAGCTGTACTTCATGGCTCTTCAGATCTTTGTTCACATTGTTTTGTCCAGCTGGTAACAGGAGAACATAGGAAGCTCTTGGCCTCTGTTTTAGTTTTAGGAAGCTGAGTGTTTGGGTTATTAATCAATTTGCTTTAAGATAATGAAGCTCTGTTGTCTCATGGTTTCTGGCATCTCATAGAGATGATATTGTATGACTTCCCTCCCCCCCCTTCTTTGTTTATATGTTTTCCAATTACATGTCAAATAAACTGCTGTGCACAAGCTCAGAGTAAAGAAATGACTGTCTGTGTGCAGGGGGGCGGATCTTGGACTTCTTCCTGTTTTAAACTGTCTGAATTTTCAAAATAACTAAGCATAGCCTAGATACTCTAATGAAAGCCTGCATAAAACCTTCTCACTTTCTGAAATGAAGTTGTTTTCTATACAAGGAGAACTTTTTTTAAGAGCCCAATTCAGAATTTTTTTTTTTTAAATAAAAGCCTAAAATACAGCTCTAGAGAAGTCAGTGATATTATTTTTATATGCTTGGGAAAATATTTAGAAATACTTACGCAATGTAGGATGTCCAGACTTAATATTTGTGCGAAGTGGGATGCACTGTCATTCTGATAATCCTCGAATTAGACAAGCTCTTTTACGTGAACCTGTGGCAGGTGGCAGGAGTCAGGAATTACAGGCATTCCTGCTTTGGGCTGTGCTTGTTTTAAAAGGCACCCTGCTTCTGGCTGAAAAATGCTTCTTACTGAGTTAAAGTAAATGAATTAACCAAGGGGCAAAACTCAAAGTTTGGCTAAAAAGGAAAACAATTACAGCTGGAGGGAACAATATGACTCCAAAGCTTACAGCCTTTATGGGTGGACAGAAACTTGCCCTCTTGTTACTGTTATAAATTTGTGTTATTCTCCCAACCTACAAATACCTGCATATGTGGACTTTTACTTGGACAAAAAGTTCTGCTGAACTCAGCAGAACTGTGTCTGAGTGGCAACTCATGGGCCGCAGCCTTAATGGGTATGGCTCTTAAAACTGAGCTGCTTGTGTAAACCTGAAGGGTGTAGATGCGGCACGACGCGCAGACTGGAATAGCTAATCCCAGTGAAAATCACCCAGATTTTCATCTCTACCCCCAGCATACAAACCATAGCGTCTTTCAGGTGCGATGGTGTGTGTTTGCGAATTACTGACATGCACTGATTTCTCCTGTTGGGCATAGGTAGTGTGCTGTGCACGAAGCTGGCCACGGCCAAAGGGCTGGCTGGCAAGTCCTGAAGGGAAGGGATGCTGTGTTAAGTAGGCAGAGCAGGCAATTTTTTAAGCGTGCTTATCTGAACTCTAAACATGGTGGCATGATTTCAGTTAGTCACTTGTGTTTGGGTTTTTTGAGTGTCTTGGTTTGTTTCAGGTTTGTGTCTCTTTCTCCCCCCGCCGTCCCCCAGTTGGGTGAAACGTAGGACTCTGTTTTCTTTAGGTTGTGCTTTATGTGTTTAGGTGGTGTTAGAAGGTGTCCAGGCAACCTGCTGGGGTTATTCTAACACTTTACATGAAATATCTGTGCAGGACTAGATATATATATATATATATAGAGAGAGAAAGAGATACATATATATATAGAGAGAGAGATAGTCCAAGATTGTAGTGTGTATATATAAACACACTTTTTTAACAGGAGGCTCACCCTCTTTGGAAGGAGAATTTTTTTTTTCTTTACAGTTCTTTAATTTAGCTTCTTAAAATTGCTGTGCTAGCCCAATGTATCTTCTAAATAATACAGGAGACATTATGCAGAAATACTTGTGCTCCCTGCTTACAGGTGGGATTGAGCTGAGGAGCTGTTAAATGTTCGGTTGTACTGCAGCGAGCCTAATAGCCAGGACAGGAGTTACTGACTCCAGGGCCTCTTCTAGTCCAATGCACCCCATTGTGCTGGAAACCTGTAATGTTACTGGGATGTGAAATAGCCTCCTCTTTTCCTGGAAAAAGTAAGGACCCAACCGTAAGATATCTCAAATCAGATTGATTTGTTATAGTGTTAAAAGCCATGAAACATGGTAATTACAGCTTAGGAGCTATAGTGCCTGGGAACTTATCTTCGTAATTGTTGATATCTTTGGTTCAACCAAAGATAATTTGCTCCCTCATTCTTCACATTGAGTATATGGTGCACATTATCATTTTATCTATGGGCTTCCGAGTGTTTGATGTATTTAGCTGCACAGTAGCTTTGGTGAAAAAGCTATCAAAAATAGACTTTAGGATTTGTTTCCATTTTAGAAATGGAGCTGGGGGGAATGCAGAGGCTCAGAGACCTGCCACCAGCACCCCGGCTCTCCTGGGGGATCTGGGCCTGAGCTGGTGTTGAAATGACTCTCCACATCTTCCCCTCATGGCTTGGAGAGGACCAGAGCAATGTCCAAACTGAGCTTGTTCCTCCTGAAAGGAGTGCAGTCCAGATGTACGTGAGCCGAGTGGGAAGTCTGACGCATGAAGCTTTTCAGTCTCTCTTTTTTTTGATGAGAAAAGAGGCTAGAGATGCAAACCAAATCACACCTTTCATTGCGATGAGTGAGTTAGATATCTCTTTCGGCTTCAGCCCTGATCTTAGCTGAGGGGCATGGGTGGAGCCCTTTACTTCTTGGCACTACTTTGTAATGGCACAAGCAGTGCGCCTACATCAGGTATTGTATCAGCTGCCTTCTGAGCAACTAGCAAAGCTGTGCAGTCTTGCAGTCAGCAATATCTTGATTAATAATTATGATAGAAGCACTTCTGTTGAGCTTTAAGTGCTTTATTTCCACCTACTAAAATCCTTTGCTAGGAAGGCTTGAAAAACTAGGTTGGCTTAAATCTTTCTTGATACATTTGAGTTGCCTGCCTTCTGATTCGGATAGGCGTCGAGCACTCTGGAAGACATTTATCCTGCTGCTCTTAAGCGAGCTGTTCTCCAGCAGGAATCGGAATCTTTACCTGGTCCAGCACTGAAATATCGCTATAAAGCAGCTTCCTACTAGTCCTGCAACTGTTAGCCCTGGTGCATCAGTTGTGGTGCAGTTAAGGACAAAGCACAGAATTAGCAAAGTGCTTTGCAAAATCTTGTTGCTAACAACCGTGGTAGTTTATTAGTTTCATCATCTCCTATCTTTGGAGAATAAGCACCAGTGGTGGTGTTTTGCAAGGCTATTTGAGGAGCTGGACAAAGCTCCTGCAGCTGCGTAGATCCAGCAGTGAAAATTAAAATTTTGTCGGTATCTGTGCACAACATAGATGCACGTCCTCTTGGAGTTAGTAAAAAGGGTGTTGATAGGGGTGGAGGCATCTAGGTGTTCTACACCTGAAGATCGTAACTTTTCCTTATTTTCTCAAGCGGAGAAACTCTCAAAGCTGTCTCTGAAAGGTTGATAACTGGGTAGTTATAGGTGGAGCTGTGTATTTTAGGGGATTTTTGACATGGAAGTCCCCTTGAGAACTTTTCTTCACTTGTGTTACTTCCCTCATGCCTTCATACTGGGGGTCTCTTTGCAGATCTATCTCATAACCTTATCAATTAACACGATGGGCGTAAAAGCGGGCTGTGGCCGAAGAACCGGGATGGGTTCTTGCTGCAGGGCAGGGTGAGAAGGGCTCCCGTTTGGGTGGGTTGGGTGATCTTCCCTGGCACATCAGCTCTGCCGTGCCTGGTGGAGCATTTGCATTGCCCTCTTGTGGCAAGCGCCCCGGAGCTGCTGGGGTCAGGAGGCTTTCTGCCTTACCTTGTCTGTGGCGTTCACTGGGAGATCTGTCCTCCCAACAGCAGAACCGTGGTTAAACAATAATGCAGTTTTCAGTCTGGTGTTTAATTCAGCAGCCTCTCCAGTGAAACCATGGTTCTCCTAACCTAGAAGTGTGAGTTAGCATGAAAACCTGAAAGTGAAACCGGTGGGATGTAGGAAGTGAAACCTATATTGCAAGATACATTATTGAAACAATGTTCCAAAATACATAGTCTAAGATCTAATTGTAGCTCTCTAATTATTTGCAGTTAAACTTGCCTGAAGGTTTTCTAATGCCTCGGTGATATTAGTAGTTTCAGAAACTTTATGGAGGGAACAAAACAGAGAATGAAGGCACTGAAAATTAAATAATCTATTCTTTCACCTTTGCATGCATTTCTCTTCTTTCCACCATATAGCACTCTCCTGCCAGGAATCGGTGGTGGGACGACACCCTGCAGTTGTTTAAAACAGCCCCGCAGCAAAACATGAAACACGTGCTAAATTCTGGGCCCCCAACCTGGCAAGAATTAGTTTCTGAATTAAACGCTGTTGTGTTTGGGAATGGTGGAAGGAGGCTGCCCGTGTGCAAACGCGCACCCTGCAGACCCCTCCTGGAGGGCCATGCCTTGCAGACCTGCCCGCAGCCCCTCGCTCTCTTTGTTCTCCCCATCCCCAGCGTGGCTGGGGCCAAGGGGGGGTTTTATTGCAGCGGGCGGCGGGTGAATTCCTGCGTGCGCCTTCCCCGGGCCTGCTGCCCCTCTAATTGCTGTGTTGTCAGAAGGCGTGTGCCTCCAAAGCCTTATCTGATTCCTCCAAAAGCCTAGCAAGCAGTTCAGATGTTGACCCCTTGAGCGCAAACAACTCTGCGCCTGCCTTGGGGCGTAGCTGCGAGACAAGGTTTAGTGCTCGTGTGTGCGAGAATCCCTCGTCTGGCTTTGTCACCGGGGATGGAGCACCTGCCTGGGGAGGGGTGCAAGGGGCCAGGGAAGGTGAAAGGCTGGTGGGACTCGGAGGGGGAGAAGGGGAGTCCAACAGCTGCTTGTGTCAGCGCGGGGATAAGTGCAAGGAGATTAATAGTTATTTAAAGAGCAAATGGGGACATGGCATTCGGCTGTGGCATGTGAGTGTATAAATGCAGTGGAATGGCTGCTCTGCTGGTAACATTTAGACAGATGGTCCCTGGACTGAAAGGAATGAAAAGGATCTTTAATTCTCTTAAGGATATCTTAAATTTTAATGGGACACTTTTTTTTTTTTTTTAATTGACTTCCAGGCAGCACCTTCAGTGTTCCCAGACTGTGCTGTCTTGTTAACGCTGACTGCCTGTATGGTCATCTTTCTCCATCATCTTAAGGAGCCTGGGATTAGAGGGAATAGTTTTTAAGTGAAAGCTGAAACACTATTGTTTTGCTGTCTGTATGTCTGAGCTGGTTTAGGAGACTGTTTTCATCACAGCCGTCTTTTCATCATTCTGCTGGTTAGGGAGTGTGTCTGATGCTAATCTCCATGAGAAATGAAACAACCAAGTGATACTTTACATTTTTCAGAAATCTTCAGGTCTTATGAGGGGATTCTGGGGCAGAAGGGCAGGGAGGTTTGGTTTGGGTTTGGTTTGTTTTTTTTTATTAAGTACAAAACTATTGAGCAGGAAAAAGACGGTTCATGGTGCAGTACACCAGGATTCTGGCTTTTTCCATACAGAATTAGCATCAAGGAAAACCATGTACCAAACGTCCGTTAAATAGGTCTTGGTTGGCTGAGTAGCCCGCAGGAGATGAGACATAACTGTCATCTGCATTGCCAAAGCTGCGGTCCCCTTTGGGAGAAGGAGAACCAGTCTGGATCGCTTTCTCCTGCCTCAGCTGTTTCACGTGCTTTGAGTCCAATCACAGATACTTGCTTGCCCATCTAACAGGGGTGCTGGGCAGCTGTAAAATCCCCGCTGCTGCAGATGGGGAAACTGAGGCAGGGAGGGCAAATGACTAACCTGAGGCAACACAGGGAGTCACTGGTTCACCCAGGATTAAGACTCAATATGTAATTGCTTTTATTACTCTGCTGCCTGAAGGCCTCAGACAAAACGGAGGCCCATTAAGCAGAGCGCTTTTTACATAGCGAGGAGCAACCCTTGCCCTGCAGACCTTGCTGCCTGAAGGAGGCTGAGGGTGGAGGGGGAGGCGAGGTGGCTTGCCCAGGGACACAGCGCGTCTCTGGTGGAGCAAGGGAGGGAACTAGCTCTCCCTTCTCTCTGCAGATCATCCCAGCTCCCAAAATGAAGTCCCCTGTGCCTTTCCCCACCAGACCTTCTCTTTCCCACCTTCTCTTTCCCACCACAGCTCATATTAGCAAGCTGATCCATCTCTGGGAAGTTTGATGTGTCTTGCTGAAGACCCAACAGCGCCAGGCTCACCTTGGGCTTTTAATTAAAGCCCCATAAAATATCAGCCTCTTCCAGTGAAAGAGAGACAGAAACCTAAGGAAGAGCTCTGTTTGGTGGCTCAGATTTCTCTACTTCCTCCTCTTCTGGAAGGACAGCTGAGAGTGCAAAGTGTTTGGGTGTAGAGAGAGCACTTCATCCTTGCAAAGGGACCAACCTTTTTTCCTCCATGGCTGAAATGACTGGAGAAGCTGGGTGTTAAATGGCTTGTCCAAGGTCCCTGGGAAGCCTGGCAGGTCGCTTCTGCCATTCCCTTTCAGGTCCTTGGAAGAGCGATGATGTTCTTGAAGCTTCATTAGGGCTGGTGGGATTCCCAATGTTGGGAAGGCTTTTTGTTATAGGTCTTGCTGTGGGTGCTCTGACTCAGGGAGCCTTTGTCGCTTGGCTGATAATACAGAATTGTCTCTGGAAAAGGAGCAACTGTTGGAAAGAAGAGGGAAGTCTGGAGCAGACTGGCTGAGGTACTGAGATATATGACCTTGATGGCTCTGGATGGGATTGAAGACGTAGGATGCGGAGAGGCATGAGGTGCTTGGACCCCTTGAACAAGGGGAGCCTGAGTCCCTTCTGCCATGTCAACTACTAACTGCAGAACCAGGTGCGCGTATCGCTGTGTGTTCCTGGGTGATCCCAGAGCTGTCGGGCATGGGTACCACAAACCTTTTGGATGCTGCTCTCCCTAAGCTGGGCACAAACAACACCCTTTGGAACACACATAAGGATAAGACTACATGTACCTGGCTGAGCCCCGTGTACCAATTACCTGGCCCTGTCTCTGTGGCCAACGCTGGGTCCTTTGGAGGAATAAAAGATTGAGGTAGTTGTGTAACTCTCTCTCCCCAGACTACTTTCCCAGCTTCCATCTGTTTGTGGTTCAGTTTTAAAATCAGATATGTTGCCTTCTCCAGCAGAAATTGTCTGATGCCTTTTTGAACATATGTAGGCTTTTAGTATCCACAGCATTTTGTGTGGCAGAAAATCAATGTTTATTTGTGGGCTTTGTGAAGAACTACTCTGTGCGTGTTTAAACCAAAATCCTGCTCAAGATGTTTTCTTGTCCCCTAACTCCTCTATTAAGAGAGCATGAAAATTCACTTCCTATTTGCTTTTTTCCCCCACATGTTTTTTGAAATTATCGATTTCTGTTGTACTGCGTTCTCTTTTGTTATTGCCTCATTTGTCAGCTGAAAAGTTGTTATCTACTGGTGCATTACAGGAAGGCATCGAAAGAGTTTGCTCATTCTTGTCATCTTTCTCTGAAATTTGTTGCCCTTTCATCTGTTTGAGCTGGGGGACCAGGGCTGCACATAGAATTTAGGGCATTAGGCATGTGATTTTTCTGCTAACCTCTCCCTGATCTAACCTTTGCCTTTCTGTACTCCATTTTCTAGTCTTCATTTTTACTCCTTCAATTGTTCCATACGTCATTTGTACCTGGAGGTTACTTTTGGGGCACAATCACATCTGCTCATTTAAGTGCTACACACTGTGCAACTGCTGCTGCTTTAGTATGTGGGGAAGTCTTCCATGCTGTGAGGTACCATGCTGCTTGATGAGACCTTTAATTCCTCTCTCCTACTGTCTGCGACAGTCACTGGGAATTGAGTGCATGGTGCAATCTGGTTGAGTGCTATGAATCTTTCCTCCGGTGAGTCACGCTTCAGTGCAGTTACTACCTGAGCTAGAGGTCCCAAATGTCACTGTGCGTAGCAGGATCAGATCTACAAGAAGAGGAGCAGTCTTTGTGTAGAGCACAAGACCATCAGAGACGATATAGCCTTGTACAAGCTAGAGCCAGTTGCACTGTAATGAAGCTGGTGATTTTTATCAGGTTACAGCATTCTCTTCAAAAAAGGTCTGGGTGTTGCTAGACATAGGGAGCCTGTTTTCTTGTGATGATTGCTGCCCTGCGAATCACCTCCTTGTTATGTGCAAGCTCTTCTCCCAGCTCAGCTATTGATCTACTTTGTGGCTGTGAGAAGCTTTACTTCTTTCTGTTGCAGTCACCAATGTAAAATGGGGGCTGTCCTCTGCAAATCTCCCTCCTTTTGGTGTGACACATGTTTGATGGTGCTGAGGTCATGCTGTGCATCCTCCATCACGAAGGCCATGCCGTGGCTAGGCAGCCTGTGCTAACGTTGCTCCTGTAACACTTCTGTGCATCTCTTTGCCTCTAGCCGCAGTACACGAACCTGGGGCTCCTGAACAGCATGGACCAGCAGATCCAGAATGGCTCTTCCTCCACCAGCCCCTACAACACGGAGCATGCGCAGAACAGCGTCACGGCCCCCTCGCCTTACGCCCAGCCCAGCTCGACTTTTGATGCCCTCTCACCCTCCCCGGCCATCCCTTCCAACACAGACTACCCAGGACCTCACAGCTTCGATGTGTCATTTCAACAGTCCAGCACAGCAAAGTCAGCAACGTGGACGGTAAGGTTGCAGCATCGCTTTCCTCCTTCTCTGGCTCTGGTCCTGATGCCAGTAGTGACATTAATCATATGATACGTATGCAGGCTTGTGCAAGAACGGAGTGACCTGTGTCCTCTTCTGTGCATGACATGTCATGCAGCAGGGAGAGATTTATCTTGGCTGCTCTGGGAGGGTGTGGTGGGAATTTAACCCTCAATAATATCACTAAATCCCAGGTGAATAAAATGCCTTGCAAAAAGATAGTTGCCTAAAGACCGTATGTGATGAAACAGTGGCTCTCCCTTTGGGTCTAGCAGGTGTGCTGGAGTAAAACATGGGGTGGGCATAAGCATGGCTTCAGCGCTTCCCTCTGCTTTCTTCAGCATCTGCAGGTTTGTGTGAGGTTTGGCATGCGGGGCCGTGCCAGCAGGACAGAGGTGGTGCTCCCTGCCCCGACCCACAGAGTGTGGGGCTTTCTCTTTCGCCATGTCCCTCCCCTCTTGCAGCTGGTGTGGGAACTTCAGTGTCACCAGCTGGAGTCAGCCCAGCGGTATTTGGGTTGTTTGCATGTATTGGGTGGTTTTGGGTTTTCTGATGTGTTTGGTTTTTTGTGTGTTTTTGTTTTTGGGGTTTTTGTTTTTGTTTTGTTTTTTTTTTTACTTAACGCTCTACTTTTCCTGTCAGAGTAGTCCCTTTCTTATAAAAAAACCCAGTATATGGAGCTTGAAGGCCAGCTCTTGATTTTTGGTGGTGCTGTCTTGATTGTTCAAGCTGTGGAACCTTTGTAGCCCAGGACACAGCACTGTTGGAGGTCTACGTCTGTACGTTCTGTTGTGGTTTAGGGCTCTAGAATAGAGATGTTTCCTGTGGAGAATATTACTGTCTTAAAGATGTTCAACATCTGCCTTCCTCTTCTTCAGGCACTCGGAGTAGGCACAGTGAATAATGCCATACTTCGTGCTACCTGAATAAAAGCAGGGACTCAATTTTTTTTTAAAACTTTTTTGTTGTTGTTTAAAAAAGGGAAAAAAGATACACTTTTTACCAGAAGCTAAGAGCGTTAAAATAGTGTGGGGCTTTTTCTTTTTTAATCTGAGGAACTACTTTGATCTCAAATTTAAATACAATCTAGAAGGGATTGCAACTAACAAAAAAATCTCCCAGCCACTTCTGCCAGCAAAGCAGTGGAGCCCATGAGCTCCGCTGTGCAAGAAGATACCAGGTAACAATAAATCACTGTAAGTTTGCGTCCTTTGTATTTTAAAAGCCTTTTCCAGTAAAATTTGTCTAAAACTGGTAACAATAACTGTGTTCAGGAATTTTTGTTTCATGGGGTTAAAATGTCATAGGTCTGCTCAAGACAAAATTTTTCATTTGTTTACGCATAAAAGGGTGAAGGATTTTTAAGTGAGGTTGAAATTGCACCTTTTCCTTGTCTGCATTAGGAGTGATGCCTTGCTGTAGTTCACGCTTGTTTTCACGTCCAGGTTTCTCCACTTACACTATGCACACTGTTTATTTTCACTTCCCTTTAATTAAGGAAATCATTGGTCAGTTCTACTTTCCATTTCTCGGAGCAAGAAAATGCTGCCCTTGGATTTTTGCAGACTGCTCTGGAGAGGGTCCTTTGAAGGAGATATGAAAAGATGTTCTCTTTTGATATGTATGGTACAAAGAATTATCTAACGCAGCTGCAGGGAACCAGAGTGTTTGATGCTGCCCTTTCAACTATGAAAAGCGGTCTTTTGAAATGAGGTTTGAACATAGGTGTAGTAGGCTGTTCCAGCAGAGCTGAAGACAAGTGAGCTACTTGCAAGCTTAAAGTTAAACAAGCACTTGAGATGTTCCACTGTAGTGATAGTGGCTTTCTGGGGTAGAAGTGAAGGCTGTGTTTTAATGTAGATCTGGGTAGCAGTCAAAGATCAGATTACGTGGTGGCTTTTTTTTTTTTAAAAAAAAAAAAGTAGTGTGTGTGTATATATATATATAAAAAATTGATCCTTGGTGACTACAGTCACCAAACGTGTGCATCCTGGGGGCAGGCACGTTTAGCTTCCCCTCCTTTTCTTTTGCCCTGATGTGGACCACGCTACCAACAGATGAAGATGTGCTCCCTGTACCTGTTGCAGTCTGTCTAGGGATAAGTCTGTGCATTTTACTAAAGGAATGGGGTCCCAAACAGCTCTCTGATCAGGGAGGAGTGAGTGCAGTCCAGGTGTCCCTGTGCTGAGCCAAGTGACCTAGATTTAGCTGCTCGTGCAGGAGCTGGCAGCATGCTGTATGTTCGCAGTGGATGATGACAGCCTTGTGGTGGTGGCTGGGGACCTTCAATCAATACGCCTTTCACAGGAGAGCATCTTTCTATCTTCAGAGCTCTGCCCTTCTGCTAATTAATCCACCAACTCGTTTCACATGGACTCTTGAGCAGTTGGTAATATGCGTTCGACAGCTTTATCAGTGGGGTGGGTGGGGAAGGACGTGAAGGCTCTCTTTCCTGCTGCCGTCCTGAGAAATGTGGAAACATGCGTGAAATGTTGATGAAAGAAAGAATGATTGCCCCATCCTCGCAGCAAGAGCAAGTTCTTGGAGTTGCTCATTCGCCCCCCCGCCATGTGACTTCATATGCTTTGATTAATGCCTGTCGTCTTTTTTTTTTTTAATGATGGATTAGGAACTTACCCAACTGGAAGAGTTTCTTCCACTGCAGTGACCTATTAAAAGCTTAATTACTAGATGGCCCCACCCTTATTAAGAGTCCAAAACTTGAAAGCCTTGTTTCTCAGTTCTTTTTTTTCCCCTCTTGCCATCCCCCAGGGCAACAGTATTAAGTAAGGAAATCCATTGTATCGCACTTTCCCCTGTTTGGTAATGGATGAGCCAGGCTGACCCACCTTGCCCTGCTGGGAAGGCTCGGTGGTGACTAGCAGGGGATCCAGAGTGCTGGCTGACAGCACGCTTCACCAGAGCTCCTCTGAGCTGAGTCATGTCAGATTACTCCCAGCCATGGGAGTGAAGGCTGTGGGCTTGGTAAGAGGAAGGGGTTATTTCTTGCTTTTTAGAAAAAGCAAGAGTTGCTTTGATGGGAGGATGAGAGACCTGTGAAGATGCTTCAGATTTCTCTGTCGCTTTGTGTGTTTAGCTCCCAATCTGCATGCTTTGGAGGCAGTAATCTGGAATAATGTGTAGATCCCCAGGTTACTTTTTCTGGAGGTGGGGGAAAGGAGAGACTTGCAGAGTACCTAAATGCTATGTCTCTGAAAACAGCCCTAAAATCCCATTTTTCTCCTAAACCCTGGGGTTTTTTTTTTTTTTCAAGTTCTCCAGACTCTTTCTGTGGGGCAGGTTTATGTCCTAGGACAGTGGGCACCCTTTGCCAAATCAGCGGTATCTGTATAGGCTAGGCTGGGAGGGTGAGGAGGGTAACATCAGGACTGCTTCTCTGCTCAGGTTTATGATGGGCTCCTAATTAAAGAGGAGGGGGGGAAGTCCAAAACTGCAGAGAGAAACACTAGTTGCTGCTAGGGGAGAGGGTGATTTCATATGTATGAGTTGTTCACTTTGAAAATATTACGAGTTTTCTCTCTGAAGTCTTTCATGACCTTAAGTAGGAATTCCAGTAAAACATGCTGTCTAATCAGGTTAACTCTTCATTTGTATGCAATGTTGAGCTAATTAATGATGACAAATTGAGATTGGATTGCAGAGGACTTTATAAGCATCCTTGATTATTTTTTTTAATTAATGACCTGAGAACACAAGTAAGAATATAAGCAGGTTAATCAGTCTTTTCAGAAGGAAAATCTTTAACAATTGAAACTCTACTGAAGTGTTTAAAAACAAAAGCCTTAATAGTCTGAATTGAACAATGTTCCTCACGTGCATACTCATGGTACAATAAAACCTTCTCGAAAACCACGCTGCGAAGGAACAGCAGTTATCGTTTTGCAATGCTGACATAGAGAGTAGGTCGTTGAGGTTGAGCGAGAAGCTGTATGAATTGGGTGAAGAACTTACTGAGAACTGTGTATCATTTATTGTGGGATATTTCCACTGCGAGAATTCCCATATTCCCGTGCGTTGTGATATCCCCTCCCATTTCTACAGCAGAAGAAAACAAGGCATTTCAAAAGCGTGTCACCTCAGATTTTTTTCTTTGTGGCAGTAAGTTGTGTGCTGATCTTCCCCACCCATTCTGCAAATAAATAAATAAACAACTGCACCGGCTTTTCCCCTTAAAAAAAGATTTGGCAATCACCTGTCACTAGTAGAACCTGTTACATAGGGAAGAACATGATTGCAGTAGGAAAGTAAAAATTAAAATTGTATGTCAAGCTAAGTAAAAGTTAACATTACTGCCAAACATGAGCTATCAAAAAAATAAATCGGACCCACCCATCCCCATAAGCAAGATACCACCTTATAAGTCATGAGACTCCTTTTAAAGACAAACAGGTTCTTCTTATAATCCCCCAGGTTTTTGAGCCTTTAGGGTGCATCTACTAAATCTTTTAAAGCTTTTTTTGGTAGTCACGAGGGTTAAGGAAAAAGAAAGCAGAAATAGCTTTAAGTTTTTAAATAAAAAATGAAATGTATTTGCAAATTTTTGATTCTGCTGAAGACACCCAGCCCTGCAAGACTTGCATAATTCAAGTGTTGGCAATACATGAGTTTAGCTGTTTATTCTTATGCCCTGCAGTAGGCTGGAGCTGAGCTGGGTTGGTCCTTGCAGGGCTTTGTTATGAAACATGGAGCTCTGCAAAGCTGCAATCCGTGTTCCAGTCAGGCTTACTGGTTCTTCTGTTCTCGATAAACTCAGCTGTACCTACAGCTATAAGAAAACGTTCAGATGTCAGACTTTCTTCGCTAGCAAAGCTGGATAACAGCCTGCGCAACGTGCATGAAAGCAAGTAAATGGATTGTGCTGGCTGGGGTTAGTGGATTTGGGAAAGCTGTGTTTCAAGGAAGGTGAAAGGAATGCACTTAAATTTCTCCACGCGAGCAATAACAGGTTTCCGTGGTTGAGAGTACAGATTCCTTGGCTGGGTTATCTCAGTCTTTTTTATTTCAGATTGATTAATTCCATTTTCATTTTAAATATATTCCGTGTCCTGAACCACCTGTAAAATTGGGAAATTTTTTTTCCCAATCTCTATAAAATTAATTAGAGGATCACGCACAAGCATAGCGAAGCAGTGAGAGGGCAATTAGATGTGCACATCGCCTTGACTCAACAGTCCTTAATTATGTGTTTAGTGTTCTCTTAAATAATCTGTTCAAATAGCGCATTGTTTCAGTAACACTGGTAATGTCCAGCATTGCCCCGGCTGCTGATTATCTGTCTGCATCATACATGAAAACTTTTTTTAAAGGCTGGTGACTCTCCCAATGGACGTACCTGCGGGGCTGTGCTAGGTGTGCGTGTGGAAACTTGGCTTAGTTATTCCTTGGTGGTGTGTTGGTCAGTGCAATTTGAGCTTTCCAATTTCACCTTTTAATATTATTTTTAAAGCTGCCAGGAGAAGGGCAGGGGAAGTGGTCTTGTTACAGGATTTTTAATTTCCCTGTCCTCAGAGGCTCCTAGTCAGCAATGATGTAGGCTTTAGCTGTTAGCACGGGGCAGCTGAGAAGAGACTTGTTTGTGCACAGGGTCTGCAGACCTTGCTGAGCACTGAAATCAGTCACCAGCTGGCCACTGCTCATCCTTTCATGGCTCTAAATGTAGGCTTTCTCTTCAGCCCAGCTGGTTGCCCACCAAAGTTAATTTTGCTGGTGATAACCCCCCTTGTTGCAGCAGGAGTGAGCAAGGGAAACAATGCCCGTAATCCAAAGGGAGGAGATGTGATCTGGAAGGAGAAGGCAGCAGAGGAGGAGATGGGTGGCAGCCTTCAGATGCACGCGCTGTAGGCTGCGAGAGCTGATGCAATGGTGTGAGCTAAGGGCTTGGCTCTTCACTGATCTCAGGGAAGCAGGAGCGTTTCCATATTTGGGCATTTGTCTCGGGTGAGAAGTGGTAAGAATTGGCTTCCTCAAGCTCTCTGCAGCCGTGCCTGCCTGAAGAGGCTGTTCCCAGTGTGCACTGTCTCTTGGCATGGAGCAGGCAGGGAGGCAGGGCGAGTGTTGATTGCCACCATCCTTCTCGTGCACGGAGAGGCTGTGATTGCGCTTTCCTGCTCGAAGAGCTCGTGAAGTGTGTTTGCCACTGTGTGATATTACAGGGCATAATGCTAAGGCTCTTGAGGCATATGCGACTTGTCCTAGGTCATCTACCTGGAAAGAGAGGAGTCGGGCTTGTTGTCTTTGAAGGAGGTGCCTTTCTCACGGCAGGGAGGTGTTTTCAAGCTGGCGAAGCTGGGAAGAACCAGTTCACCTGTGAGAACCAGCCAGGAGGGGCCTGCTGGCTTCTGTTTGGGTTTTTATGCTTGAGTAAAAGAAGATCTGAGTACATTAGGTTCCCATTAGAATGTCATTGTGCTTTTTTCCCCCCCTAATCTCTTTGTCATGTATATTTTGTTTTCATTAGCAGTTATCTTCTTCTGTTACTCCTTACAAGCAGCTGTACAGATCTGTGTAATAGTCTGCAGAAAATGTCTTGTGATACGAACTGCCTTGGTTTTTTTTCTTTTTCCTTTTTGTATCGCTTATTGTTTTGTAAATCCCACCAAGGCAATATAGCCTTCCTGTATGAACGGCTGTCGCTGTAGTGAGGAGTTTTGCCGTATGCTCTCACTGAGACCAGTGCGCTACGTGGTGACAGAGCTGCGCTGTGGTGTAAAAGCACGCTGTAAAGGGCAGTCCGTACCCCACGCAGCTAGCGATGCCTGGGAAGGATGAGAAGCAAAGTTATTTCCCGTTTATATGAATTGGTATCTGCCAGCACTGGGAACAGAAAATTTGGGTCTCCTGCCTTGCAGTGGTGTGTGCTCTGCTCTTCAAGCAGCACAGCTGATGCTGGGCACCCAGCATGCCCAACCTGCTGGGAGAAAGTGGGCTTCAGGTGGTGTGAATGTCCTTCTCTTTCAACCAGGATTTAGACTCCTGGTCACTATGTTTGTGGCTGATTCCCTCCCAGTATAACAGGAGACCAGTTAGAGCTCACTACAGGCTTCCCAGGATGTGCCAGTGACAAACACTGAGACATTAGGGTCAAACATAGGAGGATGGAGAAGGTAGTCATGGAGGGGGGTTGTGTCCTCCACGGGGGCTGCAGATCCCTGTGCTGTTTTGCACAAGCAATTTCTAGTTTTACTGCCATCACGCTTTTCTCTCCCCTCCCCCCCTTCAGAAAAAGTTGTCTTAAGTTTTTAGCTATTTTTGGAGAAAAATTTAGAGGGAGAGAATTAAGTGCAAGAAACTTTTTTTTTTTTGGTTCTTAATGAGAAATTTTTTTTGTCTATGTGGAGAGGAAAAAGTATTAATTAAATATAATTTTTGTCAATGCAACTTGCACAAAAAAGCCCCACCTACTTTCATGAGAAAGGAGCAAAGAGAATTATAATCCTGGATTAGGTATCTTTCACTACACATATAAAAACAACACCGTGTGAAAAGGGGGAAAATATATATGTATACACACACACCAAACATACCAATGTGCCTCCAGCAGTATTACCAAAGGAATTAACTTTACAAGAAACAGCCACAGCCTGGAAAGAAGCCATTTTTCAAATAAAAGCTGAATGAGACTTGTGGTTTCTGAGAACTATGAGACGGAAGGGTTAAAAAAACATTTACAGATAAGAATAGCTGATGTTGGGAGATGAGTGAACATCTTGAAGTAGGGGAGGGTCACTACTTAAATCACCTTTTTTTTTTTTTTTTTTTTTTAATGATGGATTAGGAACTTACCCAACTGGAAGAGTTTCTTCCACTGCAGTGACCTATTAAAAGCTTAATTACTAGATGGCCCCACCCTTATTAAGAGTCCAAAACTTGAAAGCCTTGTTTCTCAGTTCTTTTTTTTCCCCTCTTGCCATCCCCCAGGGCAACAGTATTAAGTAAGGAAATCCATTGTATCGCACTTTCCCCTGTTTGGTAATGGATGAGCCAGGCTGACCCACCTTGCCCTGCTGGGAAGGCTCGGTGGTGACTAGCAGGGGATCCAGAGTGCTGGCTGACAGCACGCTTCACCAGAGCTCCTCTGAGCTGCTTCTGGGCTGAGTCATGTCAGATTACTCCCAGCCGTGGGAGTGAAGGCTGTGGGCTTGGTAAGAGGAAGGGGTTATTTCTCTAAAAAGCAAGAGTTGCTTTGATGGGAGGATGAGAGACCTGTGAAGATGCTTCAGATTTCTCTGTCGCTTTGTGTGTTTAGCTCCCAATCTGCATGCTTTGGAGGCAGTAATCTGGAATAATGTGTAGATCCCCAGGTTACTTTTTCTGGAGGTGGGGGAAAGGAGAGACTTGCAGAGTACCTAAATGCTATGTCTCTGAAAACAGCCCTAAAATCCCATTTTTCTCCTAAACCCTGTTTTTTTCAAGTTCTCCAGACTCTTTCTGTGGGGCAGGTTTATGTCCTAGGACAGTGGGCACCCTTTGCCAAATCAGCAGTATCTGTATAGGCTAGGCTGGGAGGGTAAGGAGGGTAACATCAGGACTGCTTCTCTGCTCAGGTTTATGATGGGCTCCTAATTAAAGAGGGGGGGGGGGGAAGTCCAAAACTGCAGAGAGAAACACTAGTTGCTGCTAGGGGAGAGGGTGATTTCATATGTATGAGTTATTCACTTTGAAAATATTACGAGTTTTCTCTCTGAAGTCTTTCATGACCTTAAGTAGGAATTCCAGTAAAACGTGCTGTCTAATCAGGTTAACTCTTCATTTGTATGCAATGTTGAGCTAATTAATGATGACAAATTGAGATTGGATTGCAGAGGACTTTATAAGCATCCTTGATTATTTTTTTTAATTAATGACCTGAGAACACAAGTAAGAATATAAGCAGGTTAATCAGTCTTTTCAGAAGGAAAATCTTTAACAATTGAAACTCTACTGAAGTGTTTAAAAACAAAAGCCTTAATAATCTGAATTGAACAATGTTCCTCACGTGCATACTCATGGTACAATAAAACCTTCTCGAAAACCACGCTGCGAAGGAACAGCAGTTATCGTTTTGCAATGCTGACATAGAGAGTAGGTCGTTGAGGTTGAGCGAGAAGCTGTATGAATTGGGTGAAGAACTTACTGAGAACTGTGTATCATTTATTGTGGGATATTTCCACTGC
>VFFE01005786.1:70740-120283 GCA_008921705.1 Burhinus oedicnemus
TTTTTTTTTTTTTTTTTTCCTCCTCTTAGTTAAAAATTGGCTTCTACTAAGAACAACATGTAGGATTAATGTAGTACTTTAAATCTTCAAAGTGCTGCACAAACATTACTTCCCTAATCAGCAAACACCTTTGCTTGGTAGGCAAATCAGGAGCATAGTCGCCATTTTAGAGAAGGGAAACCAAGGCGCCAGAAGGGCCAAAATTTCCAAACTAAGTAGCTTTTTGGAGTGGGGATTTTTTTTTTTTTTAATGTTTGGGTTGGGTGGGTGTTTTTGGTAGCATTCAGCATGGGGACTGCCTCTAGGCTGGCTTGTAAAAGCTGCTGAGCTCTCCTGGCTTTCACAAGTGCCAAGCGTGCAAAGCAGCCTGGCAGAGCTCAAACGAGACGTCGGCAGAGCCACCTCCTTACCTCTCCAGAGGGCCAGAAGGAAGGCAGCCCGCTCTGGGGCAAGGAGGGTTTCCTAAAAAGTTGCCAGTTTCTCCTATACCATCGAGCTGTATAATTTAAACTGCATCAACTAAGCACTACTGGAAGATACTTCAACCCTGCAAAAAAAACTTTGTGCAAAAATATTTGCCTAACTGTTTAGGTTACTTTTGGGTGAAGGTTTTCAGGTAGGCTGGTGCGAGAGGTATTGCTCACCTTGCAGACAAAGACTGCCCTTGGGCGAGATCATTCCTTAGGTCAGCTGAAATATCGCCGTTGTCATAGATATTAGTTCCCTGCCAACTCAGTACAGAACAAGCAGCGGTTCAGCAGTGTGCTGAGGCAAGGATAATCTTGTGTGTGTTGCGTTGGTGGTGCTCTGTACCCCAAGGGTTCAGCTCCAGTCCTTGGTAGACCATACGCTCTGAAGAAATGTCCTACTTTGTTTGAAAGAGAAGTGTCCTGGGTAGGGATGACTTCTGTATAGAAAGAGCATGAACTTTATTATGCAAGGGAAGTCTTTTCATGAGGTTTTGCTATGTGCAGGTGTGTCAGATTTGTTACTGTAAACACGATAGAATAGCTACCCAAATAAGAGCTTAGATCCTCTTGCAAATAGACCTGAGTATTGATACAAACTTCATCATTTCCCATTGTTAAAGATAACACTTAAACATTGGAGCAAAACTCAGTGGAGCCACAGGAGGAGAACCCTGCTTCTCCCTCGTTTTTTCAGGTGTATTCTATGAGTGTGTGTGGTGTGGGTTTTTGATATTTTTTTATTATTATTTTTTAAGGAGAGCAAAATATTACTTGACTGATTAAAAAGGAGTGTTTTTATGATCTGCTGATACATGTTAGCTGCTGAAATTCATCTGAATTCAGCTTTATAGAAAGCTGAAAAATGTGCTAGAGGAAACGCAGGCAAGCAGCACTGGAAGGCTCACCTGTCTTTCCCGAACAAATGAGATGGGACTTGGGTCTAAATTTTCTGGCTCTGTTTTCCCCATTAGCCGTGATGGCCATGCTGCCTCGCAGCGCTGAAGGAAGCGGGAAAGGGGAGCATCCCTGCAGGGGCTGCAGCTCGGGGCTCTCCTCCCTGCCCGTTGTGTGCCCCGGGGTGCATCGCGCTTTCCTCCTGGGGAGAGACGCCGTGCTGCCCGGAGATGCCCTGCTAGGGAGCAGCATCGATGAGCAGCGGATTTGGCTCTGAGCCCAGCCTCAGCGCTGCTCCTGCCCTGTGATTTAGATGTAATCTGGGTAACGTTGTGCAAGCCGTTCCCTCCGCCTCTGTTCCCCCTCTTTCCCCCCTTTCCACACACCCACCCTCAAATGTGGAGCTGTGTCCCCATGATCCGGTGTTGTAAAGCACTTATACCCCTGATGTGAAATGCCTGGCGGGACAGCTGAGGGCTGCTGCTCGCTGTGCATCCCGTATAAATAGTCTTAGCTTTCAGGCCTCTTATTTTGAATTGTTTACAGGACATTAAAGTCTCTTTACAAACTGACTTTTGAAGGAACCAAAATCTATCTCCAGGCTAAAGCTTGAAACTGCCTGAGTGCCGGTTGGATTATTACTTCCCCTGCTTGAGATCTTGAGCTTTACCACCGTCAGGCCCACCAGGCATGAAAATTACTGCTGCAGAGGCTGTTTGAGGGCTACAGCATGAAGGAAAGCCCCTTGTTGTTATGTAGCCAGAGCACGATGCCGCACCAGCACGGCTACGCTAGCTGTGATGCTGAGCCTCAGCAAGCTCATCCCGTCGCTTGTTGGGGCTTATTAGCTCAACCGCGTGAGCTGTGGCTGGGACCTGACTTGCTCCTGACCTCACAACGGGAGCAGAGTGAGCCCAGGTTTGCTATCAAACCTGCACCCAGACCTCCTTGGACCCCCCTCTCCCCTTAAAACGCGGGGCTGGAAGGGATTCCCGTGGGGAAGGGACGGGAGCAGTGCCGCTGGGCTCGGTGCCCAGCCCCGGAGGGTGTTCGCAGGGCAGACAGCACACCCGCTCTGTTTGCATTTGAGTGTCAGCATTGCTATGGGTAGGAGAGAAAAAGTCTTCCTGCGAGATGTTTGTCAGGTGGCTGAGCACTGAATGACAACTGTTCGTTAATCAGCGAGGTGGTGGCTGGTTTTGCGATGAGTTCTTTGTCTCTCGTCTCTTCTGCTGCGAACCACTCGCATTACTCGTACTTAGTCATTTTTATTTTTTTTCTGACCCATCCTTGGTGGGTTCGTGTAGGCGTATGAGCAAAGGGGACTCCAATAAAGAAGTTGCACAGACTCCAACACAAAGAGTCTGTGCCCGGAGAAGAGAAGGCTCCGGGCAGACCTTATAGCAGCCTTCTAGTACCTGAAGGGGGCCTACAGGAAAGGTGGGGAGGGACTCTTTATCAGAGAGTGTAGCGATTGGACGAGGGGTAATGGTTTTAAACCGAAAGAGGGTAGATTTAGATTAGATATTAGGAAGAAATTATTTACTCCAAGGGTGGTGAGACACTGGAACAGGCTGCCCAGAGGTGTTGTGGATGCCCCATCCCCGGAGGTGTTCAAGGCCAGGTTGGATGCAGCTTCGAGCAGGTGTCCCTGCCCATGGCAGGGGGGTTGGAACTAGATGGTCTTTAAGGTCCCTTCCAATTCTAACCATTCTATGATTCTGTGATTTCTAGGTCTCCTACTAAAATCTTTTACAGTACTGGCACCCATAAAGGAAGTCGTGAGGTCCCTAGGAAACACTTCAGAAGGGTCATTGTTAGCTCTGTAAGGTTTGACAAAGCATGTGGACTGATCACTTTGTAATACAGTTTCTATAAGACATTAATACATTTCACCTTTATTTGGCATCCCCGTTGTGTGCTGACTTCTGAGTCATTTTTGCCAGTTTCCTTTGCCATGCCTCTTAAAAGGGCTACTGAAGCTGGAGTCCGTCTTTCTGGGTTTGTTTTTCAGCAGACTGATCTATGCAAGATACAAATGGGGAGAAGTGGGTTGCTCTGGTGCTGCTGGTGTTCAGAGGGAGCACTGGGCATGGTCCCTAGCTGATGGGACGAGCAGCTCCACAGATAAGCCAGGTTCCAGGTTGAGTTTGTGGGGACACGCGCTGGAAGAAAACCGTTTCCGTGCTGCATGTCTGGCGATGTGAGCACAAAGTGCTCTGATGCTGTTAGTCACCCTGCTGATCGCAATCTGCTTAATGGGTTTATTTTGTTTCAATGCACTGGTATCCCGATGCGTGTTTTGCAGTTTATTTCAGGGAAGCTTCCTAAACACAGAGCTCCTGGGGTCTTTCTCTTAAGTGGGGTGGCTTGGTAGCGTTTTAAGGGTTGATAAAGCACGTGGCCAAGATTGACTGTTGGTTAGTGATTGGGAATGACTAACTCGTAACCACTTCCCTCTCTGCCACGCAGGTCTGAGCTGTTGCCAACCACCCCCTTGCCTCTGAAAGTCAAACTCCTGGGGTGCACCTTACCCTGGACCCCTTGGATCATGCCGCATCTGCAGTGTGACCCCGGCATAACCTGCTCGCTGGGGAAGTCAGCATTTCTCTGCTCCCGGGAGAAGCAGGGCTGAGCAAGCAGGCAGGCACTGACTTCCAGGGAGTGGTGCAGGATGGTCAGGTATTCCTGCGTGCCGGGGGCTCTCCGGCTTTGTGCAGCGTGCTGCCTTCAGCCTGCCTGGCATGGCGCAGCAAGGGTGTAACAGTTCACTCAGCGTTTTTTTGGGGGTTGTTTTTTAATTTTTTTTTTATTTATTTTTCCACTGGCCATACCAATCTGATTACACCTTCGAGGGATCATCTGCCCCCAAAGCTTAATTAAGGAGCTCTTGTCTGACTCGTCACTGACTCACCTGCCACTGTATGAGCTCATGTCTGACTTGTCCTAGGAAGGTAGTGAAAAATGTCAGGCTTTTCTGAAATATAGCAGGTTTTTGTTTTATTGCACCCCTGACATTGCTGTTGGCTGCTGCAGAGGTGAACAGAAAGATGACTGCCCCAACTTGGTTACATTTATCTAAACTTAGTCGCTTGCCTCTTTGTGCCTTGAAAAACCAGATGGGGTTTTGCTTGCACAGCTGTAGGTATGTTAGAGTTAATAAAAATAAAAAAAAAAAATAAAAATTAAATAACCTTTGAGTTTTGGCTTCAGGCAAAGTAGGTGAAATGATGTGTTTTGGAGATGAATGCTCTTGCAGGAGGCAAGATGTAGCTTGCAGGAGAACATCTGCAACCAATCCATTCTGTATGAGATGGGGCCAAGACTTGTTTGTATCTCGGTACCTGTTCAAACATGTTGTAGCACAGCAAAAAGAGGTTTTGAATGTATTGAGGGAAGGGTGGGTAAGAAGGGAAAGAGACATCAAGCTGAATGTTTGCTTAATAGCTTTGATTTCTTCATTAAACTTTTAAGCACTTTAATAATTTGATTAGCTGCTTTTAGAGCACTGTAGAATCTTTTTTTTTTTCTTTCTCTTTCTTAAAAGGAAAGAGAAAAAACTCTACTCATCTTGGTGCTGCAAAATGAGCTTGCTTTCTGGCCTGG
The DNA here is from genome assembly GCA_008921705.1 of Burhinus oedicnemus. Classification (NCBI taxonomy): domain Eukaryota; kingdom Metazoa; phylum Chordata; class Aves; order Charadriiformes; family Burhinidae; genus Burhinus; species Burhinus oedicnemus. The sequence continues at coordinate 75,711 of VFFE01005786.1, forward strand.
AGCGAATCTGGTAACCGTTCGCTACCTTTGCATACCCACCCTGAGGACTGTCAGTGGAAGGATGTTCTGTAATACATTGATCAAAGAGCCTGCTGCAGAGATTCAGTTACGAGGCTGGCTGCCTGGACACCAGAATGCAGCTTCCCAGTCGAACGCTCCTTGCCAGCTACTCCCATCCTCTTTGTTCTGTAAGAACTGAATGTAGAATGAACATCTAGCAACTGCAGTTTGCAGAGCTCGTTTGCCTGCCTTTAATTGTGCACTCGAAATGCCGCTTTCTCAAGGCCTGTGGCAGCGTAGAACAGTTATATGACTCAGGAGCAGTTGAAGTGGTGAGGTTGGTAATAGAGGTTCTCATCTTGAGGTTCTCGTATCATCATACTGATGGTTCTCATCATCACACTGAGCTCTGTGGTTTTGCTTTTTGTTGGGTTTTTTTGTGTTTTGTTTTTTTGTTTGGTTTTTTTTTTAAGCCGACCCCTGAGATGGACATGCAGCTGTATTTCTGGTTTGCACATATAACTAATGTGAGTTTTGAATGAGCAGACTGTGTGTGACTGGGGTCTGTTGTCCACGGAGTGTAGCAACTGTTGCTCAGATCTTTGTCCTTGTCTTACGGTCTGGATTCCTTGCCTGGGACCTGGGACGAATGGATTTGCACCGAGTAAGATGGAGAATGTGAACATAGTGCCTCTAAAAATCCTACTAGAGGAAAGCGGTGTGCATTCAAAGTGCTCTGCTCTACACGGGTGGGGTTGTAATACTACCTGCTTAGTATTTTGCTGGTGCTTTAAACCAGCAGGCTACAATTTTTTTTAATTTTTTATTTTTTTAAATTTTTTAATTTTTTTCCCCCCTTGCCTCACACCAAATCCTGCTGTGACTTTGCCAAAAGTGCTTGCTTAAACAAGGCAGCCCTGGTCATGTGCTAATGTCCTTCGAGGCCCCAACGCACAAGCGAATTAAGGAATTGCAAGATGCAGAAATGCCTGTCCTCTGCCTTTGATGTAGACGGGGCTCCTCCATTGTGCATTTGCTCATCAGAGTGAGGTTGCTCTTACTCGGGTGTTTGCATGCCTTTGTCAAGTCCCTAGTGACTCTCCGTGCTGTTGTTCACCTGTGTTTCCCTGGCCAGCTACCAGGAAGGCCTCCTACAGCTTGTCCGTGCTCGGCAGGTGGACACCCGTGCTAGGGATAGCCTGGGGCTCCATGCTACCCTGCGTGGACTTGCCAGGCTGCCCTAGAGAGAGAACTGCTGTGTCTGTGTGGCGCTGCAGCAACGGGTCAGGGTCACGAGCTCTGGCATGTCGCAACGTCAGCGTGACAGTCTGGGGGCTGCGCAGAGATGGCTTGGCCGTGTCTGAACTCCTTTCTCCTGCATGTCACGCAGTGGGTTAGCGTGTGGCAAGCCGGCGGTCCCTGCAGCTCCACTGTGGGCATGCCTTTAGCAGGCCTTGAGCAAGAGCACTGGTTGCTTTTTGCCTTGCCCTGCAAGGAGCATCCTGACCCAGAGAGGCAGTCAGGGCTGTGTTCGGGTGCAGACGGTACCTCACCCCCCGTGCTTAGGGCTTCAGACAAGAGGGTGGCCCTCTTGTCCCTCCTTGAGTTTGCTGTGCTGGAGAGCGTGAAAAGCTTGATGTGTAAGTCAGGTTACCCGAATGGGTCTCTGTCCTGATGCGCTGCTGACTCGTGCAATCTTCTTTTTCTGCCTTCAGAGCTGCGTTGCTGTGACACTCGAGCAATAGCAAGAGCCCATCTCTGAAGAAATCTGCTCTTGGAGAGAGCTTCCAAAATGGTCGGTTATCTAGGGGTTTGTTTGCTTGCTTTGGAGCTTCCATCCCAAAATCATTGAGGAAGGTGGCCAAAGCCACATGGTGGGAATGACACTCTCTTACTCAAGCATTGGCTTAACTCTCCGGTTTTATCCTTCTCCTGTGCAAACGTCACCTTATCCCCAGATTCCTCCAGCCAGCCCTGTACCATGCATCGAAACCTCTGTTCGCTCTTTCTCTGAGTTGTGTGATACAGTTATGCCTCCCAGCCCACTACTGCAATGTGAAAATGGGTCCCTCTTGCTTTTGCAAGGACTCTTCAAGAAGCTTGTTCTTTGGAGAGGCAGCACATGCAGCAGCATATATCAGCCTGTGTGGGAATGGGGAGGGGGGGTGGGGTGTGTGTGTGTGTTTTGTTTTGTTTTTTCCCCTTGGCTACATGAGCAGCTAAAACCTGTAACCTACAGGAGTTGGAAGCTCCATGCAGAAAATTAGCTTAGGTTGGTGGAAGAGTTGAGATCACATTTTTCTTGGCTAATTAAAGGATTAAAGGTGCAGAGATTTAGAGTGAACTGTCAGTATGCTACAGAAGAGAGCCTTTGATGGTTGAATCCGACTTGAGATTAAACAAATTGCATTTAAATAAGAAATATGTGGCAACAGTTACAGTCTAGATGGGTCTCTATCATCATTTGCTGTCCTCCAGGGTCAGGTAGCTGGTGTGCTATGACTAGGCCTTCTCCTCCCTCACCAGCCTATTTCTTACCAAGTGTCTCCCTCTGGATTGTTTCCATCTGTTGCCTCCATGCTTTATAAAACTGGACTTACATCTTCTTACCTGGTGCTTTGTGCAGAGGAGCTTTACACGCTACCTTACATGATAATGATTCTGCTGCCCGTCATAGCAGTAGCATGGTCGCATCCTTGTGGTGTGGTTTGTCATACCTCTGATCCCATTTAAAGGGGGTTTTTGCATCCTGGTGCTTTACTGTCTGCAACTGGAGAGCTAAATAATTGTTTCCCTGTCTTTTCTGGTGTTCAGTTGTGAAGTTGGTGGATGGAAAGAGTCTTAGGTTATGCCAATAGTTTAATGATGTCTTCTTCTATGTAGTGGTGGCTGATAAAACTCTGGAGGGGTAGTTAGCTTCCGCAGATTCAAGGTCCTTGCTTTCTTTGGTGCCAGTTGATTGTCTTCAATAGGCTACACTTGCAAATGGCTTGCCAGTGTTGGTCCCAACCCTCCTCCTGCCTTCTTGTTTGGATAACATTAAATTCAGAGCTGCTAAGGGGCTGTTTTTAAGTCTTACCCTTGGTAGCACTTGCGCAAGCTCATGAGATTCACGGTAGCTGTCTTGGGACAAAGCTTGTTTTCTGCAAGGGCAGGAATTCATCTGCACAGCATCATTCAGGGCAACAGCACGTTCTGTCCATGGAGGCTTTGCGCCTTTCTCTGATGCATCATGTAGGAGCCGTAAGGAAAACAGGAGTGCCGGTCAGTGTGAGCCAATATGATGTTGCAACTCTGTCTTGTTTTGTTTTATTTCTTTTTAGGGAGGAAGGGGCTTGCCTTTAGTTACCTTCAACCCATATAAGACTGGGGGTGGGGTGGGGGGGTTGTTTGCTTTTTTTGTTGGGAAGATGGAGGAAATCACAAAATTGAAACTGGTGAAAAATCTGCTGGGATTCCATAATCACTCAAAAACATGGCGTTACTTACTAATTGGGTGTGGTTAGTTGGGAAATCTGACTTTAAAATTATGTTTCCCAGGGAACTATTCCTGTTCTCACTGTTATCCGGTAACAAAGATTGCTTTTTGTCTGGGAAAGCAGTCTTGCTTTGAATGGGATAGGCCTTCTCACAAAGCATCCATGGCTTGGGGTCCTCAGAACTCACAGTTTGCAAATGGAGCACTGCAGATGTAGCGAGGTCTGCAGGGACAAAGAGCTGTTTAGTGTTTTTCTTGGAAAACCATCTTCAGATTGTGGTTGTGAGGATTTGCATCTAAATCCACATTCATTCCTGTTATGTTTCCAGTTAGGTCATGCAGATGACATGATTATCTTTCAGTTACCAAGTGAAATAAATCAATTGCTAGGTATTGAGAGACTTACTGTAATCTGTTTCCAATAACTTATAGATCTGTAACTATGTCATGGAGTGTTTGGGCAATTATTCCTGATGAGTTTACCTAGCAGGCTTGTAGATTTGCCTGTAAAGTGCATCCAGGTCCACGCAAGCTTGCTTTATGCACTTGTGCATTCTTGCTTGAAACTGTAAAGCAACCTAAGAATTGGCTAAAACCGGTGTAGACTAGGCTGTGTTCAAGCCTCCTGTTTCTCACGTGACACGTTACTGCACGTCTTCCTTTGGCTTGCATGTCCACTGGGATGTGTTTTTTCCATTCTCCTCTTGGGGAGTAGAAGATGCAAAGTGGACGATTTTGATTTCTATAAGAGGGATAGAAAGGACTGCTGCTAACATTTCCCAGACTCATTTGCAAACCTTCCTCCCTTTCTAAATGTTGCTCTGCAGAATGGCTGTCTTTCCTTAGCTACCTCAGTTGTGTAGCTTCACGGCTGCTGGCAAGCATGAGAAAAAACTGGAGGAATACCCCAAGCCTGGGATGGGCTTGTTGCTCTTCCTAGCAGAGAAGATGCCACAGCATTGACCTCACTAGCTGCCTGGGGCTGAGGTGCTCTGCTGTGGAGCTGGGGAAGTCTTGATGGCCTGATGGCTGCAGCAGCACTACTATTATGTTCCTCAGCATGGTTCTTGACAAGCTGTTTCCCACGGTACGTAGGAAAATCAAGGTCTCAGTTCAGTAAGGCACTCGAGCGAGTGCATAACCTCCAGCACGTGAATATTCCCTGTGAAATCTATTGGGTTCTGTTGGAGTCAGCAAGGCTGCTCCCATCCTTAAAGGTAGGCATCTGCTTAAACACCTTGCTGAATCATGTCTTGACTTTGAAAGTAGGCTCAGGAGAAACCACATGAGTTGACTCAAGGACTGTGCTTAGCTAGGTCATTGAGGATGGAAGGAAAGGACTGAGAGAGGAGGATCTGGGTAAATACAGATCGCAGAACCTTGCAAATGCTGGTAATAGCTAGTGACTGTGTTCTTGTCTGACTTTCTCGACATTCATCCCCAAAGCTTAATTGTATGAATAAAGGGTTTAAAGGTTTGACTTAGTCACCATTCATCCTAAGTATGCTGGAGCTGCTGTCATGCTTTATTGATCTAGCTTAGATCTGAGTTACTACATCTTTATGTGCTCAGTAGAACCATGACTTGCTCAGTTAGGTGTGATTTTTGTCTTTCCTAATCTTTGTTTTCTTTGTGACTCAGAACTAGACTATGGCCTCATTGGGTCAGTAAATCCAGAAAACAGGGACGTTTGCAGAAATGGTTTCGTTCAGTTTGGATTCTCTGTCTTCTAGAAGGAGGAGAGGGCCCTTATCAGATGGTCCTCATACACAGGAAGAAAATGTGTCCCTGCTTGGTGTCTGCATGTTAGTTTGTTGCCCTGCTCACCATTCTGGCCAGAAAAGCTTTGCTGGCTTTTCACTTTAATTATCAATTAAATGCTCTGCAAGCAGGAGAACAATATTTGCATAGATGTAATTCTGGAAATTGAGCGTAATGTGATCAGGAAATGGGACAGGCCCTGGCTGTTATCATGGAAGAGACTTGCTGGTACCTGCACTTTGTTTCAAATGTAATAAGATCTGACTCAGGAAAGTTTCCTGGACGTTAATGGAGAAAATTCGATGCCCTTTTGGCAAGGGATTGGTGCTAACCTTTCTGCACAGAACAAAAGAGGTTTCTTACAAATTCATAAATCTGTTCTGAAAGGGCTGCTCATAGCACACTGAAGATTTAGAGTGAAATGGTCTCCCTCGGAGCAGAAAGGCAGGGGCGTGCGTGTGTGTGTTCAGGACTTTCTTTTTCTGAGATAGAAGCCAAGGAACAAGGCGCTTGTGTGCGCTGCCAGTGAAACCTCAGCGGGAAGACATGATGCTACTTGCAAGGTATGCACAAGACAAGACCAGAGGCGCCGCAGTGCTTGATTACTGTCAAGGGCTCAGTTGGAACTTGCCTTTGCTCTTTGGCCTGCAGCGTTTATGTAGAAATTGGGGACGCTGCTGCTTGCTTCCAAAGCTTTGCCTTGATGGGTCCTGCCCACATCTTAGGCGGGGAGGAAGGGGGGGGGGGCTCAGAGCCTATGAAGTAAACAGGAAAATTACTCACCTTAATGATGCATTTCACTGGCACTGCTGCTTTGAGAGCCTGTCAGATTTAATACTTTGTCTTTCCTCCCATCGCCTCCCATAGGTGTGATTAATACTTTATTAGAAGGATGAAGTGGAGAGGTATCTGTACTTTTCCTCAGGTGCAGTAAACGGGGGGGAAAGGGAGGTGAGTAGGAGAGAAAGGGGATCACCTCTTTCCATCAGAGCCATTCAGTCTTTGTCGAGAGCATAAACGCAGAAGAGAGCTCATTGACTGACTTGGCTGGTGGCCCCTTATTTTATCAGAGCGTTCAAGTTCACAGCTGAGACCCTTGGCCTCCCGGTTAGCTGCCAGCCCTGCTCTGTGAGGTGCAGTGGCTGGTTCCCCACTCGAGGGACAGCCAGGAAGCAGTCCTGCACTTGGTCACAGCATGGCATTGAGGCAGGCATGCCCAGCCAAGAAAATACCCACACAGTCATTGACCTGCTCAAACTGCTCAGCCCATTGTAGAGGCAGACAGGATCTGGCTCTGTGCTCAGGAAAGACCTGATGTGTTCTGGCTGTGGACTTTAGTACAGGCAATAAACCCCATGTTTCACAGGGGTGGTCTCAGATGGTTTTGCATTTTCCAAGCTGGGCTGGGCTGTGGTGTCTCAGAGCTCACACTCGCTCTGTCTGGCCCGTGACTTTGAATGAAGAAAAGGGCTACTGTGGGAGAGCCCTGAGCTGTCACATGCACAAATTCAGGATCTGAAGGTGTCTGTTCCACCATCTAAGGCGACAGGAGTGCTTAGCTAGACCTGCTAGCTTTCCCTCTGGATGAACATTGCTGAAAACTCTACCCTTTGAAATACATCTAGCATCCCTTGCTTGCATTGAACTACATTGTCTGGAGTTGTCCTGCAGTTTGTGTCAGAATGCACTTGCCAGCAGGAGGGTTGTTGCTGGAATGAGTAGGGAAGCTGATCACCCCCATGGATTGTGGGGGAATGTAAGAGGGATCTGTCACAGCCATGTGTACAAGGCTTAATAGGTAATAGAAGTCCAACTATGTCTTCAGTATCGCTTTAGGAAGGCAAGGAAAATACAAATATCTATGTGAACTTCTTCAGGGGTTATTTGTCCTTTAAGTAGACTCCACTGAGTCTAAACCCTAAATCAAGAAAGAGGGAACAGAAAGAAAATGTATCTGGGCAAAGGTGTTACGTTGAGAAGTCAGAAGACATTAAACCTGCTTTTAGCTTTCAATCACTTATATTTTCTCTCCTGTAGTCATCTGTCAGAATGACAGTGTGAAAAAACAACCAGCTTGCATCTCCTCTGAGCTGGGAAGATGGACCCATATTTGACACATATACTCTTACCCTCGTGATATGCTGACCCTGTGGCAATTTGCAAGTAGGTCATCCCTTTGGCATGAGCCAGAATTTGGGTGGAAATCTGTCACCATTTAGCAAAGTGTCCTGCTTTCCAGGGTGTTGAATGGCTGGTGCAGTCTGTGGCAGAGTGCCTGCTACCTCCGGGTCTGACTCTGCTCCTAAATTGCAGGCTTGGGATGTTGCTGATTGAAAAGACTACATTGCCAGAACAACTTTGTTGTGTTGGGTTTTTTTTTTTCTTTTCTTAAAACACGTTCTCTTGTCTAGCTTGGATTCCCTCTGCTATAACAGGTACTGTACTAACGACTCATTTATTTTCCTTTGAGATGATTAGGTGACTGGAACATCTTTCTTAATGAGGGAAGGCTGAGGGACTTGGGTCTTTTTAGTCTGGAGAAGAGAAGACTGGGGGGGGTGTCTTATCAATGCTTACAAATACTTAAAGAGAGGGTGCCAGGAGGATGGGACCAGTCTTTTTTGCTGTGGTGTCCAGTGATAGGACAAGAGGTAATGGGCACAAACTTGAACGTAGGAAGCTCCATGTAAGCATGAGGAGGAACTTCTTTACTTTGAGGGTGGCAGAGCACTGGAACAGGCTGCCCAGAGAGGTGGTGGAGTCTCTGACTCTGGAGACATTCAAAACCTGCCTGGATGCCATCCTGTGCAACCTGCTGTAGGTGACCCTGCTCTGGCAGGGGGGTTGGACTAGATGATCTCCAGAGGTCCCTTCCAACCCCTGTGATTCTGTGATCCATGAAATCCCCCTATTTGCAAATGAGGGAACTAAAAGGAGTTTTGGAATTAGGTCTTACATCTGGCATTTCTTTGTACCCCACTTCCTCTCCTTGACCTTCAGATGGTGTGGAGCTATCTGAACCTGTGACTGTATCCCAATTTGCTGAGGACCCAAAGCACACATCTACTCTCTAGAGGGATGCAAAGTTTGATCTGCTTGTCTGGGACTCTTACAGCTGGTTCACTTTGGACCAGGCTGGATTTGGTGGGAGCAGGCTTATTTTGGAAAGCTTTGGAATTTTTGCTTTGCTATTTGCTTATTTTAATTGAGCATGCACAGAAACAATCAGTAGGGACAACTTCCGTGCTGCTGCGGTTCTTCCCTCCTTATGGTTGAGTTCATCACCCTTTGACTTTCAGCAGGGAATGAGTGACTAGGAGATGCACTAAAAGTTGGTGTTTGATTATTCCAGACAATGTTTCCTCTGGCTGGTTAGAGTTTTTGGAGTTTGGCTGGTAGGATGGAGCATGCTGGAACACGCGGACTTGAAACAAGTAAGATCTGGGAGGCTAATAGGAAGCAAACAGCAGCCTTCCTCTTTGGCTGAACCTGAGACAGATGAATGTAAGAAGGTTTGATCCCCCATGCCAAGCTAGGAGGTGGTTTGAAATGGCTAACCTAGGCTTTACTTAAAGCTGTCCATGAGCAGAACAGGTTCTGGTGCTTGGTATCTAAGGCTGATGTTGTGCACATGAGACAGCAGCAGTATGTGGTGGGGTGGGTTTGCTGTTGGGAGCCTGTATGCATTCTTTCCAGTTCATTTTTGGAGTCCTTTATAAGAAAACTCTGGGTTTCTTTAAAAGAAAAATTGAATCAGGCCTTTCTTAAGTCCAAGTTTGGCTTCACAAACGCCCTTACGCAGAGGCATACTGGCTTAAGCAGGCAGAGGTTAACACTACTGCCAAAAGTTAAGCACATGCTGAAGTTTTATTGCTAAATCAAGTCTTAGGCTTTTACCTGCAGCTTTGGTGAATATGGTCTGGTGTAATGAGTAGAATTGGCTGGAAGGATTATTGCTGGTTATGTCACTGTCACAGTGTCTAGCTGGTGTGACACTTGGTGTCATACTAATCAACTTAGTTTCGTGTAAACAAACACACGTGGTCATATATGTACACTCGCTTGCATTACCTGCAAGAAGGTGTGTGTATTTTACATAGAAGAAAATACTTGTACGTTCAGTGTGGCACTTCATTTGCAGTGGGTTCCCCTCCTGCCAGGAGGATGTGAAGCAGCTGAGCATCTGTACAGATAGCGGAGCTGTGAAAGGAGGGAGCAAATGCAATGAAGCTGTCCGTGGAGCTGCTTCTGCATTCACTGTAATGATTAAAAATCTTCCTGTCAAATTTTGACTCCCTAATTAATGTTCAAAAATTGAAGCTGATGTTTTTCTATTCCAATTTAGCTAATATTTTAGTCTAATTCTCTTTGCTCCTCACTATTCTGCCAAATGTTAATGCTTCATAGCCTTTAGGTGAGCTTGGGTAGTATGACAGTGGGCTTCCCACAGTGTATGTTTCTTAGTGTTGTATCTTCTTTGATAGTCAAACAGGTTGCTTAAGTAGTTGCACGTTTATAATACAGAAGACACTGGGAGACCTAGATATTAACTTGAGAACCTGAGTGTTGAACAGGATAAAAAGAGCCTATGTCCAGACCTTCCTCGCCCCCCACCCCCAAAAAAAAAAATCAATCAACCCAACCCAAACACCAATGCTTGCAGTATAACAATGCAGCATGAGGCCCCATGCACGGGAGGCTTTGTTTGCAAAATGATCCTAAAGAAAAGTCCTTCGAGGAAGGAGATACCACACAGTTGGTGTTTTATTGGTGGCCTATAAATTGACTGTGTTAATGTCCGTTAATCAGCAGAGCCTATGCAAATAACATCACAGGGACGTGCAGAGTCAGGAGCTGGAACACACTCTGATCCTATGGAAATCAGCGCAGCGTTCAGAGCCTGGTACGCTTGCAAAGCACGTGTGTTTTGGCCCGTTACATTGCATCAGAGGGAACCGTGCTATGATTGGGATAATTCTTGGCTGTTTTGTGTATGTGTGTAAACTTGTGTTTGGGTAATAACATAAAACAAATGCTCCCTGTGGAAGCTACTTCATTCGGTGAAAATTCCCATGTTATTTTGGAACATGGGATACCACCATCAGTGGGCCCTTAATGCGACCCACAGCGGAAGATGTTGTTCAGCATTGGCTCAGCTTTGGCTTTCAGCACATTCGCTCTCATTTCATACCTTCACCTCACTTGTAAAATTTCCCATGCGAAGTAGCTTATCAGAAATGCAAATTGCTAGACATTGTTAGCATCTGAAACTTATCTGGTACTGCTAAAGTTTCAGTTTAGAAACCGGCAGAGAAGCTGGATACGATAGACAAGCAGAGTGTGACCTGGGTGTGCAAGGTAAGGTCATTTGACTGCAAGAATCTTATGATTTTGATCTTTAAAGAAATTAATTTCAAAAAGATTTTTAAAAGTAAAATAGACTAGCAAAGGAAGAGAACTTAAGTAACAAAATCAAATAGTAAAGCCTTTCTTTACAGCCATCACTTTGTATCAAAAAAACATGCATAAAATAATTCCCAGCTTGCCTCTGAAGTCTTCCATCAGGCTTTGGTTTGTTTGGTTTTTTTCTCTTGAAACGGCTAATTCTTTTTTTGTTGTTCATTTAAAAAAAAAAAAAAAATGTTTTCAAGCCAAACCTCAAAAGATCTTCATTTGTCGATGAACTAAGTCTGTAGATATGAAACTGAAATGTAAAAGCCCTCAGATGTGGAATTTTCATATTTACAACTGTTTGACAGTACAAAAGTAGTATGGGAAAATGTCAGTGTTATTTCTGTTATCATTGTGGCTTTGCTGGCCGTGTTAGGTAGGAGTATTCCTAAAGCAGATAATATATCCTGATCAAGGTAGTTTTGAATGAAAATCTCTGGGGAGCCTCAAGCGAGATGCTGAAGTATTGTCGCATGAATGAACAATCTCATTTTCCTAAAGATGGGAGAACCTAGCGGATGCTCCAAATGCAGTATTTTGGGGAATTTCAGGGGGTCTCCTACAGCATGACCACCGGGGCATGTCCCTCTGTGCGCACTGTTTTCAGCCTGCTTCAACACTGTCCCTTGAGACGGGGGTGCGTGGCTGGGGATGGGTATTTGCGGGGTGGGGGACAGGACGGGAGCGCAGGACGGAGGAAATCGCAGGGGTTTGTATGGGGAGGGGGGAAACACGGAGCTGGGACTCTCTGCCAAGGCGAGTAGGTGGCCGTGCACCCAGCTCCGCATCCCCCCGGGGGCGGGCGGGGGGAACCCTCTGCTTTTCTCTCCCTTTCGCATCGCGCCGTGGCAGAAGGCAGGAGGGAGCCGTGCCAGCTCAGCCGAGGGCAACCGGCCCCTTTCAGCGGCCTGGCGGGCAGCACCGCTTCTCCCAAATCCCTGCCCGTGGGCTGAGCCCCGCGGTTAGTCAGCCCCGCGCCGGCGGGGAGGGGACCCGGCGGGGAGGGGACCCGCCACACCAGGCACCGTCCCGCTGAATCCATGTCCGCAGGCTACGGTTCTCCGTTCTCCTCCCTGCCACCCCTCCCCTTCCCCGTTTACCTAAGCAGGTCAACACACATATACATATATATATATATTTACTTTTTTTTCCTTTTTAATATTTTTTTTTTCCGCTAAGGTTTCCAAGGTGCAGCACCAGCTGCCGTCGGCGTCCGGTCCGGCGTTGGGAGCGCCGCCAGCCCCGGGGCGGCGCGGAGCCGCACCGACACGCTCCACAACGCTTCTCCCATTTCTCCTGCGGTTTTCGCGGCGCTGCCTGGTCCCCACGCAGCTCGTGGGTCGTGTGTCTCCCCCGCACCCCCCACCCCAATCCCATCCCATCCCTCCGCGCCGCCGGCCGGGGGGACGCGGGGCCCACCTGCCTGATGTCAACATCTCGGAGGGGTGAGGCCGGGGAGGAATGTGCCGCTCCCAGCCCGGCGCAGGTAATTAATCCCTGCGACTGACAGGTGGCAACAGGCGGCCTTTGGCTGCGGCTCCCGGGGAAAAGCGCTCGGAGGAAGGATTTTAATCGCTCGTCAGCACCGTTCGTGCGCGCCCGGCGAGGCGGGGACGGGGAGGGGGCAGCGGAGCTCGAGGGGAAAATGAAGTTTAGGTCTCCGCAAAGGCGGACGCCCTTGGGTGAATCCCTGCCCTTCCCCAAGGGAGGGGGGAAAGAGGGTGACACGGTTTGTCCTTTGCCCCCGGGGCGGAGAAGTTCGGTAAATGTCCGCAAAGCGCTTGCGGGGCTGGGTCAGCATCCCCTCCTGCTCCCGTCCTCCCCGGCCGTCCCATGGTGGTTTCCCCTCCAGGCAGGGGATGCTCACGGGTCCCGCTAGTGCGGTGGGCTGTTGAGTTTGGGGCTTGGATCTGTAGGCACATCGGGGCTGATGATCTCCGGACCTACCTCTTGTGCCCGTGGTTTGAATGCCTGCTACTTCTGCTCGCAGCAAGCTGTCTGCTTTCCTCTGGAGCCTGATGAGATCAGAGGACCGCAAGCTGGAGCTGCAGCAAGTCAGCTAGGAGGCGGCGGGGTTACGGTTATGCTGAGCCAAAGGTTAAATCTGGCAGGAGATGTCCATGTCCACAGCGCTCCTGCTGTAGAGCTCTTGGGCTTCGCTGCTGAGCGTCATGGGGGTACAAGTCAGGGTGTGTGTGCATGTGCACACGTGTGTATCTGGTGTGTCCCCCCATGCCCCCAACAGTTTGGTTTTTGTTGTGTTTTTTTTTTAATGAAAAGTTAAATCGCTGTTCATCAAAGCAAGAACACTTAAGGTGCATGTGTAAATCTCTATTCTTAGTAGGTAACTTCCTTTCTTCCCACTGCCTTTTTTTCTCCTAAATTAATAAACCTTATGTAGGTGATTTTCTGTTTCTTTGTGACTCCTTGTTCTCATCTGCAAATTCTTTGGTGCAAGTAAATATTGCTTTCCCACTCTTCTAACCTGTTCTTTTTTTCCCCCCCTTCTTGGAATTAGTTTGATAGGGGACAACACACAGCTGACCAACGGCTTTGAAAACATCAAATAAAATGGATCTAGTGTTTAACTGAGTTAAACTAAAACGTGACTTCTTGAAAGAAGTTTGCAAAAGATTTGAAAGACCTGTTGATCTGAGCAGAAGGTGCTCAGGGGGCTGTCATGCCATAAGCCAGCCTCTGGGATCACCTTCAGGTTGACATCCGTCAGCATTCGCAGAGCTGGCTGAACCCTGCTCCTTTTAAAGACTTAGGGGCCATAATCCCTCGGCGAAATTAGATGGTAAAACCAGTATTAGAGGTAGATTTCCAAAGTAGTGCTTGGGGGATTTTGCCGCATCAGAGTTTTGCGGGGGAATTGAATGGTCAGTGAAAAGCCATTGCAGCTTGTATTGCACCCAGCACTTACTTCCAGGAGACTTCTGTCCTTTCTAGCAAAAATTCTCCATTTGAGAGGTGAAAAGTGTTTTGTTTTCTCCTTTAAACCCTTTGTTGACACACCTACCGGAGAAGGGGCTTGCTGAGAAATCAGACAGGTGTTGCCTGATGGTAGCTGGCGTGTGTGTATTGTGATACTGAATTACCAGCCGGGGTGCCAAGAGTGGGTAACGCAGTATGTCTGCACAGGCAGGTGGGGAGGGCAGGGCTGCAGGCACTGGAATGTTTTCTTCTTTCCTTTTAAAACATACTATTTATCAAAAAGCTAAATTCACTGTTGTTCTTAGCAATCTCTTGAAGTCTGCTTATTGGGGCATGATGTACAGCACTTGAACCCCAAAGAAAAGTCGGAGCCAAAGCTCTTTCCTCTCCCTCTCAAATGGATAACACGTTGCCAGGCTCCACTCCTTTGTTTTAAATAACTTTCTGGTCCATATGCCTGGTAGAAGTGATGTTCATGCTCCTCAGGCTGTTGGTGCAGCTTTTGTTCCTGCTGCTAGATCGTGCCTACTGTCATCTCACTGGTTTGTCGACAGGGTCAAGCTCATTTTTGATATTTTTGCTCCTAATTAACTTAATTTTCCTACACTAGCAAGTACCAGAAGTGCGTTGATTAATATTCATGCTCTGGATTTCTAGGAATTTCTGGTCTTGTGATCTTACCTCTCATACAGCGAGTGTCTGTCAGTTCCCATAGCAAAATGGTGGGCAGGCGGACTGTCACCTTCTGCAAGGTGGGGCAGTTGGGGGACTGCCGGGGAGAGGGACCTGTGCCAGGAGGGGCAACCCTTGCTTGCAGGGACTCTGAATGCATGGACAACTCCTGCCTCAGGGTTGGTTGGGGTGGTTTTTTTTTTCTGATGCTTATTTGCTTTGAAATCTATATACAATATCCTGTCTTGCTCTGTGGATGTAGCGATTATCACCGATCCAGTACGAAGTCACCATGACCTAGTTGTTTGCATGTATTTATGCCAATAGATGGCTGGGCGTCAGGTTACCCACGGTTGCAGCAAACTTGGCAGGGTGGGAAACTCAAGCCCCTTACTGTCTGACAGCAGGTACCCCGTGGACAGATTTACACCGGTGTTAAATGACTGGCCGCTCCGCGATTACACACTCGCAGGCGGCTGTGCCTGGGGTAGATGTGAAATCATGGCTGTATGCCACGGCCCTGCGTAGTGCCCGTGAGGCTTGAACTCCTCTTGCAATCAGGTGACAAAAAAGCGGCGCAGCTCCTGCTGTCTTGTCTGTCTCTGTGCTGGGCACTGCTGCTTGCCTCCCCGTGCCCTGACTGTGCCGCAAAGCAGAGGTGGGCTCCTGGTCGCCCTCCTTCTCTGACATGCCAAGTTCAAGGTTGTTGGCCAGAGTCTGGAGCTCTTGAGCCTGCCCTGTGTTTTGGGGACACATATATGTGTAAATGTTTCTTTGTTGCACAGGCTTGTTCATCATAACCCATTAGCCCTTGGCTGTTCGCTTTCTGTGAAGAAAGCTGCAGGTCCGATGCCTTCCTTGCTGGTTGTAGCCAAAGGGCTCTGACAGTTGGGTGCCAAAGGGTGATCAAGGAGCAGATCCCTTCCTTTGCTAGCAGAGGGGCCATGCTGTTTGACCTGGAGCCTCAGTATTCATGATGGTGTTGGGCACTTTTCCTGTCCTTCAGAAAGCAGTGATTTTTTTAATTTTATTTTATTTTTTTTACCCCCCCCCCCCCCCTTGTAACCCCAGCTTTCTGTCTTTGAAGATATTATACATAAAGTTACAGTCAACACCAACAGTCCTGATCTGTGACCAAGGGGTGTGTATCCCCTTCCATTTGTTCAATTCTCCGAATGCCTGCAGACACGGGACACGTTGGCTCCTGGCGCGTGCTGTGCCCTCCCTGCGCCATCACACTTCCATATTTATGCTTTCATTTTGGCCTACTGCCTTTGGGTGCCCAATTTCTTTACACTGCAATGATGTTAAGGCATCCAAGTGATTAGTTGGCTTTTTGAGATTTTTGAGGCTTTCTGTCCTTAAAACCTTCATAATACTATTAGCAAACTGATGTGTTGAGGGAAACAATGCTTTCTAAATTTTCTTCCTCTTTCAAATAGAAGTGATTCTTTTCCTGCCACTTGAGATGAAAAGACAACATAGTGAGCTCACTCTTACCTTTAGTAAGGAATTGCTTTTTAATTAAAAAACAATAAGGAATTTCAGGTTAAAAAGATGTACGATATAAATCACCATCTAGATCTGTTTCGCAACGTTTTTTTTGTAATTGTTTGGCATGTTCCCCATTTCCGCGGGCTGGGTAAATCCTTTGTGGGTTTAATCTCTAGCCTGCAGGCACATAAAATACATTGCACAATTTGGCCTTTGCATTTTAAAGAATTTTTTTGCTTAGCTTAAATACCTGTAGCATCTTCTCTGCCATGCGGCGGGGTGGCGTTGAGTGAGGAGGGAAGGGACCAGCTTGGTTTATTTTTAATCCCCCTCTCCTCCCCGGTGCCTCTCTCCCAACTTTTGGTTTTTCCTATGTTAGCAATGTATACGCTTTGAAATGCAAATAATCCCTGAATATCGCTGGCTAATCCTTCTGTTGCCACGTCACCCGCCACCCACCCATGCATGCGCCAGCTCTTCCCATCCCGGCAGGGTGGATGGCCAAATCGTGCTCTCGACCTGTATGAACCTGTCGGTGCTCTGTTTGAACACTTGGGACTGGGGCTATATCGGCCATGGCTGCTAGAGACGTTTTTTGAGACAACCACCACCTTGGGGCTTTCACTTTTCTTTCTCTGCAAGAACCAAAGAGATGGAAGTGGGGGAAATGCCAGCAATTCCTGTGGGTTACGTGGTTAGAGTTACTAGGAGAGCTCTGCGTTTGCAAATGTCTGAGAAGCAGGAGAAAACTGAATGCCTCTGGAGTTTGGGGTACTGATGAAAACTCCTGTAATTTGGAACAACCTTGTACAGCACAGGAGACCGGAGAGGGGACATCCAGAAAAATAGGTTCGGGTTACACTGTACTCAAACACATTCGAGTTTCCTTGCGACCATTCCTGCCAAGCACATGCCCTTATTTCAGTGTGCGTTTTTGAACAGAAACCAATGACTTCAGCCCATGCCTCAATGTTTTGCTGAGTAAAGGTTTCCATATGTGAACACACTTCAGGAAAATACTGCACCAATGTTACTCCTTTAGTGGAGAACATCTTAAAAGAGGGGAAACTAATATGCTCCAAATTAGCACAGTGAATAAAAACATCTTGTTCTGCTCCAGGTGTCCATTGCCCAACCCAGGGCAGTCACAACCTCCCTTTTGGACACAGTTCCTGGGTTGTGCTCTAGGTCCCACCACGGACCTGGTCTTTGGGCTATTCAACACTTCTGAGCTTTGATATTTATATTATTATTATTATTACTTTTGCCCTTCCTTCATGGACACAATGCTTTGAGTTTAGAAGTGGGGAAGTTGCTATACAGATGATCAGCAGAGGTATGAGATGCTTTTAAAAGATGACTGAAACGTCAGATTTGGCATAACTCTCAAATCGGTCAGGGTCTTGCTTTCAAGTGCTGTTCAATTCCAGGGTTCGTGGTTTTTACTACTTCTGTCTGCAAAAGTAGGAGGGCTTCTTACAAAACAGGATGAAACGCTTCAGGTGTGTGGTTTCCAGCGCTTCCAGGATTAGAGAGTGTTGTGAAAAGAGTAGTGTCTGTTTTGTTAGGTGGGTAATGTGTGTCCCTTGGAAGAGGGAATGTGTGCCCAAGAGAAATAAAGACTGTATTTGTTCATGTAAAAGCCATGCTTTTTATCTGAAGATTTTTTTGCCTTTGGGAAAACTAAGACATAGATTTATACTCTGCTGTTCTAAAACAGGTAAAGGTCTATGTTTTTTTGCCGCTTGTCTGCAAGTGTTGGCTGTTGTGTGAACAAATGCAGTGTACCCGTAGTAGCTGGTGCATTCAGTTACGTGTGCAAACCCATCTCCATCCTTCTGGCATGCTTCCATCTCTAGCTGAACATCCTGACTCTCTCCTGCTCTTTTTCCCCATCTAGTATTCCACCGAACTGAAAAAGTTGTACTGCCAGATTGCCAAGACATGTCCCATCCAGATCAAAGTGATGACCCCACCGCCTCAGGGAGCCGTCATCAGGGCTATGCCAGTCTACAAGAAAGCTGAACATGTCACCGAAGTGGTCAAACGCTGCCCGAACCACGAGCTGAGCCGGGAGTTCAACGAGGGTAAGGAGGGCAGTGCTCTGCTGGCAGCCCCTCTCCAAAGCTGCTTGGCTGACAAGTGGCTGGTGTGGGGACTTGGTGGCAGCTTCACAGCAAACCTGCTGGAAGCAGACCTCCCCGCAATGTCTCCCTCCCATGCTTAGCAGGAAGCTTCATACTATACTTTAGCTGTCCCTGTGCAAGCACGTCCTTGGGAAGAAAGTACCTAAATAAACCTCACGCCTGCCCAGATTGGATGGATGTCTGTCCCCATGGCAGGCAGTGCCCTTCTGGCAGCATTTCCCTGCTCTGCTTTTGCTCCCGCGATGAGAAGCAGCTGTTCTTGTGCTCAGGAATGAGCTTCCACGTCGCTGGGACAGAGATCTAGTAACAGGATGCAATATCATCTCCAGTCCTTAATCCACGCCTCAAAGCCAGAGGGGCTGTTTATTTCTAGCAGGATAACGCTAAGTGCCAGCATCAACTGTAGGCAACCTTCCTGTACGTTTAATGCTATCGGTTCAGCATTAATGTTTTAATCTTTTACTTGCTTCTCCTGATGTTAGTGAAGTAGCAGCTGTTTTAAAAATGACCTGGGGTTTTCTGCAAGCTCATGGGCTGGGCTCCATTTTGCCTTGGCCGCTTAAGTTCACATAAGTTCAGATGAGCATCTGTTTTATTCTACATGCATTATTTATCTCCTACTGTAAAAAAACCTGGTTGGTGTCAGTTAGCAGGATGTCTCAGGAGCCTGGATCCCTTTGCTGGTTACAATGCAGCCAGCTAGACAAGCCCCAAAATAACTAAGCACTTCAGAGTGTAAAATCAGAGTGGAGTGAGACAGTCCTTTGAAATAGCTTTTCGTATTAGAAAGTGCTTTTCGGACAGAACTGAATTTTTTTGAGGGTTGATACCTGGTTTAGTGATGGAGTTCTAAGAGAGAGAGAGAAAAAAAAACCAAACCTATAAATTCTTACTCTGAAATAATTATTTCTCTAGAAATACACTGTATTTTAAGAAATAAACAGTTTAAACACAAAACAAATTCTTTGGATGAACCCATAATGGGCTTCTCTCCTCAGAATTTAGTTGTATGTTGTAGAAACACTGAAGAAAATTTGCAGGAAGGAAACTATTTTTTTTTTTAATTATTGGAAAGGGGCCCGGAAACAAAGATGATCACGCTTCCTCCTTCTGCTGCTGCTGTAAGCAAGCATGATTTTTCAAGTGGATCATTAATTAAATGCATATTTTTCCTGCTGCTTGAATCTTTTTTAGCTTAGGATGAAGACTGATGGGAGGGAACAGAAAAGGGCTAGCAGTTGGTGGGGAAAAGAGTAGGGATTGAGACTTGAAGGAATTTGTTTTGTGTACATATTAGGGAGAGGAAAAGAAAGGCTTCCAGTTGGTGTGAAAATCCACATGGAGTTATCTGCTCAAAGAGTTGCTGTGAGCTGCCATTCAGTTGATGTTTGGGCTCGCTTAGTCTGGGATCTTGAGAAGTCCGTATTCAAGTTTACACACAAGTGTCCAGCATGAGCTTGAGGAAAGTCTGTATTGCCTGTCATGTCTGTCAGTGGGCAGAAGGGATGCTTTAAGGGCTGGGAGGCACGTGTGTGCTCTGATAGACCTCTGGGGCCAGGCGCAGGGGTTTCCCTTGGTGGAAGATCTTGCTGCCTTGTACATGAGCTTGCTTCACTGAATGGTGTCTCTTGTTTTTTTGTCTCCTTGCCCTTGCAGGGCAGATTGCGCCTCCCAGTCATCTGATCAGGGTGGAAGGGAACAGCCATGCCCAGTATGTAGAAGACCCCATCACCGGGAGGCAGAGTGTGCTGGTCCCCTACGAGCCGCCCCAGGTACGTTGTGAGCTCAGGGTAGTGGCATCCCGGCACACAAAGGGGTGGGGGTTGTAACCCTAGTCGAAGGAGTGGGGATCTTGCGCTTTCCCCATCCTCATCACAATCAATCCCTTCCTCTTTGTCAGAAATGGGTTTTTAAACAGCCCTGTGGGAGTTCTTAATTTCTTTTAAGGAAGCCTTCTGGTGGGGTCCATTTCGTGCTAGTCTGATCATAGTATAGTCAACGGATTACAAGAGGAGAGCCTGGGAAAAAGCAGAGCTTTCCATCCACCATCTCTTCTGCTCATCCCCTTTGTCTCATCCAGGTTGGTACGGAGTTCACAACAGTCTTGTACAACTTCATGTGTAACAGTAGCTGCGTGGGAGGGATGAACCGTCGCCCAATCCTCATCATCGTGACACTGGAAACCAGGGAGTAAGTAGTGCATCACGAGTGTTGCCCTTTGCTTGTGAGGTGACCTTCTGGCTCCTTTTCTGCTCAGAGCAGCAGTGCGTATCCTTAGGGACAGTTTGGTGCAAGAAGCCATGGGATATTTTGAAATCCTTGCAGATGGGAGTTGTCCAACACCTGGGTTATCCTGACTGGGTAACGGGAGATTTGGGTCTGTTTGAATAACCTGGTGTGACGTTGAGGGGTGCTGATGGCCCCCATCTGAGCTGACGTTTCCTCTTTCCCCTCTCTTCCCAGTGGGCAAGTCTTGGGCCGCCGGTGTTTCGAAGCCCGCATTTGCGCTTGCCCAGGCAGAGATCGCAAAGCAGATGAAGACAGTATCCGCAAGCAGCAGGTCTCCGACAGCACAAAGAATGGTGATGGTACGAAGCGCCGTAAGTAGATGGCAGAGCTGGGCAGATTGCAGATCGTGCTGTCACTGGGCGCAGGTGTGACCCCGGCGCTTGTGCCGCGGGGACGGAGCGGTGCTGTGCATGGGCTTGGAGGCAGGAGGGCATTAGGTGTCTGTTCTCCCAGGGTGAATCAGCATGAAAAATGAGCTGGTGTTGGCAAAACAGCATTTGACAACCTGTGTTTGGGGGCTCCCTTGCAGCGCTGCCTGTGTTAGATTACCCCTGCCAGCACTGGCTGGAGGGGGTGTTTGTTTGCCACCTTCAAGATATGTGGTTGGGACTCTAAGTACTTTTTGAACCTTTTCTGCTTGTTTGGGACTGCCCTGTCATTCTCTGCTCCTTCAAGCCAGTGTCTCGTGCTGTGGCACATGTCTTCCAGACACAAGGAATCTAGACTAAGGCCGCACATAAACCCTGCTGGGGCATCGAAGGTGCTCTGGCACGTGGCCTCTCTCTGTGCTCTAAGGAGTGCAATGTACGCATCAGACATGCAAGATGGGGAAGCACAGCTTTGGTTTCCCACGTACGCTCAGTGATGGCACTAGGCTGAAGAGCAAGGCGGCAGGTTTTAACAGGAGGCAGATTGGAGGGGAGCTTTGTTTTCGCGGTGGATTCGGCATGCTCCCTGCCTGTTGTCTCGCCTTCGTGGATCACTGATCCACTGACAGCTCATGAACACTGTAATACCAAAGCTCGCAGCCTTTCCTGCAAAGAGCCAGTGCTTGCTCTAGGTACAGCTTGCTGGGGTTTTGCCATATATCCACCGCTCCTTAGCTGATGTGTCTCGCCAAGTGGTGTGGCTGTCTAACATCTGCAAAGTCGTGTCTGCCTTATGGAGCCAGGAGCTGCAAGCACACTTCTGGAGTGACTCAGGCAGAGACCCTTTCAGGGCACTGAGGAGTTGAGCTGGCCATGCACTTCAACTTTCTTTTTTGTATCTCTTTTTTTCTTTTTCTTTTTCTTCCTTCCTTTTTTTTTTTTTTTTTTTTTAATGGGATGCTTTTGGGTTTCTCTTCTAGCTTTTCGACAAGGAACTCATGGCATACAGATGACATCTATCAAAAAAAGACGTTCCCCAGATGATGAGCTCTTATACTTGCCGGTGAGTTCTCTCTATCTTTACATTTACCCTGTGTTTAGTATCTTCCTCAGTGTCTTGAGGCAAGTCAGCAGCTCACTTAGGACCTCAGAGAGAACTGAGGATGAGGATGGGATGTGGAATATTTTTTTAATCTCCGCAGCTATCTATTTTAAATCCATATTCCAAACAGAAAATATGAAAAAAATCCCATTAGCTGCTGACTGAGAGTGCAAGGCATATGAGAATATTCCAAGGGATCTCTTTGTCCTGGTGAAAACATTGTTTTGGAGACCTAACTGAGTTTCCTCTTCTGTCATTTCTGGGTTTGTGGCACTTCAGCTTTCTCTAGAGATAATGGGAGTTGTCTTACTGACAAAGGTGGATGCTTCTGTGGCTTTTATATGTATTACCATTGTAATGTAGTGATAGAAGTGAAATATGCTGTATTAAGTGTAGGATCAGAAAGAGCAAGAAGTATCTGTAATTGGCTATTTAGCTGCTTCCCCATGAGCCACATTTAGTTGGATAAATCACAAACCACGGTGTGCTTAGAAGAGAGGGGAGATCCAAACCCAACAACCCAAATTCAAGTACTCTTTCCTCGAGGCACGTAAGATTCAGCACCAGATCTGCTTACATTGGTGGCAGGTAGAGACATTTTCTGTCTAACAGATTGGATCACAATTTTGCTTTTGGTTGACGTAGACTTACCTTGAGTCAGATGACGACCCCAAGATGTTCATTAGCCTGCAGTGTCAGATTATTGCTCTTCAACGTTATCCGCTGTACCTCTAGCACAAGGCTTAGTAGTTTTATCGCGTATGCATAGTGTATGAACAGAGATTTTACACCCTGCTCTGGTTGTTTACTTGACTTTATCTAAAACTCACTAAGGTGGCTGTCACTATAGATGCAGTCCTCTAAGGCTTTTCTTTCCCCCTGCTTTTCTTTTCCCATGGTCCAGGTGAGGGGACGGGAGACGTATGAAATGCTACTAAAGATCAAAGAGTCCCTGGAACTAATGCAGTACCTTCCTCAGCACACAATTGAGACCTACCGGCAGCAGCAGCAGCAGCAGCACCAGCACTTGCTCCAGAAGCAGTGAGTATGAGCGTGCTTGCAGTGACCTGTGCAGTGAAAGACGGTGGGGAAGGGGGAGAGAGGAGAGAGACACAGAAGGGTTCTGCACAGTTGTTCATAGGGATGTGGTGCTCAACTGAGGGCCGAGCACTCGTAGAGTGCTGCATTGTTAAAATCCTTTCCAACAGCATAGCTGCTTGTTAACCCCCTGGTCAGAGCTGGTGGAAATTGATGCCAGGAGTTTGGCCAAAGCCAAATTTCTGGACCAGAACTTGAGAGATTGAGTTTGAGATTCAGATTTCATGACCTGCACAGTGGGACAAAGCAGTCCTTCCCCAAGCACACATCCAGGTCCCTCAGGGGTCCTGCTTGCAAGGTCCCTCTCTAGTTATCCTATACAATTCACCTTGGAGGGTGAATAAGGACAGACTTGGCACCTCGTTTCTGACTTCCAGCTGGAGCCCAAGGCACAGCAAGGCAGTGCTGTGGAACAGCCTGTAGACAGAAACCCAATGCACGTTGCATGCCTGAGCTGGGGAGCACAGGGTGGGTGTGCTCTTCTCTCGTCTGCTCCGTGGGAACAACTACAAACATGGAGCCATCTCCACACCTTCTCCAGGGTGTCCACCTGAGTATCTTGCTAAGAGCACATGAAGCCGGGACTGCGAGCACCGGCTCTGCCAAGTGCTCAGACCCCACTGCTGTGCATCTCTGGTGCCGTTGCAGGGCTGGTGTCTCAGTGGGGTATAAATACTGTAGGTTCATCAGCTATTAGAAGGGAAGCTGAAAGTCTGGGAGCAAGGATGAAACATTGCTCTGTGACCAGTAGGCACTTCAAAGAAAGACTCTACACATGCAATTTTATAGTGTTTTTAAAAACTGTACTTTGTCATTGATGCCCTACAATTGTGCATGTCCATCCAGGCAGACGTAGTCCCTATCTGAACTCAGCTGGCAGGGCTGCACCAGGATTACTTTGGGTGGTGTAAGCGGCAGGAGGATGGGGACAAGAAGGGACAAATAAGTGTCTGGTTTCCATTTTCCCCTCTGTTCCCAAAGCTTTGCAGTTACAGAGACTGGGTCAGAGAATAACTTCCCAGACAGACCGTAAGCGGTGTCATTCATGGGCATTGCTTCACCTGGTGTATCGGGTGACAGAAAATAGCCGCCCAGGCTGTAGGTAGCCGTCAGCGGTAGTGCTTAGGATCTCATGCGTTCCTGCTGGTAAGCTCACGTGTCAAGAGGCTGTGGGTATAACTCATTCCTCTGCAGAGGTTAGCATGAGGCCAAGGCACCACATAAGTCCCACTTGAGCCTGTAGGGATTTATTTCAGTGCCTTGGCCTTGTCTCAGGACTTCTGCAATACCACGGCTTTCTGCCAGATCTCTGCATGTGTTCACATTTCGACCTGTGTGTTTTTAGTGTCAGCTGGAGTCTTGTGGAGGTGTGAAAAAAGCCTTGTGCCAAAATGGCTGGAGCATGCAGGGGCTCTGGACTCTTTTTCGAGGCACTTAAAGTTCTCATTATTATTACTTATTTTTTATCAGTCATCTGCACTGTTTGTATATACTATAGCTTGTATTTACTAGCTCCTAGGCATTGCAGCCTTTGTGTGCTTGGCTGCGTGTATTCAAAGCTCCATCTGAACTACAGCCATTTCAGTTGAGAAATGGTTTTGTAAGCAGAAATGGATGGCAGCAGATGACAGCTTTCGCTTGGTGCTGACAGTTGCTTTGCCATAATTACTATTTTCATTCTTCCTGTATCAATAGGATGGGTTCCTGGCAACTGAGGTTGGTATTTGTGTTACCTTTAAGACCAGCGTGTATGAGTCCAGCCATTTAATGTAATGAAACTTCTTTCAGCATATCTCCTGGCACTTGTCCACTTATATACTCATTTGTCTCAGCTGCTGAGTGTTCTCAGATGCTGGGGAGAAAGATTGAAAGCTTTTAAGGATGCCAGGAGTGGGGAGAAAAATAACTTTAAGTGTTTATCCAGAGCTGCTGCAGTTGTCTCTGCTGACAGCCTGCCATCAGGCAGGGTCCTCTGTGCTGAAATTCCTGTCCAAGCGTTAGCTTCGTAGGTGCAGTTGGGTTCTGGTGCTTTTTCCTCAATAAACCAAGGTATGACTTAGTTTCTGAAGGAATCTGTTGAGGGCAAAGGGGCATTTGGCCTGAAAAGACTCATAGACACAGTTGCATCCCAAAAAAGAATCGTAAAGGAGCTTCAGGTCTCGGTGTGAGAATGGGGAGAGAAGACACTTTTCTCTTACCCAAACCAGTTCCTACAACCTTGCCTGCAAGCAGGTTGCTGGGAGATGTCTTGCCACTGCTTCCTTGTCAGGCTGGCCAAAATCAACAGCATCATGACTCCTTTGACAAGTCTGTTCTGGCTTTAAAAGAAAATGCCTTTGACTTTGTAAGTAGGGATGTACTTTCAAAACTTGGTCTTGGTTCACTTTCATTCAAAATGTATGTTAAAACTGTGAGGTAGGAAAGTACACATGCAGTAACCAGGTTTGAATGTGTAGGAAGCTGTAGGTCCTAGCAGGGCTCTGTGGGGCTGGGATGTTTGTGAGTTACCTTTAGCTCGCTCTTCTCAAAATGGAGCTGCATCCACATGTGCTCCACAGTCAAGCCTTGATGGAGGAATTGCTTGATTTTTTTTTTTCCCATTTTACTTTCCTGAGCAATGGTTAACATAGAAAAGCTATCTAGGTGTGTGGGAAGAAGTTTGCCTTTCATTCCTACAACACAGAAAGCTTCATCTTTTTTGAAGAGTAAGAAAAGCAAGGATGAGATCGTAATGGTGAAAGGTAGTTTTAAAAATATAAATCTGTCATTTTGGAAAACAACTGTATAATTTCTCTCACACACGTACAGACCAGCATTGCATTTGGCAGGCCAGCAGATGCAACTGTCTTACGGTTCTGGAATACAAAGGACAAATCTGGTGACAATCGGAAAGCTTTGTGTCCCACAAGATGACCAAAATACTGCAATGGTCTATGTTATGCCAGACCACAATCTTTCTCTGTCTCATCTCCTCTCTCTGTTTGCTCCTTTGTGCATGGTTTTCTCTTATTTACTGTTATGCCAAATACCTTCATGATCATAGGTGGGAAGTTGGGGGTTTTTTGCTGCAGTTTCTATTTTTTCCTTTTACACTGCCAAATCCCGGGACCGATATTTGAACAGCAGCACATACACTTATTTAGAAGACTTCCTTTCCACAGTCTGCCACTGTTTGTTTAAAATGTGGATTTGCCAGAAGATACCTGCTGCCAGAGATACCAGAGGTAGCCAGTGCTTTGTTGGGGAGGGAAGGTTTCTTTGATATCCTGCTGTGAAATACGTTTACTATCAATATTCCCAGGAAATACCTGCACAGCCTTTAAGAGTTTCGCTGGAAAACACTTTTTCATATTCAGCAAAATTTCCTGTGGTGAAACCTCACCCTGCTGAGCACTGTTTTCAGAACAGTCTTTATTTCAGTTGGCCGTAGCATAGAATCATAGAATGTCTCAAGTTGGAAGGAACCCATAAGGATCATTAAGTCCAACTCCCATGATTGAATGGTTTTCACGAGTCTTCCAATGGCTACCAAGAAGAGGGGTCTTATGTCTGAGTGGGATCTTATATCCCAGCAAACGTTTCTTTGATATCAGCAGGGCTGCAGCTACCAGCCCACTGGCTGCCTTTCAGTCTAGTGAGCAGCACAGCTCATTATCCAAATGAGAAGGAATTAACCTTGTGAGGGAGGGATGACAGAGCCAAGCTATCCAGTGCCTGGAGTGCTGCAGCTGAGATGGGAGCTGCAAGGATCCCAGTGCTTGCTGTCATGGGGATAGGGCTGGTGGGGAAAGTATTCTTCATACCTAGTTATTCTCATTTTTCATGTGGAAGCAAATAGTGGATTTTTGCATGGTTTGGTTTGGTTTTGTAGTGCTGTGCTTGCATGTGTTGTGAACTCCAGGCACTCGGATAGTGTTCTCACTAGAGAATTGCCAAGATGAAAGTAAGCAAGAAAAAGTGTGGGATTAGATATATGAAGATGTGCTGCATTTGCTTTGCTGGCTCTAAGGGTGTAGTGCCTTCTGCATTAGCTGGCAGCCCCGGGGACCCCTCAGCTTTACAGCAGAGGGTCCCCTGGATTTGAAAAGGGGAGTAGTTGAGATGTAATCTACACGGCACTGTCCTCTCTCCCTGCCACCAGCTTCTGGTTTTTAAGTAATTGAAGTTTGAAGTGGGCTCAATGGAAGCTGCTTCTCTCCTTTTCCCCTTTTCCCCTTTGGCTGAGTGCTCTTTTCCTCTTGCATTTCTCACTGGGAACAGTATCGGGACACCATTTGCACCCATGAGCTAGGGACACAGAAATCAGGTTTCCCTGTCAACTAGTTGTTTTCTTTTCCTTGCCAAGCATTCGCTTGTACCTGGGGCCTTCCAGCTTTCCAAATCTCCCTATCACGTAACCTCACTGTAGGTGCTAAGACATCTGCTCTTCCCCTCCTTCAAAGCCCATACTGTGATCATGAAGGTGGAAAGTGACTGTTTCTCTCTTGGTGGCTGGTGAAGGGTCCTGTACATTCATCTCTTTCTTTTCTCTGGTTCCTTCTCTACAGTCTCCTTTCGGCCTGCTTCAGGAGTGAACTCACGGACTCAAGGAGAGACCCTCCCAAACAGACCGATGCCATCCTAAAACATTCCAGCCCCCCAAACCCATCCGTATATCCATAAACCGAGCTGGTGGTGTCACTTTGCCCAGCTGGCAGGACTAGGAACAGTGGGGCAAATACACAGCCTGATAGCAACAGAGTACATAGTGAGAGTAATCTCCTGAAGGGACTCAAACTTTGCAAAAACAACAGACACTTCTACAGACCTCTTAGCTGTAGCCCGTAGCGTTGGGAGGTCAGGAACCACAATGTCGTCTGTCTTGGTGTAACGTTTTCTTCCTGTTTTTGTAACCTGTTGATACTCTTTCCTGTTACTTCTGTATCTGTGAAAGTTGGCAGGGTTTCTCTGAGCAGGTCTCAATTTTAAAATGCCTCTTGTCTTGTTTAAATTAAAAACTTGTTCATGGGCTGGGGGGGATGGAAGAGGGTTGGGTTTGTTTAAACAGTCTGTAATAGTCAATTTGGCCTGTTTTAATGCTGGTCATGCAGTAACAGCACAAGTAATGAAGTATTTATACTGCTGGACAGAGGGAGGTAATAACTATATGAATTGGCGCTGGTAAGAAATAATTTTTTTCCTGTAGAAATGCCCACTAATTTGGCATCATGAGTTGTTTCCCCTTATTTCTAATTGTAAAGAGTCTCATCTGAAATACATATAAATTGTAAGGAAGACTGGGTGACTTTGACTTTGCACCATCACCGCTGGCATTAATCCAGCGTTGCCAAGCTTAGAAAGGGCTCTCCTGACTCTGTGGGCTTGCACCAAGTGGTGGGCTGAACTGCACAAGGTGAATGTGAGGTTGGAGTCTTTCTGCATAACGATGTCCATGCGTCCCCACTGTCCCTGTCCCATTGCAGCTGAGGGTGTAAAAGGTAGAGCATCCAAAACTGCTCATTGCCCTACCTGTGTAAAGGGGGTTGGAGCTTGCCCCCTTCCTTGCAGATGTTCAGCAGTTACTAGATGCTGCTTTAGAGTATTCATCAACCCTGTTGCATTTTACCCCATCACTGCAAATCTCATAGTTCAAAAGAAAGTGGTGCTAGCATATGTTGCAGTTGATTCAGCCAAGTGGCCTCAGGCTGTGCCTACGTTGTCCATTAATTCCGCGATCAGTGGCCTTTGCTTTTGCTTATTATGTCTGTAAAGTGTGTCCTGGCTTAGCAATGCCTGTGCAGGAGACCGTTTCTCAGCAAGGACTTGTAAATCCTTACACTGCTTGTATCAAACTCTACCTCTGAAACCTGTTTGTATGGGTCTTGACAAGGTGGATATGAATCCTGTGGAAACATCATCTGTAAGTGTTACGCCCAGACCAGCACAAAGGAGGAATGGTCAACTGGCAAGTAACACACCATGGAATTAACCTGGCATTGTGGATAGTGTGGCACTAGGTGTGGATGCTGGTGATGAGGGAGGAGCTGGTTGAGAGTGGGCATGATGCCTGCCGTGGCTCTCCCCACAGAGAGGTGCTCAAACATCCTTATGTGAAGAACAGCCCCTAATGCTGGTAGAGAAGTGTCCTTCAACCTGCACTCTCAGGCAGTGGCATCTCTCCTGAGGAACCCTCCGATGTTCACAGCTGCAGGAAATGTGAAGAAGTTACTGACAGTACACCCAGGAACGTTGCTTCCTGCGGGCTGGTGTCTGCCCAGATGAGCAGTGGTTGGGGAGCAGAGCTCAGATGTAAATGCCAGTGATCAGCAGCCCCTGGGAAACACAGCCTGGTGGCTGGATCAGTACTGATGGGGACCTTTGTGCCTGCAGTGCAGTTGATACTGGATTTATTTGGGGCAGGTGCATACCCAGCTCTGACACACTTGTGGTTAGGCACAGCCTGAAAAGAAGGTGCCTCCCAAACGCAGAGCGAGCCTCCTGGCCACCCACCAAGGAAAAAAGCCTGATGCAGTGGGAGAAGACTCTTATCTCTGAACATCACATAAGCCGCTTCCAGGCAGCAGAGCTGTGATCTGAGCAGGTGATGACTCGTACTAACATCTCCTTTGAGAGCCATATGCCATCTCTGGATATCTCCTTCATTGTCTTAGCAAGACTTGTTCTACCATAGGAGTGTGGGGGAGGGCTGATAGAGAAGAGCCCACAGAATTGTGATTAAATATAAATAATAACTGATCAAACACTAGCAGTGACTTTCATACAGTTGCAACTCTACCATCATTCCTTCTGTAAAGCTTGCCAAACCAAGTGCCTCTTTATTTTGCCTGGGAACTCCAGGAAGTACTTAAAGATTACAAAGCAGATAACTTGCTCTGTGCCATTTTATTTGGGAGAAGAAAGGCAATAATATTCCTTTCCCTGTGAGAGGTGGGAATCTGAACTGCAAATGCAGCCCAGACGCAGGATTATGCTTGGCACTGTCAGTCTGTCCTTCCAATGAAGGCTTGTTCCTGGATCTTGGTCTTGTCTGCTTGTGGATGGCAACACAAAAATACTGAGACAGGGACACACTAACCTGTATCTAGCGCTCTGCTCCAGGGCTTGTCCACCAGCAAGTTGGAGGAGGCAGCCCACCAGAAGATACAAGACTTCCACAGCCCGCACTGGGAAATTCCAGCTCATGTTCCAGTTCACCGTCTGGTCTGGCTGCTGTCAAATCTCTTATACCATGACGGGCAACACAGCACCTGGGACTTCCACCAAACAAGAATGTAAATTATTTGGATCCCACTGTCTTCTGGAAAAGCTTTCCGATATAATGATTGTGAAACTGGTTTTAATGGTGACTTGGTGACTTGATTTATTCTCCAGCTACAAGGTGGTTACCTTTAGAAGGTGCTTTTTTTTTTTTATATCAAATAACCTGGAGCTGGAAGCAATGGGGCTTGCTTCGTAGTGTGTCCTTTGCAGATAAAAGAAGAAAACTTTTTCCCAGCTGTCTTTTGGTTGCTTCTTTGTCACCTCTGGGGCTTCAGAAAAGTAAGCCTTTTCCTTTCAAGGAATAACCAAGTGGACTAATTGGGCCTTGTCAGTCAGTCAGGTCCTATCAAGTTTGTCAACTAGTTGATGTATATCCACTCCCTGTATTATAGCTCCATTTCCTGGAGAGCAGATTGCATCCACTGCCTGTCTTGGGAAATTCCCATACCTGAAATCTAAGGGCAGTCATTATCTCCACCCTTGTCCCTGTTGCTGTCTCTCTAGTGACCACCAGAGTTCTTCCTTTCCATGCCCCCAGTTGGTTACCAAGCCTACAAACTACTTGTGTGGTTGAGAAGACGCACTATTGCTTGCTGTAGAATAGCAGCTGCTTGACATGTGGAGAACAAAGGCATCTCTCTGCTTTTTTAGTGTCCTGCTTCACGGGCCTTCTAAGTGGATGAGTGCAACTGAGCATCATCTGTGTCACTTGTGTGCCATTACTAGTCATGTCATCCCAGGGTTATGCAGCCCAATGAGCACCCTTACTTGAAAAAACATTGCCAATGGGCATGTCGACCACCTGTGAACTTGGGATGTAATCCTTGCTGCACTTGCTGTGGCTACTGTAAGGAAAGGTAGGCCTAGAACTGGACAGCTTCAATTTCACTTGGGTCTCTTTGCAATGTGACTAGCTCTAGGTCTTCAGGGATAGCAAACTGTAGACACAGTGGCTTAGATGAAATCTTAAACTCGCTGAGACTGAGCTGCCCTATTCTTGCACTTACTGAACCTTTGATGTCATTTGCATTAAGGCTGCTTACATGATGGTGTGCTCATCTAATGTGAATGAGGACTCTAGGACTTGTCTACTGAATCAGGTAATTGGTCTATCCAAGCAGTTTCCTACCTCTGGTGAAGGGCTGATACCCAGTGAGCTGGGAAAGTGCAAAATTGTACAAGGTAACCCGTGAACTGAACTGTGCTTCATAAGTGGGAGAAGGAAGTTCCTTCGTGACCTCTTGGGATGATCTGTATATGCCTTGAAGCATGAGAGGTGATTGCCCTCATATGAGCTTGCATAACTATAAATGTTATTGGCTAAATAATTACATAGCCTCTTGAAGAGAGAAAAATCAGTTGCAGAATGTGACTCAGTGCCTTTCATATCAGGCTGTTCCAACAAGTATAATAGTCTCTTAAATGAAGTCCTTATACCTTGATATTAAAATGCATTTCACTGGCATTGATATCAAAGAAATGTTAATGCTCTAATTCTAATCTTTCTTGAGACATAGTAAGTATAATTTTAATGAAAATCACTGTGCATGACATTCTTATAATACCTGTTTTAAAAAAAAAATTTGAGAAAAAAGCAGTATATTTTAAATGAATCCTCAAACACCATGTAGTCCGTGTGTTTAATATCAAAAATATTTTCTTGTATTTCTGAGGCTGTTGCTATATTGGTGTGACATTAATTTTCAATAAAATTTTGCATCTTGGTTTATCTTGGGACTTTTTTTTGGCTATGGCTTTCTCTAGACCTTTTACATGTCTGCTTATGTGACAGCATAATTTAGCTGAAACGAGAATGGGTATGAAGAAAAATGCTTTTGTTTCTTTGCTGTTTTATTCACTTGAGCTTGATTGTCTTAATAGAGCTAATCTTGATTCTTATGAGTATGAATGAGATAAGAATGGAGTCCTTAAGCTATAAGTATGCGTTTGTTTTGTATAGTGTAGGGTGCTTTGGGTTGGGTTGTGTTTGCTGCTTGCTGCCTTTTTTTTTTTTTCCTCTCCCCGAAGTGTTTTGTAGTCACCTAACTATCTTCACTGAGATCACTGTTAGTAGTGTAGAGAGAAAAGTTAGGCCCACTGCTGACCTCCTTGGAGAATCTTGGTTCGTAGCAACAGGCATCCTAGTCATGAGCTGTCTGAATAAAAACTGTCCTGAGCTTAAACAATGAAATTAGATCTCTCTTGGGAACTCTTTGTTGATTTGATTTGGAATTTCACTGTGTACATGGTGACCTCCTCACTTGCCTATCATGCAGATTTTGCCCTAAGAGACTACTCAGGTGTGTATTAATTTCAGCTGAACCTCAGTTAGGATAGGTGCCTGAACCTGTAAAATAGAAATATTCATTTTGGTCCTAAATCCAGAAGCCTCTTAGTTTAAGGGTGGTGTCAGCCTGACTTGAATTTCATGGCTGGCCTCAACTTTCATAATCGGTGAATTGAAACCTCAGATCTGAATCATTCCCTTCACCCTGAAAAGTTGGGTCTGAACTTCATGGCTCGGTTTCACTTCCCCTTGGGAGTTGCTGCCATCATTAATATTAATTTGTGAAGCTTCTTGTGCTTTCCACTTCCTTGAGTCTGTGAAGTTTGCTGGATCTTGTCCTGCATCTTCACTGCCAAAGGACAGTTCACACCCTTCTGTACCTCCCGTAATTGTGTAATTAGGTAAGATTTCTTCGGGGCCTTAGATACTCCAGCCTGTTAGCATAGATGTTTTCCCCACCCAACACTGCACGTCTTAAAAGTGCAGGAAGCTGGAGACAAAGTAATTGTATGAAACTTGACCTTGAGTGCTGAAGGTTTTAATAAATTATCTAGGAATAGGCCTTTTCTTTCCTTTACACTTCACTTATTTGAAGTAATAACTATTCTGTTTGCATAGAAGGAAAGCCAGTTCCCAGGAATTGGTGTAACCAGTTAGACCCAGACAAACAAGTTTCCCAATGGGAAATAAGATGGGAATGTGCCCTTGCACATTCACTGTGGGGTCACCATGATACGGATGAACAAGCAGTAGGCTCTACAGCAAGCCGGGCGACCTCCAGTCTGCTGGGCGAGCATGATCTGCAAGGGTACATCGTGTTTGGGAAGCGTGCCTGCTTCCCCAGCACCTTTGCCTAGTCTTGCAAATGCCGCTGGTGTCGGAGAAAGAAAAACCTGCTCTCTTGTGGCATGGCAATGCTCTGCCAATTGTACTGTTGGGCCTGCTTTAATGATCATTTTCTGCATATCCCAAATAAGACCCCACTCCCGATGGATGCCACAGCCGTAACTCGATCTGGGAACTGGGCTCCTGTTCAGAAGCAGTCTGGTCTTCGTGTTCCAGATCGTTTACGAGGCGGGATTGCAGCTGGGACCCTTGGGGCTGGGGAAGGGGAACTTGCCAGCCAGCCTCTCTGGCCTGGTTCATGGATATACTGGATGGAGTTTGGGGCTGTCTGGACTTGAGGGAGGTTAGTGCTGTTGTCGAGTGGTAGTAGGAATCTGATACTCTCTGCAAGCAGCCTGCGGGGTTTGAATACCAGGTTCTCCTTAACGCCGGCAAAAGCTGCATGTCAGTGTCCCAGGCAGCTCTAACCATCTCAGTAGTGCTCCCTAAGGCATATGGAGTCTGTCTTGAGGAAAGAGCCTTTGGCTGCTAACTGTACACCTGATTAAAAACCTGATTATATGAATAACTAGGAATTTTGGAGAAACTAATGTAATAAGTGTGACCTGATCTGAAAATTGTTTCTGCAGTTAGGTTTTAGGGGTAGTTAGGATGATTTGAGATAGCTTCCTCAGTTCTTGTTCTTATGAAAAAAAAGTCTTTCATCACAAGGAGAGTTTAACTTAAAAATACTCTTTTTGGGTTTTGGCAGCTGTTTGCTGGCTTTGATTATGTTCTTTTCAACTGAAAAACTTACATAGAAACTTTTCCTTAAATAAAAATTCTGAACTGAAAGTGAAGCTTCCCTTTGTTGGTATTTCAGCATTTGTTTTTTAAATGCCCAGAATATCTGGGAAACTTCTTATTTCCTATTGACTCTCTCCCCAATTATCTTTATCTGAGACACTCCCATAGTGTCAGTGATTTCACTAGCAGTAGCTCGTCACTGCCACAAACAGAAAACATAGTCCCTTGGATGTGCACCCTTAACAACCAACTGCTGTGATTCCCTTCCTAACATCTCCTTGGTTTGCAGGACCTCCATGCAGTCACAGTCATCCTACGGCTCCAGCTCTCCACCGCTCAGCAAAATGAACAGCATGAACAAGCTGCCCTCGGTCAGCCAGCTAATTAACCCTCAGCAGCGCAATGCCCTGACCCCAACCACCATCCCCGACGGCATGGGAACCAACAGTAAGAAACCCTCACTCCTCATCCTCCTGCTCTGGGTGCACACCCCACTAACCTAGGGAAGGAAACTTGGCATCTCTAAGTGGCTAGTGTTAGTCTGGGGATCCTGGAGTCATTTGTGGTAGCAGGGCTGGGAACCTGCGGAACCAAATATTGCTCGTTGGTGTGCCACGGGGCGAGTCACCTGTTTTCTCCAGGTTTCAGCATCCTGCTCTGAGCCTCACAGGGGTGAACAGAGCTACTTCTTGATGCAGATCTGGCTGGCTGCACTGTCATCTGTCTTTCAGGACTTGTTTCTTCTTCCTTTCCTGGCAGAGGAGATGCAAACATTGGCAAAGTTTTTTCCCCTTGGTTCAATTAAGACACTTGTTAGTTTCAAAGGAAGTATCTGCATCTCGCAGCTCTGCAACCTGCCTCCTCCTGGCTGCTGAAGGGTGCCCAGCAGCCCTGTGAGTCCAGGATGACAGACGTAGTTTGGGGGGGCTGAGTTTTGTTGCGTGGCTTGCTGCCTTTTTTTTTTTTTTTTTTTAAATTTCAAAAGCGCTGGGCTCTTGCCCACACCTGTTGCTGATCCCCTTCGGGTGCTCTCAGTGTCTCTGAAAACAAAGCTGTTTGGCTTCTGTATTGGGTTACTCTACTGGCTCTGTCTCGCTCCTCTCCTGCGGCAGGGAAAGCAGAGACGCCCGCGGCTTGCTTAGGTTTCTACCAAGCCTGTTTGCGAGGGAAGGTGACACGGTGGCAACGCTGCTGACAGTTGCTTCAGTGAGGGGGGAGCTCCTGAAGGATTGTCTGTCACCTGGTCCTCGTGCGGCCATTGCGGCCCTGCCTGAAATTCCCTGTGAGCTCGCTCCGTGCAGGGCTTTGCAGGGGATTTAAGGCTGATTCGGCTGCAGGTGCTGTCCTTTGGTGTCATGCTGGGGGCGAAGCGGGGGTCCGGGGACGCCTGGGTAACAATGTGCTCCTCCTTCTCTCCTCCAGTTCCCATGATGGGCACCCACATGGCCATGACCGGTGACATGAATGGCCTCAGCCCCACGCAGGCGCTGCCTCCTCCCCTCTCCATGCCTTCAACATCCCACTGCACCCCCCCTCCTCCGTACCCCACAGACTGCAGCATCGTCAGGTGAGCGGGAGCAGGCTGCCCGGCACACGTGTCCCACCCGCAGGGAGCAGAGGCCTCGTGTCGGGAGGCTGAAGGGTCCTGCCGGGTCCCTCACCCCATTCTCCTGGAGCACTGGATCCCAGTGGGTCTTGGCAGTCCCACGGCTGGCATCCTCTGGGCACCGAGCCTCAAACCCCCACCTCTGAGCAGCTGAGAGAAACAGGGACGTTAGGACTGCAAGAAAGCCGAGGGATGCAGCATCTGTTGTACTGGTGGAGCTGAGGGTGCCAGGCAGTCTTGCAAACACTTCTTTTTTTTCTTATTTTTTTTTCTTTTTTTCTTTTTTTTTCCCCTGTGGCTATTTGACAAGCCATGGCTGGGGTCAGAAGCCCCTCTGCTCTCCATGGGGTCAAACAGGTTGAAAGATGCTGTCCATAAAGCAGGAATCCTTTACACTTAGGGAGGAATGTGCTGATTTGAAGTACTTTGTGTGCATGATGTGTCTGAGCCTGAGACCCACTGCCTTGCTGAAGCCCTCTATCTGTGCAGTTGGGCTGCCATGGGCTCAGCCACCTTCTGGGTGAAGTGACCTGGCAGGAGGGTCCATGTGAGCCTTCCTGCCCCAAGACCCAGGCTGTGTGGCACCGGCTCTTGGCGAAGGCCAGGTGCTGCCACGAGGGTTGTCTGCTAGGCACTGAGCTGAAGGACTCCCTCGTGTTTGATGTGGCAGTGACATGGTTTGCTGGCCTGGGATGTCTTGGAGAAGGTCAAGCCAAGGGTGAAAGCTTTGTTTCCTGTTGCTGCAGGTTGGCTGAGTGTTTGGTTTTTCTGTGGTTTGGGCTGTTGCAGCCAGGGTGATCCTTTTTTCTCTCTCCTTCCTTCCTTCCTCCTCTGCAGCTTCTTAGCGAGGTTGGGCTGCTCATCCTGTGTGGATTATTTCACGACCCAGGGGCTGACCACCATCTATCAGATTGAGCATTACTCCATGGATGTAAGTAACTCCTCACCATTTCCTTTGTTTGCACTCTTGGCCCTGCTGTAGGAACGGGTCAGAAATCCAGAATCAATATATTTTTATTTTTATATGATTAGTTTGATTTAAGGCCATCGCACACAGGGAAGACTTTTTTGTGAGGTGAAAAGAGGCTGGAGTCAGGGCCAGCATTGTAACTGCCTTGCCCGGCACAGAGAAAGAGCATCTCCCCCTCCCACCACTGTCCATTTTAGCCCCCGACGTGGCCCCAGCCCCACACGCCTGTTAATTCTGCAGGGCTTGGTTTCAGTTTACACCACTCTGAAACACCTCACTCGCCTGCAGACAAGTAGGCTGTCCAGAAGTGGTCTGCATTTTTCACTCCCTGCTTCTGTTCTCTGGCCTTACCTTAACAATCTTCCCTTGCCACTGGCATCTCGGCACAGCTGGGTTTGGGTTTTTTTTTTTTTTCCTCTTGCATGGCTTGTGCTGCAGGGTTGCTGCTTCCTCTCCTGTGCCATAGCTCTCCTCAGAGCGGGCTGTCCCGGTTTTTTGCCCCGAGACTCTGCAAGGCTGTGGTGCTTTTGCTTCCTAGCGTGGGCTGCCTTCCCTCTGCTGCTGCTCTAATTAGAAAAGCTGAGCCAAATTAACCAAAACTGGTTGCTAATTTTTTCAGAAGCTGATACCACATTTCCCAAAGTTTAGGTAATGCTACCCTCAGGTACTGCACCAGAGATGATGGGGCCTCAAAGTCCAAGTTTACGAAGGTTATGTGTCTGTTCTTAAATTTTGGTTATGTTTAAGTAATTAAGGCAGCTCCTATGGAGTCAGACCCAGAGCTTTGAATACTGGAGTTCAGACTTGGATACTAAAATTCTTTTGCAGGCTTTGAAATAAACGTGGAAGTTTTCAAAGCTGTTGAACTTCTGCAGCCCAGCATCCCCCACCATAGACAACCAGCAGATCTCCCTGAGGTTGTCTTGGAGGCCTTGCAGTCCAGCTAAACATCTAGCTTTAGGTCACCATATCTTAGGCATGAATGCGTGTTTTGAGTAACTTCAAAATAGATCTTGTCATTAGTACTTACTACCTCATGGCTACACATGCTTGTTCAGAAGTTGAACCACCACCTTTGGGATTAGTGGTTTGTCTTCTACAGTCCATCATGGCCACCTGGATTTTAGCGGCTTTGGTTAATAGGTGTTTGCAGGGTGGCTCAGAGGCTGCTTCTACTCCCAGAGCCTAGCTTGCCCAGGGATTTTCTTGTTAAGCCCTCCATCTTGCCTTGCAGGATCTGGTGAGCCTCAAGATCCCGGAGCAGTTCCGCCATGCCATCTGGAAGGGCATCCTGGACCATCGGCAGCTCCATGACTTCTCCTCCCCTCCCCACCTCCTGCGCACCCCTAGCGGCGCCTCCACCGTCAGCGTGGGCTCCAGCGAAACCCGGGGAGAGCGGGTCATCGACGCGGTCCGCTTCACGCTCCGGCAGACCATTTCCTTCCCACCCCGTGATGAGTGGAACGACTTCAACTTCGACATGGATGCCCGGCGCAACAAACAGCAACGCATCAAGGAGGAAGGGGAGTGAGCCCTGCGGACCCTGCTCCACCCCGCCTCGGCCACAAACTGCTCAGCCCTTCATTGGTCTTCCTTCTGCTTGGTACTGCACCCCTGGACGAAGGGCGGAGGGAACCTTCTTGCTCACTCATACTAGGTTATGCCCTTGACGCTGTCTAGGTCATACTCCTGGACCGCGACCTCCACCCCAGCTCTTGCAAGGGGAAGAGCTGAGCAAAGGGGGAAGGCGGGTGGTATTTCCTTGAAAGCCGTTGACCTTCTCGAGAAGGTGGTGTTCTTGTTTCATGTTTTCCTTTGGGGAGAGGGTTTCTTTTCTTGACTTTTGAATCCTCACACACCTTGTGGGTGTCCTGACCTGCAAACTTGTCTCTCTCATCCAGCGATCCCGCTTTGAAAAGCAGGAAGGTTAAAATAAATTTTAAAAAAGCCAAAAAAAACCCCCAAAACCCAATCCCAAACCACTAAAAAACCCCAACCCTAAAACCAAATGCAAAAACCCCAAAGCCACCAAATCCTGAACTGGCAGTTCATCCAAAAAAATAAATGGGAATCGGTCTGCTGAACGTTGCACTTAAACAGCCTCTTCCCACGGAGCTGAGTGCTCTGTTCATGTGTAATATTCTCCAGCGGAGACAGCACGTGCACTTTGCTGGGCAGGCCAGCGCTTACGGCCACCTGCAACCCACTTTTTCCTTTTCCTTCGCCTTCTCTGGGGAAAAAACCAAACCTGCTGTCTCTTCTTGTTTTGAATTCACGTTCATGTGTATGTCCTGGCTTGCTTGTTTCAGGATGTAAATGCAAATACAGCCATTGGTCGCTCTTAACTTCTGTCCCCCATCCAACCTTTAGCCATTCTGTACTACTACTGACATTTAAGCTAGAGAATTAGGCTTTGCCACATACACAGCCTGGTTAGTTTAGCACGAGGATTTGCCTGCGCAGCCTCCAGTTGAACAGACGACCAGCTGAGAGCTGCGCACTGATTTGTAGGGTTTCAGCTATCCTAAACCCAGACAGTCTTCTATTTAGACCGTGCTAGATTGGTTTCCTGCCAAGTACAGATACACCTGTAATACGCTGGAGCCTGTTGTGGTTAGTTGCTGGTGACTATAGACTCAGTGATGAGCAACTAGAAGTGGAGAGTAAAAAAACAAAGAGATTTCCAACTGCCTTGGAACAAGGACCAGTTTTGCTACTGCAAAAAGTCATGTTTACATGAGAAATTGATTTTTCTCTGTTTTTTCTTTGTTGGTTCTACAGCAGCTGTGCTCTGAGGCATTTCCTCTGACTGCCAGTGATCCTGTGGACAAGTAACTGAACAGAGTGCGTGTTTTCACATTTATATTGGCTAAGGTAGTGAGACTCTAACGTATACAAAACAAACCTAAACTGAGGAGCTCGGCTCAGCACAGCTGCTTTCAAGTTGGCTTGCTCTTTTTAACAGTAAGCCTTTTTTTGGCTGGGGAAAGATGCAAAATGCATCTTAAATGACTTGTCATCCTACCTGGCTACAACCAAATAGTTTCGTTTCAATGCAGTGGCTGTTTTCTGGGCCCTGCTGTGCGCCACGTATTTCATTTAAGTCCAATATTGTTAGCATCCTCCTCCATCTGCCTGTTGTGCCAGGTCTACGTTGCATTCAAAGACTGCCTTTCGGTAACTGTGCAAGCCTATTTTGGATAGCTCTAAATGGTAATGCAAGATGGTTACCCTGTAAAGTGTGTGTATATAAATATTTTTTTGTATGTGTGATTTTTGTTTCCTACAGCATAACACACCGATTTTTATTTCTTCTTGGGCTACCGGGTCTGACAGAACCACAATGAAATGTTTGTTTTTCTGTTTTTTTAATTATTATTTTTATGCAGAACGCTTACATTATACCATGTAACAAATGACTCGTCACTGGACAAATATATTTGTATTTTTCATACTGAGATTCCTGTGTTACTTTGCAGATGAGGGGGGAGGGGGCAGGTACTGAGAGCCTGTTTTATCATTTTATTTTGTAACACTTCAAAGAGCAGCGTCCTAGATTTCAAAGTATTTAAAATGCTCAGTGTGAAAACTTACTATGTCTTTTTTTTTCTATATGCTACAAAAGAAGCGAGTCATCCTGCTCTTGACTCGATGCACGAATTAATTCAGCGGGGCAGTGTTAGTGCGGGGAAAGTGTTAGTGCGGGTACTTTGCAAATTCCTGGCGGTGAATTAGGTTGTGCCCTTCTCACCTCCAAGGTTTTGCATCTCCATTGTGTAATCCTTCTGAGCTGCTTCAGTATTGTACAAATATTGATGCAAAAATACCGTCATTTTAGCAACTAGGAAGCTTCTGACTATAAAGGTTAACGCAATTAATGCTGTGCCCAGAGTCTGGGTGCAAGAACTTCAGTATCTGCTTTTCAACTCAGCAGTGAGATGGAGCTTTTCTGCTGCATCACTAATGATTAAAATATATGCTGTGAAAACCGTCTTTCTACTGTATACCACTATGGAGCCCACTTCTGTATAACTGGAATCTTCAAGTGAGTTTGAACTGCTGTAGCTTTTACCCTCCCCTGTAGAGCTGTGATTTTTTTTGTTTGTTTGTTTTGTTTTGATACATCCAAGCCTACGGGATAATTGAGCTGAGAAGCTGCCAATGCTTGTAGCAATGACAGTGTTGACTGCACAAGACCTGTGTGTGTTTCGGAACACCTTGTTGTTGAAGTCAATGAAAATAAAAGCCGAACTGAAAATGACACTGCATTCCCAAACAGCTTCTTTTCTTGCCTGTGTGCCTTCCTGGAAATGAGCAGGAGACTTTGCTTCCTCCTCTGAGCAGCCAGGGCTTAGCATCGCCTTTGTCCACGCGTGCAGTTTTCTCATCCCCACACCATCCATGTCACAAGGATGTGTTGTAAGGTGCCATCACACACCCATCTGCCACCTTTGTGGCAGATCAGATGGGTCAGCCCCTGTAAGTCTCTTGCTGAAATGTGGTCTTCTGCTTTTTGCATCATTTGCATGGCTCTTTTTTGCCCTTTCATCAGGTTTCTTTATTCTGTTTCTGAGCGGGGCACAAGGAAGTGCCCCGTGTTCAATGTCCTGCTCAAATATGATGGAGCTGTGACTGCTGTGTGCCCTGGCCGGGGGGGAATGTGCCCTTTCCTTCCTCCATACTTGTGAAATAGCCTTGCACAGCCATCTCCACCACCTCGCTCAGAGCTTGGGGAGGTTTGTCCTCCTTATTTAACTTATACCAAAGGCATCGTGCATCTCCCTGTGCATCCTGTCTCCTACCAAAGCTATTTTCTTCTCCTTTGATTCTCAATTCCTTTTCCAAGGATTTGGAAGAAAAGCAGCTCAGAGCCAGGGGGGTGGCTGTCCTGAAAGTGATGGAGCGGCCTCCATCAGCAGGGAGCTTCAGTCTGTTCACGGACTACCATGTTCACAGCCCAGCTTCAACAGTGCTTTTTGTATGGGGCCCCATGTCTCTCCCTCTCTTAGGGTTTTCCTGGGTTACAGTTGGGGGGGGGGGGCTTGGGAATGGGAAGAGTCCAAAAAAAACCCCCACAAAGATCTTAAAAGAGGGAAAAAAAAATCTTCCCTTGGGAGTTTTACACTTACTATTAGGGTAGGGAATGGCTGCCTGGTTTCTTTGGTTCTGGTCACTGTTTCTTTTCCTTTTTGTCAAAGGACTGGAGAAGCAGTTGACTCTGGATATCAATATCCAGAGGCATGAATTCCCTGGTTCCACTCTGGCAGTCAGGGATTGCTTGAATGTGACATTAAAAACTAGTATGTTGTCCTCAAAGAGAGAAGTGCCACTATAACGACTGCAAGAACTTGCTGTTTCAGCTGATGGACTCCTTGCCTCTAGATGAGCAAATTGGATCAGGTAAAATAGGATTTCAGTTTCCATTAACCAGGTAGGCTTGAAACACGTTTGCTGATGGTTGCAATTGCTGTCTCCTGTGATCCACTTTTGCATTGCTTATGTTACAGCAAGAGTTTCAGTGCTGAGGAATCTCAAGCTGGTGCTCTCCCTTTTGCCCTCCACCCATATCCACTGGAATTTTGTCTTTGGATATTGGGATGCTTCGTATGCAGGCATGAAATTTTCAGGGCAGGGATCCATCACAAGCTTCCAACAGTGTTTTGCAAGCCTGGGTGGACCTCTGAAGACGTGCATGCCCTTCTATGCTGTTTTCTAACTGTGCTGAAGCTAGCAGTCCCCTGGAATGAAACTTATCTGGACACAACAAAACTTGGCAAACGCCCGAGTGGAGCCTGTGAAGGGTGTCTTGCTCATCACGTTCTTCCTGTCCTGTGCGGCTTAGCAGAAACCCCTGCCTTCCTGACGGCAAAGTGGTCGCCTGCACTGTGGTGGGAGGATTGCAGGACCTGGCCTCCCACTCTGCCTCTTCGCAAGTTGTTTCTCAGTTGGGAAAACGATTTGGACAGCCCAGCCTTAGCACCAAGCAGGAGCTTGGGCTGTTTGGCCTTCCAATTTGTTGAGCTACAAAATGTGTAGCTTACACCAACCGCTGTGTGAAGGTTAGGGAGGAGCTATGCCAGGCCAGTGCTTTAGTCCTGCAAAGCTCCCTTGCGTGGTCTTGTCCATTGGGGCAGTGGTGTATGGCCAGTACCCAGACATGGAGCGTGGCCACCTGGGCACGGGCCGTTCCTACGCTGAGCCTTCACCAGGCAGGTTTGGCAAACAGCCTTGCCTGGCTGCCAGGCTCGAGCTGGTGGTTTCTGGGTCCTGAGCTGTTTTGGCTCTCTGCGACCCATGACAGCATGTGAATCATCTTCCTGAGTGTGTTGCAAAAAGTGGAGGCTGGAGTTTTGGAGCCAGATACGTGGCCCAGGAAGGTCAAACAAACTGGAAGGAAGCTAATCTTTATGCTCTATTGGCAAGGACTGGCTGCAACTTTCTCCCAGCTTGCTTCCGTAAGACTAAGGAGCCAAAATTTTACTCAGAGGTATATGACAGTAGCTATTTGCTTTGCTCTCCTGATCCGGGCGCCATGGATGGTCACTTTTGCTTATATGCCCATCCTCTCCCAACCATCCCTTCAGTACGAGGCCTTAATATCAGCACTGTGGAAACAGGTGGTTTCGGTTTTGTGTGTAAGTGTATTTCTATTAGTAGGTGCCTTTCATTCAGTGAGGAGTTGGTGCCCATCCGCAGCCCCCTCCATCTGCCTGTGGATGCTGCAGGGCTGCCCATTGTAGCCATGCCCTGCTGCCGGGTGAGTGTGGCCATGTCTTTCCTTGGCTCAAACTGGTAAAAGTCCCTTTTTGGGGAGGTGGGGGGATCTGCTGGTTTTGTTAAAATGCTTTGACTTCCTTGTAAACACTCCTGCAGTATCATATGTTTTGTTCTTAGGAAACATCAGCTCTGCCTTCATGAAGCAAGCCAGGTGCTTGGGACCACTGGTAAATAAAGGAAAGGCTATGTGGGATTGGGGGGCAGGAGAGGCAGGATTTGGGGCGGGACAAGGGGGCTACAGCTGCAGCCCCAGGCCACGGGCAAGCCCTGAGGGGCATCTCTGGGGATGGTGTACAGTGACTGTGCCTGCAGCACTGAAGCCAAGGACTGAAGAGTCCCAACTGCACCCGAGGACGTTGCTTGTGCCCAGTGTGTCACAGCAGTACCACACCTCGCTCCACTCCCACAGCAACATCAGAC
The DNA here is from genome assembly GCA_008921705.1 of Burhinus oedicnemus. Taxonomy (NCBI): domain Eukaryota; kingdom Metazoa; phylum Chordata; class Aves; order Charadriiformes; family Burhinidae; genus Burhinus; species Burhinus oedicnemus. Next base: position 119,460 of record VFFE01005786.1, read on the forward strand.
ACAGGCCCACGGGCAACCGGATTTCAACTTGAGAGTTCTAAGATTGTTTGGTGAGGGTCTCCATGCGCTATTCAGCTGGGTTTCTCGCTGCCGTTGCAGCGCACTGCCCTTTGCATGTAGTGATAACATGACCACGGCAGCCAGTGGCTTTTTTGGCTGTGCCACTTCCCTGGATGATGGGGATACATGCTCCAACAGGAGGTGGGTGCCTTCTGGCATGCTCAGCAATTACTCACAGGCAGCTGGGCTGATACCAACCGTTACAGCATGCAAGGGAGATGCTTACATTGTCTCTCCCAACCGCCTAGGGTAGGAGATTAGTTTCCCTGCATCATCAGCGGCAACAAAGTCTCTGGGGAGCCATTCAGAGCATATTAGCTTCCCACTCTGAATCATGCCCTGGAAGACGTTGTCTCATTATTGCCTGCATCCAGGCCAAGGGAAGACGAAGCTTGTTTGTTACTATTAAGCAGCACGGCTCTGTCAGTGCAGTCGGCTTTGCTGAGGTCTTAAGGCTTGTGGCTGCACCGCGACAGACACTCTCATGGCACAACCGTGTGCAATCCCGCGGCGAGACTGCGGGACTCTGTGTGCGGCAAAGAAACCGGTGCAGGGTCTGAAGAGAAAAAGGGAAAAACCGAAACAAAATAGATTGGCAGACCTGGGGAAAAGATGGTGCTTTTCCTCTTGTTTTAACTGCCAGCACTCTCGAAATGAGTGTCTAGCAGCAGACTTAAAAAAAAAAAAAAAAAACTTAAAAGAAAGAAAAAAATTAAAAATTGAGACAACGGGAGATGTGGCTGCACTGAAGCCAAGGCGCTTCC
>VFFE01005787.1:9722-25268 GCA_008921705.1 Burhinus oedicnemus
GTGGAAAAAACACTGAAAAAATTAGTGGGTAGACAGCCCTACTGAGGTTTTCCCTAAAGCACTGGTATTTGTTTTGTAGTTGAGAATAACTGAGAATCTTCAAAACCGCTCCTGGCATTTTTTGCAAGTGAGAAACTGGGGCCCACAATGATCAAATCTTATGTTTCGAAGAGCAGCTATAATTTTTATTTTAGCCCTGTTTAGGATAGCCCTGTTCTAGCTGCTTTCATCTGAACCTGCCTTGGGAGAGGTTTCTAAGCTCAGCTTTAGTTATGCACCTGAAACCAGCTTCTATTTTTCAACTGCAGAATTAGGTCCAAAGTGCAACAATTCAGCAGCAATGGTTAAAACAACCCCGGAATTTCTTATCTTTATCTTGAACATATTTCAGAGAGGGCTGCCATACAGTAACCGTATTTACCAGCAATTGTTTTCACAGATGATATTTCACTCCATTTTCTGTTATCGTTTAAAGTCTCTTTGGAAGAGGTTCTTATCTCCATTTCACTTCTTGTCCTCAATTAGTTTTTTCCTCTTGAAGTCCCCACCAAAGGTCTCCATTGAAATATTTCTGCCATGGGCTAAATTAAACCTTTATTTGAAGAAATCCAGAAGGGACAAAGGCTTTTTGCAATATTTTTTTACTATTCTTTGCTAGTTTATGTCACTTGGGCTTACCAGGCAAAATTATGACCCAGTTTAGCTCCCCAAAAAATGCCATTCAGAGAGCAGCTGAGTGTGAGGCTGTGTTTTGGGCAATTTTTTGAGTGGTTTTTATTTCATAAAGTAATAGAGCTTTCCTAAGCACATCTCAGCTCGCACCAAACTTGCCAGGAAATATTCTTTTGTCCCAGAATTTCTAATTAAAAGCAAAGGAGAAATGTCCATCCAAAGAGTAGTTCATATCCGCTTTCATGAGTAATTAAGTACTTGCACTATCAAATCACTCCCTTCCCTAAAGAGTTTATGATAAGGGCAAGGCAGAGGGTAGAAAAAAGGCTTGAACTTGGATCTCTGACCTTAGGAAGGGCTGATCTGTCCACCAGTCATCCTCCCACAGAGCTGCTTTTGCTCTTTTCTCGGTGGCCTGGAGCTCACCTTGCTGAGGAATGGGAAAATTTCTACTATTATAATTATTTCCCACCCTGTTCAAGCTGGAAGACGCCTATGCACCCCACACCACCCACTGGCCCCTGAATGGGATGGGAATAAAAACGCATTCTCATCCTTGTGGAGGATCATCCCAAGGCACTGGGACAGGGGACATGGGAACAGGAGCCTGGGTGGCCCTGCCAGTGTCAAGTCAGCCTTTTCTGAAGCCTTTAAATAGTACTTAGGGCTGGATTTGCTGGCACATTTTTTATTTTTTTAATGCAGAGTATTTCTTTCTTGGCACTCAAGAGGCATCAAATCAATTACTTAATCCGGCAGATCTGCATCAGTAAATCATCCAAGTGTATTGGCCAAAAGGGGCGGGGAAGAAAAAAAGGGGAAAAAATCAGCTCCTGGTTTCAAGTCTAAATAACCGTGTTGCTCGACAGCGCCAGGAGTGGGCTTGCAATTCACCCACTGAGTCAGAGACTGATGAAAATAACCCAGACCACACAGCTGGTGTAATATTTTCCACCCCCCGTAGAGCCCACGTGGCCGGGCTGGATCCGTGCAAGAATAAAATGAGCACAGATGCTCTAGTGAGGACCTGGAGTGTGGTCCCACTGCTAGTAGTCTCACCTGAGGTGGGATTCATCCCACCTAACACTAAGGATGAAAGTCAGCTGGTAAATAAGACATCCAAACTGAGGTGTAGACATCTTCTTGGACACCTGGTGTCTGAGCTCCCATTGAAACCAGTGGAGATGCTGGGCTCCATCCAGGCACCTAAACCTCAGAGAATTCAGTCTGAAGGACTTTTTCCATAATGACCTGAGTTTCTGAGCAAAGACGTGTTGAAAACCTCTGTCATGCCTTCAAATTGGGTGCAATCAGCTTTGCACAAGCATGCACACACACATACACGTACAGAGGGTGACAGTATCCATCTCATTTCCTGTCTGACCATCATCCAAGGAGGCAGCAGCCTGCAATGACATAAACTCAAGCGTCACCAGAGCTTGGGATTATCTTTCTGCCTGGATTGGCTCCATATAACACAAACACGAATGCACTGAAAATGCCAGGAATTGCCCCATTTTGCTTCAGGGAGGGCCGTAATTAGATAACGTCTGTACCGCGCTCAGAGACGATCACACAAGAGAAGCCACAGCACTGCAAAGCATTAGAAATATTTCAGAGCCGGGTTTGTCACTCAAGAGGTAAACGATCCGGGGGAAGATGGCAACTTGCCACAAAAATGTTCCCAATCTTCACATGGCATTTGGAGCTTAATGCCTCAGACTTGTCCTGACACAGAACTCGAAGCCTGACACGCTTTGCAGCATTTAACACCATGTTTTGGGGGCTGGAAAGGCCTGGGGTGGACAGGCACACATTTGAAATGATGGCAGCATCTCCCCAGGGAATTCCAGTGGAGAAACCAAATGTTGCATGAGGAAAGGGGTCCAACAGCTCAACCCAGAACTAGCCGATCCCATATAGTTCAAGGGCTTAAAGGACCATGTTGGTTGGGAGTGACATTGCCCAAGATGGGAACACCTCCAAGAGGGAAGCCAGAGATTTGGTGGGATGAGTTGCCTTGGGAAGGTCCTTCTCTTTATTGACCGTGGCTGGGGAGAAGGTTTGTTTCCATCTCAGGGTATGAAGCCAGTCCTCAGTGGGTGCACCCTGGAGCAAGGAAGAGGCAGGCAGGCTGTAAGATGGACCTTGCGTCTGTTCAGCAAGATTTCCTCTAGCGTTTGCATTCAGCCATTTTCAGTTTAAAAATGCAGAATCGTAAAAAGACAAAATTAAAGAAAGCAAACCTTCATGCATGGAACAATTTTGGGTTCCGAAATAATGACTTGTCAACCCCAATGCAGACTACATCAATACCAGGGAATAAGGTAGAGCAGGTTGGTGGGTGGAGGAGAAGAATGGGGTGGAACGCGGGTTGGTGCCTGTTTTGGGGCACGTGCCAACCCTTACTCAGGGGACCCTCTCAACTACATCTCCCTGTGCAACAGGAGTAGATTCAACACCTTGGGAGATTTCAGGCTGTGAGAACAAAGTTCTCCTCATTCAGAAACAATCACCTCCATCGGCATAGAGGAGATACAAAGAGCTGAGGATGCAAAACCGAAGGAACCAACAGGATCATCTTTTCTCAAGTCCCAAAGGATTCAAGCAAGGGTATTGCACTAAAGGCAGTTCATGCTCCAGTCTTGTTGGCCAAGGTCAAGCTAAGCACATCCAGCACTCCCACAGGGACGAAGACAAGGCACGAACTATATTAAAATGGGACTTAAACACTGGCTCACAGGAAATGGGCTTGGCAGACATTTCCAAACCAAGAGATGGGAAATTCACTTGTCATGCAATTAATGTGCAGGAGGTAAAGAGAATCTTTCCCACTCATCATCTCCTGCTGGGTGGGTAACGTGCTTCAGCACTGGCAGAGCCCCCCAGCCCATCCTGAAAAGCCACAGCTCCTCAGTGTGGCCATGCACATATTAGAAGCACCCATGCATTGCTCCTGCAAAGTCACTCCAGGAAGATCTCCTCTGAAGATGTGTTGGATCAGGCTGAGGTCGAGATGAAACCCGATGCTCAACAGATCAATGTGACCACTGGAGCTAGGTGACCACCACACACAACCCTACTCTGAGAAGGAAATTGGGGAGCTGGATCCTGAGCCAGGACAGAAGATGCTCTCTGGCTCCAGTGGCCATGCAGGTTTTGTCTACGCTGCCAGAAAAGGAGGATCAGGGACTCATCCTGATCTTGAAGCCAATTAGTTCTGAATCTGTTTTGGACCACTCCATGGGTGTCTCCAGGGCAGAGCCCAGACATGGTTTGAGGACAGCTCACTCCAGGGTACACGCCCCCTATGAACTGGAGAGCAATTTCAATCCCTCCTCCATGCTTGGCCCACCAACGTTATCTCAGCAGGCTTTATACCTTTGAATATGCCAAACGCATGCTGAAACAAGACCCCAAGGCTGCAGCAGACACCCCCTCCCCACTGTGTAGCACCTGGGCCTGGATGCCGGTCTACAGCCCTATAATGGAGCAATTATTTGGGATGGTGGAGGTGGCATTGCAAGTCCTGCCGTCTGCCCCAGTCATAGCCAAAGGGGCTGATCCAAAATTAGGGTTCCAGTCTCCCTGGCTGTCCCCTCACAGCCCCCACAGACTGGAGCCAGTTTCTCACTGAGCTGACACCCAGGACCCGAAGCACCCATGATACTAAAATAGCTTTGTTATGGCTCAGCCATGGTGACAGCCACATTGGACAAAGCTCCTGGGCTTTGCAGAGCTGACAGCATGGGGTGAAGAGCCCCATTCTATCAAGCAGCAAAATCCCAACTGGTGGGACTTGGTGGCCTGGGAGACATCTCCTGGCAAAAGAAGGCAGGGGAGAAAAGGAGGATTATTCCCCATTTGCTAAAATAAACAGATTATTTGGGCAGCCTGGGAGATTGTCCTGCACACCAAGTGCAGCTGGCACAAAGTACCTCTTTGGCATCTTCGTCCATCAATACCTTTGGGGTTTGGAACACCAGAGGAACATGTCAGAATTCAACCTTCCCTCGCAAAATCAGCAATATTCCCAAATATCTCAGCCTCTTCATGCCCAACTTTCCTCAGGAAATCCTAAGTGCCATAGGTTACCATTTTTTCAGCGAGGAAAGGTGGGGATGGTCCCAACTGGCTTTGCCGAGGAGGTCTCAACATGCCCTGTTGGCCTCCTGGCCCTGCTGACCACTAGACCACTTGGCCCAGGGCACCACAGATGTGCCCAGGGAGCCACACTGGCTCCATCCTGGGACATGGTGTGTTGGTACAGAGGGATGGCCGTGCTGGCCAGGGGTGCTGAGACATCCTGTCAGCAAGGTGGTTACCAGGAGGAATTTTCCAAATGGCATCAAACGATGAATTCAAGGAGTGGGAAAAGCCAGATGTTGTACATGCAGCAAAAGTGATGATCCTGCAAGCAGAGTCTGGAGCCAGGGAAATCTGCAGCTCCCAAAGGGAGAGGAGGAGAATGTGACTTTGGTGACCTCAGGGTGAACTTGGCCATGGAAAATGCGCACAGGCAATTCATGGGGTTTAGACACAAGAGATGGGGTTGCTAACCCAAACTGTGACAAACAAGCTGTCTTCAGCTGTCTCAGTGCCTCAGTTTCCCTACCTGTACATATAGGATAAATCCCCAACCTTGCACTGTTTCGAGACAGAAGGTGCCTTTCCATGTGTCTGTCTTCACCTGCACCGCTTCAGCTGAAACGCTTTTTGGGAGGATGTGATAAGGTGATGCCAAAGCTACTTGCCAGCCAGCAACAAGCGGTTTGACAGTCAGGCATGACAAGGAAAGAGGAGAAGTACAGCTGGCTGCCCGTCTTGGGAGCAAGGCAAGACATTGGGGATGTCCATGGATTTTATCTGAAATGTCCAGTCATGTATGGGAGATGGCCAAGGAGCACAGGTGGTCCACAACTCCTTACCACGCCCAGTATCGCTCTGCAAAACCCAATTCCCTGCTCCAGGGGCTGTGTTAGTGAGCAAAACCCTAAAAACTTGCCTCTTGCCTGGTGCCCAGGGTGGTCAGTGGGGATTTTGGGGTCTTTGCACATCACCTAGGGAGGGGTTTGTTCCTCAGGCACTTGCTGGCATCTCCTGGGAGACTGAAATTTCCAGAGAAGTTGTAACTGACCACAGATCATCATCATCATCATTGTCATTATTATTACTGTTATTATTATTATTTATTATTATTATTACTATTAAGATATGGTTGCCAATAACTGCTCTAAGATATAACTAAAGGTGGCAGTGGAGGGGGTGATAGTGACTTTCTCAGGCCAAAAAAAGTGGGTTTTGTCCTCTGAACTGCCTTGCGGGGACCTCTCAAAGCTTTGCATCAGCTGTGGAAATAAAAGATGTTCTTCCTGGGATAGCAGCAGGGCCAGGCTGAGTGTCCTCCTGGAGCTGAGCAGTTCCCTCATCCACCAGGGACATTGCCACCCACCAGTCTTCGGCGTCCACGTCTCCTCTGGGTTTTACAGTGAATTATCAGTTGGTCCATGGTTTGCTCTAGAGTTTCTTGCTGTGGCTCGGACTTAGGAGCTGAGGAGCTCTTCATTGCAACCCGGACATTGAAATTCACAGCTGGAGATGGCCAGATGGTCTTACAGGAGACAGGTGAGAGGAGATACAGACATGAAGGTGGTGGGCAGTGTTGGATGGAGCCCTGGTTCAACACTTATCGCTTCTGGGGGGTGGTTTTGGCAACGTTCGGTAGATGGTTGGACTCAATGATCTTAAAGGTCCCTTCCAACCTAGGTGATTCTATGATTTCTATGATTAATATTATTAATTATTATCATCACCAACCATCATCCCCCTGCCCCCCCACCCTCGTGTTGGCATCCACACGCTCTTAAAGTAAATTTGCTTTGCAAGGAGGCTTAAAATGTGCACTTTGAGAGGAAGGGAATAGACCCAACTCGTTTACACAAACAAGCAGGAGAACAGGCTTGTCACATTCCAGGCGTGCTTCCCCTGGTCGCCGGCCCCCTCCCGCTCCAGCAGAGGAAAAGCTCCTTTTTCAAAAGAAATCCAGCACGGAAAGCTCCCTGTCTGCAATAATCCGGAGGGGAATCTATTTGCGGGGTGATTTGTACACACGCATAGGTTATATTTGAGCTCCCAGGGCAATTTTTCGGTCCTCGCCTCGCCTGGCAGCACAAGGCGGAGGGGTTGAATTTTCAGCCCCTAAATAGCAGCTGCTCAGGGGGGGCTGTCATCATCTCATTCCCTTCCCTGAGCAGCGTGGGATAGCCCCTGTCCAGGCTGGGAAATTGTTTAGTGTCCAAAAAACAGCGGTTGCACCCACTGATGGGGAGTGGTCCTGTGTCCACGCTCACTGGCAAGGCTCCGGTGAATCCCACCGGTATCCTAACGATGGTCTACCGGGACATTTTGTGTCCGTGAGCCCGGGGGGAAGCCTCAGCCTCCGTGTGCAGGACTGGGAAAAAGAAAATCCAGGAGGGAAATCAGATAAGGCGCATTCCTGGGCGCACATTACTGAAATGACTTCGCATCGCAGCGCTAATGCCCATACTTGACCGGGGAGCCACACAAATCCACTTGATTTATAGAGACGGAGGCGCAGGCAGAGAGAGGCCAGGAAGAGTATTTTCTGCCCCCCACCCCCCTTCCCCCCTGCTCCCTGCCTGGTAGCTCGAGGAACAGTGACAATGTCTCTCTTGTGCTTGAAGTGCGGCACGAGAAAAAACGGGAAATGCTGGGAGAGCGATAAGAGGCATTCCAGCCAGGAAGGCAAACTCGGCACGTGCCCATCACTCCTCGGCTGTTTACCGGCCAGCCAGGCGCCCTGAACGAAGCAATTCTGCCTGCCCGGGGCTCGCTACCCTGAGATAAGGCCCCGACATCGATGTGGGATGGAAAAGCAGCCCGTGGTTCAACTTCACCCCATGCCATGGTGTTGTCCCTGCTCTGCCCCAGAGCCACTGGGCACCAGTAATGATCGATTTTCACCAGTTCTCCATCCTCCCCAGGTACACCAGGTCTTCTCCATCCACTTCCCAACACACGCTTGATTTCAGGCGACTCCCAGGTTTCCCTCTCTTTGCTGTCCCTTGATACTCAGTGGAAAAACATTGGGAATGTAACCACGTTCAGAGCATCCCTAGAGGAGGACAGTTTGGTAGGTTTCATTCTGCGTAAGGGGAAACTGAGGCACAAAAGAGACAGGAGGACCTCCATCCTCAGGACTTGCAGCCAAGCCTGAACATGGGCTGGAAGCTCCTGGGGTGATGCTTGACCTTCCCTGGGAGACATTTCTTTACCTTCACGCCTCAAGCCGGAGGGGGATTTCAGAGGGGTGGGACGGGAAAAGCCCCACTGGGATCCAGCCCTGACAGCCCAGATTTGGGACTGTTTATTTTTCACACTGATCTGGCAGAGAGAAGAGAAACCAGGGTCACGGCGAGGGCTCAGAAACATGAGCTACCACCTCCCACGTGCTCCCTGCCTCAGTTTCCCCACCCCGCTGACTACCCGGGGGATGAACTTTGCTTTTATTCCCTGCCTTCCCCCACCCCCCTCAGAAATCCCAAGGGAGTGCTGTGATTTCACCCACCACCCCGACAGACGGTGCAGCTCCAGCAGCCTGGGTGTTCCTCAGCAGCGTTGCCTAAATCTGCCCTTGCGCGAGCACAGCCCGGGGTGCTGCGATTATCAGCTAAAACCTGCTGCTTTGGGTTTTGCTGCTATCGTGCAGACATACCAAGCCACTGACTTTTACCTTTGTCCATCGCGGTGGTGGAGTTTCCTGGCTTGCTGCTTGTTTATGCATGTTTCCTCCTCGAGCCATGACTCAAGCCTCAGGTATTTGAGATTTTTGGTCATTACGGAGCTAAGCCACCTTCCTGGCACTGGGAGCGACTTTTGAAGCCCTCAATTAAGGTGAGCACCCAAGTTCCCACCACCCAAAGCTATGGCATGGCTTCCCCTGCCCCAGGCTTTGCACCCCAGCATGCTGGAGAAGCCTGCAAAATCTGGTGGTCCAAATATGTGCCTTGACCCCAGAAGAAGGTTTTGGGTGCTGGGGCCAGAACAGAGAAGCCAGACCCACATCTGCCTTCATGGAGAGGTCCAGCTTGAGGAGGAACAAGCAGCTTCATCTCCTGCAGGTTCTGGTGGACGCCCTCTCAGCTGTGGGTCAAAGGCATGTGGTCTTGGGAGTCAGTTTGGGTCTGTCTGCAAGGACAGACCCACAGCATAGGGACAGTGTGGGACACAGGTACAAGGTCCTGCACTTGATTGATTGCTCCTTGACATGCTCCTACAATGACCCCATGTGAAGACCGCTCAAAGCCATATTGATGCCCAGATCCACCCATCAAAGAGCAGGAGTTTGGCTGAGCTGCCTCAGTTGGGAGCTGGGTGACTTCTTGTGTCCAGACACCTTCAGGGACCAAACAGCCCATCTGAGCTGCAGAACTCCACCAATTGCTGAGGACAAATAGGAGCTGAATATAAACACAGCTGCCAAGGGCCCAAAATCCCAGAGGGTGGATCCAAAATTGAGCCAAAGGGATGAAGAAAGCTGTTGTTGTTCACCCTGCATGAGATCTGAGGCCAACTCAGGTCTTGGCTGTGGGCTTTCCAAGCTGGTGAAGATGATACCTTCATTGGGCCGTTAGGAACCACTCAGCTCTTAGTCCTGCTCTTTTCAAGATGGTGAGGAAGATGGGCCCATGGGGAGGAGGTGTGGGCAGATTATGTAAAGCTGCTCAGGGCCATTAAAATCTATTAGTGTCCTCATGGAGGTGACAAGGACAATTGTTACTATGAGGGTCATTTGTCCTGCTGCACCATGGAAAGTCTCTGGCTACCAACCACATCTGGGTACATCCCTGATACACCAGCCCCCCCAAAAGGCCAACGTAAAGGCTTTCCTCTAAATTGCATCAGCACATCATGCCATGGAGATATCAGCTAGGTGAGATACAGCCCACAGGTGGCACAGCAGCCATGAGATGAGAAGGAAAGACACCCAAGTGAGACATCAACCATTCGTAATATAGAAGTAGCCTTGTAATAATAGCATAGGAATCTCCAAACACTTTCTCAGCATGTCCTGAATCTCACAGGAACTCCTGAGAGCTGGAGCGTCTGCTTATAACTTCCATACTCAGAGGTAAACTGAGGCACCAACCCGCAGGGAGCTCCATCCTGGAGGCTCCTGCTCACCTGCTGAAGAAGGTTATTTCCTACAGACACGACCAGGGCTGAGGGTCCACAGCACGTGTGTCCTCTCAAATCACAAGGGAAAAAGCATTTTGCTGGCTAAATCTGTCCCATTAGGTCCAAATACAAATGTCCCACACGGATGAGAGATGGGAAATATGTGGGAGAAGGAGGAATGTGCAAAAGTGCTTTTCCCTTCACTCTGCATGTTCAGAGCACCTATGGCAGGTAGAGACAAGCCAGCACGGCCATGCCCTGTGCCACCCCAGTGGCCTCCGATGCGAGATCCGAGGATCCCCCTTAGCCCTGGAGCAACCCCCCCCATCTCCTTGCAGCCAGCTTGTCCATAAAGCAGGATGGTCACCACCACCGGACACCCGGGCACGAACGCTCTGTGTTTTGGCTGCAGATGTCCATCTGTCACCTTTTAATCCTCAGCCTTTGACCTCCCGCCTTTGTGCGGCCAAGGAAAAAGCGCACGTGTTAAGGCAACAAGGAAATGACCCGGAGTCTGATCCCCCTGATCCCTGCTTCACCTCCTGGGATGGGCGATGTCTCCCAGAGGCGAGACCTTAAGCCCTCGGCCACCGGAGCCGGGCAGCTCATCTAGGGACGGTCCCCACCACAGGACGCTGAGCATCCACCAAGGGGCAGCAACTTGCCTGAATGCTGATAAAGAATTGTTCTGCCCCAAATTCCCTTCAGGGCCGAGGTGCAGAGCAAGAAAGGAGTGAATTAAAGAAGAGCAAGATATTTTTTCTCCTTCATGTCTAGGGTCACTGCTCCATCTAGTGTTGGAAATGTCCCTTCAGCAGGCACTGCCTCCCCACCGGCAGTGTCACCGCCGGGCAGGGACAGGCCAACAGCCTGGAAAACAGGTCACTGAAGCCCTTTCGGAGGAACACAAAGCCCCGGTGATTTTATTCTGCTTAGGGTTTTTGGGGGGTTTTTTTGTTTGTTTTTTTTCTTGTATCACCAGGAGGAGCTGCCTCCTATCTTTCATACATCCCAAAAGCTTTGCCGGGTGATCTGCAAAGGGGCAGTGGAAGGAGCCCGAGTGTCTGACCATATCTGAGGGCTCAAGCGTAGGCAGTCAGTTTATTCCCATTCCCACGGCATCTCATACGTGACACCCCAATCTGCAAATGAAGCTGCTGCGGTTCAGGGGCAATTAGGAAAACCCTCTTGGCAAAGCACGTTAGGGTGAAGCTGCTGTCACGAAGTGGAGGAGTTCGTAGTGCCCATGACGAGCAGAAATGCCATCAGTAGGGTTCAGAGTTAACACCTTTTCATTGTGAGAGGGCAGCTGTGCTTCTCTCCAAGGTATTTGAGCAGGAAGGATTATTTACTTTCCTACCGCAAGATAAGGAAAACCTCTCTGTGTCCATTAAACCTTCCACTCTTGGGCCAGGCTGGGTGACAGCTACCTCAGACCAGCCTGGGATCAAGATTTTCTGAAGTTTTCGAGTGAAACAGAGGAAACAGGCTCTTATTTCTAAAATAGCCCAAAGTGACCATTTTTGGGCCAGCTGTGTCTATGGGTCTGGCAGTTCCTGTGCTACTGTCTCTGCAAAAACCCACAGGCCATGGGAAAGGGAGGAGAAGAGGTCCCCATCCAGTGCCTTGGGAGAGCTGGAGCGTTTTGATCCTGCTCCAGGAGAAACAGGAGCAGGGGACACCACCCACCATGGGGCACCCAAATTGCAGAGTTGATGTCAGGAACAAAAGTGCCTTCTCCGGTCAGCGGGGTGAGATGGGCTGTGTTGGGGCAACTCTGGGCACATCTCTGGATCACATTCCCTGGAGAAACCCCATGCTATGGAGCATGTCTAAAAAATAAAAATAAAAAATAGTTTAAAAAAAAATGAAAAATTAAAAATAATTCTCTGAAACAGGGGGAGCTTAGCTTAAAAATAATACAAATTGCTTCCAAATTGTTTTGATAAAATGACTATGACAGGAAATTGCAAATTTCACAGACTTTTTAAAAGTGCTGGGGTGGGAGTGAAATTTCAATTATTTAGGAAGCACCACCCATGGGTCTGGGTTGTTGCCAGAACAGGACCATCAGGACCTCCTCCAAAACTTGCAGCAGTATCCCAGCTACCAGAACAGAGCCAGAGGTGACAGCTCTTTGCTTTGATGAAAGCTTCCAGCTATCATGGAAACAAGAAGAGCCTCCAAACCCAGGGGCAGATAGCACAAGACCAGAGGTCCCACACGTCATAGTGTTATAGGGTAACTCAGGTAGGAAGGGACCTCAGGAGGTCTCTAGCACAACCTCTTGCCCAAAGCACTGTGAGTAATCGGGTTAGACCAAGTTGTGCAGGACTTCACCCAGCTGGGTCTCAAAAGCCTTCAAGGATGGAGATGTCATAGCTCTCTGGGCAGCCATCTCCAACGCCAGACCTGGGCAGTGCTTCAGGCCTGGTGCTTGGGACAACGGTGTAAGGATGTTGGAGATAACCTGCTCCCAAACAGTAGCCCCAATGGCTACTAATGAAGCACACGCCTTAATTCTTCCTAAAACTAATGGTGTTGACTGATTTTGCTGCTAACCACAGCCATCCCCACCTTTCAGTCTCCCTTCCACCCCTGGCCTCAATGGCCCTCCAGCAGCGACAATCTCCATCACCTGCTGAGATGATGTATCAAGGCAGTTTCCCTTCCCCTCTCTGATTTAGCATGGATTTCACATCCCCCACATGCTGCACTAGCTTGAAAATTACTAAGGGGCATCTTCAGAGCAAATGGCCACCATTCAGATGTTCAAGCTGGAGGCACTGGCCCCAGGAGCTCCCAGCCTCTGGAGCTGAGTCCTCCTCCCAGGCATACACCAACATGCCCTGAAGACTCACTCTGCCCTTTGCTTTATTCTCAATGCCAATGAAGGGAGTGTGGGCCTCCAAAATCTTCCCCTCAGCAGAGGCAAATCCAAGCTCGTAGACCTCTAGACCCCTCCATCCTCAGGACAAACAGGGCCAAAAGACAATGAAATGCAGTGGTTTCAGCAGAACATCTGCCTCTCCATCTCTGGGTGATGCACAGGTAAAGCCAAATCCATGAGGATCCGAGAGCATTAGGCTGAAACCAGCATGTTTTGCACGGTTTGAGGAGCAAAGTCACATCTAATATGTTTCTTGGTCATGATGCCTTGTCCTGACCACATCCTGAATGGTGCTGTTCCCCATGCTGTGTCCCTAATCCCATTGCATTTGGGAGTTGGTAACACCAGACACAGAGTCCCTTGGATAGAAACTTGGCTCAGCCCTGCAAAGCCAATGATGGTGAGCAAAGGACAAGGAAAATGGTCCAAAACCCCACGGAAGTGGTTGATACAGAACCAGTCCAGGGGGCACAGTCTGCAGCAAAACTCCTCTGTGCCTGGTGGAAACCATTTCCAGCTAACTTGCCTTTTGTTCAAAGGGAGACTTTAAACATGAAAAGAGAGAGAGATGCCAAAAATGAGCCGACTTCTACAAGAAAGCTCAAATCTGCCAAACCTCGTGCATTTGCTGCCACTCTCCTATGGCATTGCTGGGATGCCCCAGGGCACGGCCATCTGAGAGGGGTCAAAGCAACATCACATTCCCTACCTGACTGCTGATCTCAGACAACCAGTTTGCCCAAGCCTCCGTGTCCTCTTCTTGATGGCCTTCGGCCTCCAACCTCTCCAAGAAGTTCATTCCTAGATGTCCTACCCCAGTTCACCTCTTTCTTCCTGTCCCTGCCTTTTCCTGCCCATGCATTTCCAGTTTCTTTTTCCCAATGTGTTTTTCTCTCTTGACGTTGTCAGAAAAGGGTTTTCCTGATCTTAAATCCAATGATGGACACCATGGGGCAGTGAGAACCCACTTTGGCCAACGCATTGTCTTTGAGACCTTTTCTCTACTGTCAAATACCGATGAAACTTTTCAAGCGTGAAAAAAAGCTCCTTGGGGAGAAGCAGGGTGGAAGACAGCAGACAGACAGCAACAAACGTGGGTTTTATTTCCCCAGGAAAGCAGCCTAAATAGCCATAATATTCAGTTTCCCTGGTGGGAAGTGGGATAACACAGTGGATGAGTTATGGGAGGGCTCCGAAGCAGGCAGGAGTTTAACAGCACATGATGCATCATCATTTCTTGCTCTAGAAACAGGGAGAAAGGGAGGAAAAGCTGCGGGGACAGGGGCTGGCAGGTTCCCTGACCATTGCACAAGTCCCTCAGCGCATCCCGTCTCCTCGGCCCAGCCTCACACACCTCCTCTCATATCTGCCCTGGTGCCACCAAGGATTTTATCGGGATCCTACCAGGCCAAGCCAGTAACGCTGAATGCTCTTTTGGCTTCCCCTCCTGAATACAATTCCCCAGCAAATGGTTATTTTGAATAGGAGGTTTGCCCACAACATAAGATAGCCAAGCCCTCGGGTATTTAGATCGGCGTTACACGCCATGAATGCTTCGAGACAAGAAGTTACACAGAAAACGCCTTTTGTCCGGCAACACAATCTGCTTTTTTGTTCCGAGGGGCCAAGATAATTGGAACTGCGAAGCGCTACCTTAACGCCCTTCCACCGGTCATGGACTTAATTCTGGGGAGAATAACTCCCCGCAGTTATTGCTATAAAGCAACGCAGCGATTCAGAGAAACCTTTTCACTCGCCGATGCCGGGTGGGGGGACCACCCAGGCACCGGGAGGACAAAGCCACCCTCGAGCCCGCTGTGAGGGGCAGAGCGGACCCGGGTCGGTGGGGATGGATGGTCCTGCAGTGGTCCCCCCCTGCATCTTGGGGCAGGGATGCAGCTTGGAGCCCCAGCCCGGAGATGTAGATGCCCCGAGGATGAGGCACGTGCAGGAGGGGAAGCCAGCCTCACTGGGGGCTTTGCTGGCTCTGTGACCAGTGTGTGTGCGAAGGCTGTGGGCACAGGGATTCATTTTTTAGGGGTCACACATAGGCAACCACCCCCTCGCTGCCACCTCCTCCCCGACTGCTGTGCTTGTGCACCAGCTGCAGAGGCGTTTGCCAGCTAACGCATGCAAATCCATGCATATAAATACATAGAAATGTATGTTAAGAGGAAAAAAAAAAAAGCCAACCCTTTATTTTAAAGCTATCATCTGGTTTCTACCCACACGGAGCGGGACCAGAGAGCCTCCCTTTCTCCCATCCCCTTATCCCTCCAGAGCGGGTCATGCTCAGACATCAGCTCCCTGATCCCCCCCAACAGCAGCTGTCCAGAAACCTAAATTAACTTTGGCAGAAACAAAACCATCCCAGAGGAGGGCTGAGCTGCACGCCCTGTCCCAGCTGGCTGGCTGCACTGGTCCCCAAGGGATGCTCGACAGGAACGTGCCAGCATCCACCCCTCCATGGAGAGAAAAGCTTCATCTCCCCCATGTTGGGCTCCAGAGGGCTTCTCTGCCACTGGCCTTGGGCCACACCACTTGTCCCTGTGGCCCTATGGTCCCATATTTGCACCAGGCACAGGTCTGGCCCAAGGGTGTAAGCAGGAGCCGGACGGCTGCTCCCACAGGGATTTCAACCAGTGTTTGGGAGGGGTGTTTTTTTCATCCACCACTGAACTGGGTTGAAACGAGCCTATAGACGGATTGTCCTGTGGAAGAGACACACATAAACCACGTGACTGCCCTCCCTGAAAGTAAGCTAGAAAAAAAAAAAAACTAAAAAA